>CM030840.1:6330505-6498005 GCA_018105865.1 Metaphire vulgaris | reverse complement strand
TAATGTGAAAAAAATCGCAAAAAATCGGTCGACATTTGGCAAAGATCTATCCGTTCTAACCCGATGACCCTGATGTTTGAACACAAGTATTATCGGTGAATTTTGCAAAAGTTTTGAATTTGAGAAAGTTTCCATTTTTTAAAATTTGCTATATCTCAGGCTATATAAAAGCTAAAAGATGAGATTTGCACCATTGTTTAGCTTTTTATTCCTCTTTCTAACCGTCCGTCCAAAACAAAAAAAGTCCAGCGTTCACGAGCTTTTCGACAATCAAGTGAGAATGAGGAGCAGGCTGTTGCGGGGGGTGAAAAGCAGCACAATCAAAACAAGAGAATCAAGCACTGCATGTCGTTCGACACTGCCAAATCAGTACTCTTACCTTGACTATCAAGTTTCAGCAAATTCCTGCGAATGGGCGTTAACTCGGTTGAAGGAAAAGGCGGCGATTTAAGGAAATTAATTGCGCAAAATCCTATTGCATTCAGGGTCGGCGCTAGGGGTGTCCGCGGATCCGACCCACCCAGCCTCGGGCAGGGGCTCCCAACCCAAATCGTTCAAATACGCAGAAAAATGTTGATTGGGGGTGAGGGGTAGTCTGAGCCGGCGGGTCCTGGCTGTGTAGATTGCATTAGACCCACCCAGTCAACAAATTACAAAACCCAGCGCCAAACCCCTGATTGCATTTGCACAAAATTGGGTGGTCCCTCAGCCAATCTCCCCGTCATTTTTGAGCCGGGTAAACACCTAGTAACTCTAATAAATAATCTTAAAAATAAATCTTTTACTATTTTCCCCACTAATGCTTATGAAATAAAGGATATCATAACCAATCTGACCTCCAAAATACTACAGGCTATGATGATATAAACCAAAAAATTGTTATTAGTTCTGCTCCATATATAGCGGAATACTTTCAGAAATCATAAACTCTTCCTTTAAGCTTGGCATATTTCCTGATGACCTAAAATAGCTACTAAAGTTGTCCCCATATTTAAAAGTGGCGATAAATCTCAAGTCTCTAACTATAGACCTATTTCTATTCTGCCCATCTTTTCTAAAATCTTTGAAAAGCCATGTTTGATAGGTTACTTAAATATCTTAATAAATATAATATGTTATCAACATCACAATAGGGCTTTCGACCTAGCCACTCTACCTGCCTTTATTTTATATATACCTTTACTTAATCTTACTGATCTTATCACAACTAATTTTGAGGAAAATACATGTAAATATACTATAGGAATCTTCATTGATCTTGCTAACACTTTTGATGTGATTGATCACAAGTTATTATTACTTAAACTAAAATATTATGGCATAAAAGGTGTATCTTTTGAATGGTTTAATAGTTACCTTATAAATAGAAGCCAATATACTCAGATTAACTCTATAAATTCCCCTAAATTAGATATTAAATTTGGTGTACCACAGGGCTCCATTCTGGGACCCTTACTCTTTATTTTATACATAAATGACCTTCCTAATGTCTCCACATTTTTAATTTTTTCCCTTTTGCTGATGATACTAATATTATAGCTAATCATACTAATCTGATCGAGCTTATACATTTAATTAATAATAAACTAACTAAAATAACAGCATGGTTTATTAAAAATAAATTACTATTAAACATAGATAAAACAAATTTTATTATTTTTCATCCTTCACGTAAATTAATACCTAATAATATACCATTAATTAAAATAAATAATATTGATATAAGACAAAAAAATTCTACTAAATTTTTGGGATTAACTATAAATCAAAACCTTTACTGGAAAGAGGACACAGATCAAAATGGTAACAAATTAGCAAAAAACTTGAATATTATTAGTCATATATTAAAATTTATTAATAAAAAGGCAATATTAAATTTATACTGTGCACTAATACACCCTCAAGGAAGAGGCGCGATTTCATTTAAGCAGGCAGGGCCTGTTGCATTCAGGGAAAATGAAAAATATAATTTATAATGTATTAATGTGAAAAATATCGCAAAAATTCCCAAAATATTTGGCAAAAAATATTAAAAAATTGCAAATTTGCCAACATTGGCCCAAAAATTGCCCAAAAATTGCCAAAATTGCAAAATTTGCCTAAAATTTGCCAAAATTTGCAAAAAATTTGGCACAAGATTATCTCACCCCAGGAGAAGTGTGAAATGACGCTACTGCTTCACTTTACCTATTGCAATATTATATGGAGTAATAATTACAAAAGTATTACGGATAGACTACAAAAAATTCAAAATAAAGTCATTAGATGAACCAAAAATTTTGGACAATACTGCAACACCCTAAACACCCTTAACTTGTTTTCTAATTTAAATATACTTAGTGTTTCTAATATATATATATATATATATATATATATATATATATATATATATATATATATATATATATATATATGGATATCAAACATATAATATTTATGTACAAATATTCTAAAAATTTATTACCACCAATTTTCTATGAAGATGAATATTTCAAACCTATCAATAATCTACATTCTCATAATATAAGAAATTATAATAAATTAGCTGTTCCTTTTGCTCACACTAATGCCAGATCACTTACTATCAAATTTTCAGGACCTCGCACTTGGAACAGACTCCCTACCTCTCTTAAAATAATACCTAATCTTAATGAATTTAAAAATAAAACCAAAAAATTTATAATGCTAGAACCAAGTCAATCTTAATTAATATTTATTATCTATATATCATGCATACTGTTTTCTCACTTGTCAGATAGTCATTATTCATGTTATTTAGTCCTTATTCTTTAAACCCTACTTAAATAGATGTCATGATTCTTTAACTTACTTTATTTACTATAGGGCCTACTCTATCTGAGATACCTACTTGCGAGAATTCTTTCCCTTAAGGTATCTTTTTATTTCCCTGTTTTGAACTAATATGAGTAATCATTTTATGATCTTTCTAATTGTTTACTTTTAATTAAGTAATTTATTTGAATTTCATCTCTACTGTAATATGTTAAGTATTATGCTCATATTATATTTACTGTGTAATAATTATTTTATTGCTGATGGATTTTGAAAATAATAAACTATGTATGTATGTATGTATGTATGTAAAGTATATGCCAGAGGCAGAGGGCAGAGTTCAATAACGCAAGTTGTTTACTGTTAGCAAATACTACTACTACTACTACTACTACTACTACTACTACTACTACTACTACTACTACTACTACTACTACTACTACTACTAATAATAATAATAATAATAATAATAATAGTAATAGTAATAATAATAATAATAACAAAGTATAAAATAAAACGGGCACAACATAACAGGTCCGCCATTTTCCAGTCCTGCATTTTCCACCCCTGACATTTGGCTGACATTTGGTCCCTCATTTTCCATTCCTGCATTTTCCACCCCTGACATTCGGCTGACATTTGGTCCCTCATTTTCCATTCCTGCATTTCCACCCCAGACATTTGGCTGACATTTGGTCCGCCATTTTCCAGTTCTGCATTTTCCGCCCCTGACATTTGGTCCGTCATTTTCCAGTCTGTCATTTTCCTCTCCTGCATTTTCAGTCGACCCGTACCGTTTTGTGGTAGAGCCTATTATTAGATTTACATGTACAGTATAATTAAATACGATTCAAGTGATGACTCGTACAAAATGGTCTACGTGAACACAGTAGGTCTACAATGATTAAATGATATAGGGCCTACCACTATTAGCAGCAATGTTAAATGTGACTACATCCTTAAGACAAGAAGTTTATAGACACTTTTCTGCCTCCTAGAAATTGTAGCGTGACAGAGAATAAAGACAACAATTTCCTATAATGTTTTAAAATTGCAGAGATAAATTCCATTTGCACGAGATTCGCGTGAAGTGAAAGCGTCAAGATGATTTGTTCCGATCATAATCAGTCCGAAGCCTTCAGGCAATTCTTCAGCTACGCCACACAGCTGTGCGGCCTGAACTCCTCCCAGGACTTCAGCCGCTTTCAGCTGAGTCAGTGCGTTTTCACGGCAACCGTCGGTGGCAGTGACGACGACGCCATCTACCGTCACGTCGAGAGCGTCATCTACAGTCGCGTCATCGTGACGATCTGCGTCCTGGGCGTCATCGGGAACGTCCTGAACCTCGTCGTGTTGTCTTGCATCCTCGTGCGCAAGACAATGGACCGCATGGAACGCTCTGTTACCGTCAGCCTCGTCGCCATAGCCGTCTCCGACCTCCTCTTCTGCCTCACCGTCGCTCCGTTCCTCGTCAACGACTTCGAGCACGTCCTGCACGACCGTCCCGGGTTCCTGCTGGTGTACGGCGTCTACCAGGGCGCCGTCATAAGTACCCTGATAACGTCGAGTACCTTCCTGACCGTACTGATGGCCGTCAGTCGGTACGTGGCCATCTGCCATCCGCTAAAGGCGAGGTCTATCGTCGGAATGCGGTTTGCTGTTTTGTCGATCGCAGGCGTTTTTGTCTTCAGCATCCTACTCAACCTTCCCAGGTTCTGGCATCAGAGCATCGCTTGCGTCCAACCGAACGAGTTCGTCACCGTTTACCTGGCTGTTTCCGGATACCTTCGACAGCACGGCTACCTGGAGCAGGTCTATTACGTATCGTATCTTTGCGTTGCAGTACTGGCACCGCTCGGCGTGCTCGGATACTGCAACTACTTCCTGATTCGGGCCCTAAGACGCTCGGTGCGGATGAGAAGGGAGTTTGCGAGACAGAACCCCACCTCCTCCGGCGACAGACAGCGTCGAACGGGAAACGAGAACAACACGCACGTCATCACCTTAACGCTGGTCACCATTGTCGTACTGTACGGCGTGCTGGTTTCCCCGGCCGAGATCAGCAACATCTTCACCTACCTGGTGCGACCGGAACATTCTGCCACCCCCGTGTACAACGTGGCGGTGGCCGTGGCCAACGCACTCCAGACCGTCAACTTCTCGTTTAACTTCGTTCTTTATTGCGTCATTAACGTTTGCTTTCGTCGCGTCGTACGTGACCTGGTTACGTGTCGGGCGTGTTCCCATGACGGCCGGAAGCGAAAGTCGTTAGATTCGGCGGAAACGACGAGTTCCGTTCAGACGAAGCTGATGGTCGTCTGGAACCAGAGAGATAGCCGCAGGAGCGCCACCGGAAGTAGCTTTACGAGCACGTCTGTTGTTCGATTGGAGCAGCTTCCGGTCACCTCAAGCGCTAATTAAGCTTGATAAAGGCAAGCTGCTGAATTAGTAAGTTAGATAAACTATTAAATTATGTTAAATTAGTAGATGAATTACTAACTTAGAATAAGTAAAGCTAATTTCCGGTTTCATTTAACAACGTCAAAGATGTGCGACTGAAATAAAACATATAATTTTTAAATCTTAAGCAAATATGTAATCATCGTGAATTAGGAGAGGCTGTTATAATAAGAAGGACGAAAATATTCTATGTATTTTTTATAACGCAGTTCTATCACAGACACGATTGCCACGAACAATTCTGAAACCATGAACATGCAACACATCAATACAAAATGGCGATCTGTAATTAAATTCGAACAAAATTAATCTACACCAAGTGTTGTTTAGTAATTCATTAAAATCTTCCTGTTTTGATACAAATTATATAATTAGTTTTTATGACTATTAATTTTTGTATTATATTGCTATTAGCAATTCAGCTAGTAATATAAGTGTTTTGAACATGTCTGTGCTTGCTGATCGCTATATAGGCGCTTCTACTGTATATAGGCCTAATGCAATGCCTTTTAGACGAAAAAACTATAATTAGCCTAAACGTTGCTAAATAATTGTGTCTATATATTGCCGTGGGCTTTCAAAATGTATCGCATGCTTGTCTTATGGATTACTGTTGCGTAGTTTTCTTTTTAACATGTGCAATTATTTCTATGCTAAAAAGAAATTGTGAAACTAATTGCTTTTTCTTTCAGAACATTGTTGTATTTCAAACTCGCTCGCACAAAAACAGATAAGGGCTTTGGAAACGGTGTTCTATTAGCTCCGAAATACTGGATTCAGTTGAATAAAGGCATTCGGTTACCACTCTACATTGAAGTAGATTGCTAAGGGTTTACGTTTTCAATCATCATCATCATCATCATCATCATCATCGTCGTCGTCATCATCATTATCATCATCATCATCATCATCATCATCATCATTTTCTCTGTGCTGGGAGAGGTTTAGGGCTGCATTGTTTCCATTCCTCTCTGTCGTCTTGCCTCTTCTTTGATTTTTGCATAAGTTTTGTGACGCTGTTCACCTGTCTCCATCATCATCCAGTCCAATATTATTCTCCATCGTCTTCTTTTTGTCCTTCTTCCTGATTTACTGCCTTCAATTACTGTTCTAAGCAATGTTTCTCCTCTTAACACGACTCCGATCCATATTCCTCTGTCATTTCTTGATGGTATTAATCAGACATCTCTTATCTCCCGCCATCTGAAACACCTGTTCAATTGATTTCTTGTCAATCCACTCGATATTTTCCATCCTCCTACATAGCCACATTTCAAATGCTCCCAACTTTTGCGTGTTCTTTTTCTGAAGATTCCAGGTTTCCAAGGCATATATAGGGTCACACTCCATACCAACGTTTTTATCAGTCTATTCTTTAGTTCCATGCATAGCCCTCTTCTTACCAGTTCCCCTCTGTCCATAAAAGCTGGTTTTCCCACCGCTTTTCTTCTCTTTATCCCTTCCTGGCATCTGGCATCTTCTATTAGTAGGCTACCAAGGTATAACAAAATTGTCTTACCAGTAGCAGTTCAGCTCCAGCAATTGCTATTACAAAGTATTGCGGACAACGCCATCTCGTGGATAAAATATCGCGCCACAGAATGCCACCACAATAGGCCTAGTTTTCGTAGGTAATGCTGTATTATTATTATTATTATTATTAGTAGTAGTAGTAGTAGTAGTAGTAGTAGTAGTAGTAGTAGTAGTAGTAGTAGTAGTAGTAGGCTCGGGTAGTTTCAAAAACCCCAAAACGTGAGCACATAACCCCAGTCCGTAACGGTCTTCACTGGCTTCCAATTAAAGAAAGGATAGACTTTAAAATCTGTCTTCAGGTATACAAAACACTTTATTACAAGGAACCCAGTTACCTTCTTTCAAAACTTTCTGTACAAGCAAACAAATACTCGACCAGATCCTCGTCTGCAATAGTTCTCTCCATCCCCCATACTCGGACAGTTCTTGGTTCTCGTGCTTTCTCAGTGGCTGCCCCAAAACTCTGGAACTCATTGCCTCAGCATGTTCGCATTGCAAATTCATAACACATTTTTAGAGCAAGATTGAAAACCCATCTTTTTGACCGGGCTTATCCACCATAGACTGTCACCCGTTTGTCCGGCCGGATACCCTGGATTTGACCTGGATCTTTAGTGATTTGGATTTGGTGTGCCATCGGTTGATGCTCCTGTGCATTATGAAAGTGGCGCTATAGAAGTTTAAGATTAGATTAGATTAGATTAGATTAGATTAGATTAGTAGTAGTAGTAGTAGTAGTAGTAGTAGTAGTAGTAGTAGTAGTAGTAGTAGTAGTAGTAGTAGTAGTAGTAGTAGTAGTAGTAGTAGTAGTAGTAGTAGTAGTAGTAGTAGTAGTAGTACTAGTATTGACGATTTCTTAAACGCAGTAACATAGCCATGAGCCAAAACCAAAATCGCTGTAAACAGTCAACGTCAACATATTGTGTGGGCCTATTCAAAACACCGTATGGGTTTTAGTGTCTTGGCCTATTCCAAACACGAGTAATAGGGTCCTTTTCACGTGCTTTTTTCATATCGCAGGCTTACTCCGAACGCCATCAAAAAACTCCTGAAGACTAATTCCTCTGGCTGGCGTCAGCGCTTTACGCGCCTTGCTTCCCCGAAGAGAACAGGGCCAATGGGCTAAGTACACAATAGGCATAATCGAAACCCTGAACTAAACCATGTAGGGCGACTCATAACTCCAAAGTAGGCCTTCTTCGCCTCCTTTTAAGAGCATAGGCCTATGAACAACGCGACGTTATGCTGCGCGATATTTTCTGTGCGCCATATTATTGGCGGATACCATTGTCAATAAACATTTCTGTGGCTTCCAATTTCTTCTCCATTGCCTTGGATATAGTCCATGTCTCTGTTGGCGGATACCATTGTCAATAAACACGATACCGTCTATAGTATCTATACACTGCATCAACATCAGTGTGAATTTATCAAAAAATGCAAGACTATCTATATACGCTTTATAAACACGATATATATACACACGCGAGAGAAAATATGTTACCTCTTGTATTGAGTCTGTGATAATTATTGAAGCTTAACTTTTGGTAAATTTTCTTATTTTTTATTTATTTCAAAATTTCAGATAAGCTATTATTAGATCGATTTGTTTGTCAGCGTCATCGACGTCACAAAAACCATTTTTTCTACGCTTCTACGTGATAGAGACACTAGTATACATGCCATGCACCGTACAGCACCTTAACTCCAAATAATTTATACCATCTTTCAGTCTTATGGCGTAGTTAGTTTTAACGACAAATGTTGTTAAAATGTCGACGAAAGCACACTCGCTTGGCGCCCACGCTACGGTCTGGGTGACTTGTGTCTCCCAACGCCATACTTTGGTTACGAAGAACCAACGTCTGATTAAGGATAGCGGGGCCGGGAGCTGTTGATTACTGGGGCCGCCAGATAGAGTTCGACAGCTCCGACAGCGTTCCGAAGCTGAATCTTAGTCGGATATAGCTTTCCATTGAAATTCATGTTTCTTTTATCGCCAAAAGGATCGTAGTAAACCATTTACTGGTCAGCAAATAGGGAATAATGTCCAAAAATAATTACCAGTTTTAAAATTTTTCATCTTTTCATTGGAGGTCGGTGTTGAGTCGGGGCCGGTGGCTGCAGACTCCACAGCCCCCGGGTTAATCTGGGTTTACGAAGAACCCGACATGATGTCGCATTTCCGGATAACAACGAACTTTATAGCGAATATCTAGAATTATAATCACAACTGCTACGAGAGCGTAACCAAGCAGAATTTAAAACAGCAATAGAACATCGAGAACGTTTTAGAGACAAAACTCGAATTTTAGTTGTATTAAATCTCATAAGTTATTTCCCTTAAGTCACGTTTTAATTAGCAATGTCAAAACATGTAATTCACAATTTCGGGCTTTTAAATGAACCTATTTCCAGTTGTCAACGATAGTTTTAAATCATACATGCCTTCTACTGTATAGATTCAACGATTAAGCCCACTGTCAACTTCTATAGCACCTTCAACAATGCTTCAGTCATCAATCGATGGGAAAACACAAAATACATTACACGAGAAGAATGATTTTACACGCAGTAATCTTATTAAATCCACAGTTTTCTATTAAAAATCCTATTAAACTCGATGTTTCCGATTTTACCAAATAATTAATTAGAAGAGTGACTTTAACAAGGAAATCTTAAAACCGTGTGTGGCTCGCAATTACGACTTTGACAAGCAAAATTCATCTGTTAAAGCCCAGTTCCCAAATGTCGGGAGTTTTCAATCTCCAAATTAAATCTACTGAAATCCAACTCCAATTGCATGTCCTAAGATAAATCAAGTCTTATTTATAATTAACAAACACGTCCCAATTCCCAAAGCACCATGTTCTATGGACTATGGATACTATAGATCATAGAGATCATAGAAAGCGTAATTTATTATTTTATGTCATTATATATCTATGGTTTTCTCACTCAATCTATGAAAAAGAGTAGGTCATTAGATCAAGAGATAAATGCCCGTGAAAATGTTTCCTTTGAGCTGGATTTTATAGAAACCCAGAATCTTCAGTATTAAGAAAGGCATTTCTGAACCAAGCGACTGAACGAATGACTATAATAACGGTTGTCCAATTATTCTTTTTCCTTGTAGATATTTTTAGCTTTTAAGCTCGCTAACTCGATGCTTTATTTCTCACATCTCATTGTTGTGAAATAATTCTTTCACAATATCAATGAACCGCTAAACTTCAAAAGGATTGCAATAAAAGGTCGGTATGCCAGCGATGAAATCTTGTGTCAGAGTTTGTAAAAGAGGGAGAAAAATAATCGATATGCAATTAAAATCGACAGCCGAGAAAATTCTGATAATCGATCTGTTTTTGGCCGTCAAATGATTGTCACGAAAGCCCATCTGGACGGCAAGGGCAGAATGGGTCGTGGACGAAGCTTTCCACCTGCGGCGATCGTTGTCCTGAAGAGATTACGTCAAAATACGACAAAAAGTGATTGAAATTGCCCCGCTGAATCCCTAATAAACTCATAAGCTTAGATATGTTTTCATATTATTATTATTATTATCAAGCGACAATTGGAACTACTTAGAGCAAATTTAATCAAGGAGAAAATAAGTAAGACTATTAGCCGCCATTAGCAAAGTCACATCAATGTGATTAATGCCGTGGGATTTGCCGTTCGGTGACGTTCTATGTATTTGCTGGCGGCGACTTCCAAGCTCATACAATACAAATTAATTAATTGAAGTGCTCTTCTGAGGCAGAATCTACTTTCCTCCTTATCTCTCTTCAACTGGCCATCAACATTTCAACGGTTCTCAATAGATGGCTTCATACGCTGGACAGTGGCTGTACAGTAGACGATTTTGATTGGCAACACCGACATCATGATAAGAGTCTAACTGATAACGACCGAATATTAAATTCTGTCCGTTTAGCAATAACTCCTCAAGTCTCAGCCTAATATAATAGTCTTACCATAAACTTTCGAAGCTCCATTGTTCCCAACGGACGTCAGTTTAATGCGAATTCTCTGAATTTCTTTCAAACACTCACTTGTAAGTTTATGGCGTAGATTTTGAAGCACTCTTCGACAAGGTCACATCATCTACCTCAAAAATTTCGACATTCTCAAAGTTTCTTGTCTAACGACGAGTTTTTAAAATTAATTCAACTAGAATTCAGGCTACAAGATGTCAACGCATTTATTTACCTAGTTGGATAAGGATAGGCTTAGGTAGTAGATGTCTGATTCGATAGATGTCCCGATTATGATAAAGAGCAATTATTTCTCACACTGAATTTATGTGACTAGTGAAAGCGAGGGAAGAATCGAATGTGACACCAAGGTTGGGAGCAGAAGTACTTCTATAATCAACATTAGAATCACCCAATACTTCAGATTTTAGCGATTCTAATTTGGTCAATTGAGCTGGAGTACCTAATAGCAAGAACTCAGTTGTTGATGAATTTAAAAGAAGCTTATTTGAATCCATCCATGACTGAATTTTAGAGTAGGCAGTGGATAAAGTCTTAGTGGATGAGTTTGAAGAGGAGTGATCAAATGAAAGGAAAATTTAAGTGTTTGTATATATCTGCATATATATATATATATATATATATATATATATATATATATATATATATATATATATATGTGACACAGGAGTGCAAAACACCTTCAGCGTCGAACTATTTTGTATCACATAAGATGATCTTCAAGAGTAACATTTTCCATCCTGCATTGAGATATTAACTTTGTCGACAGCGCCATTAATTTTAATCGTTAATTTGCGGCGCTATAAAAGTTGCCTAGAATAAATAAATAAATAAATAAATAGCATCTGTCAAACAACGTCCACTGGTACTAATGAATGTGTCCGACTCTTATCAATTTTGATTTTCCTCGCCTGCCACATGCACTCAACGCGAATCGAGAAACTTACAAATTGAAGGATAAATATGCAGGAACTACTCCTTTTGATTTCGTTGGATTTGCACGAAACGTCGGCGTTACGCCGAACCAATTTCGATTAGCCCATGCAGGGAGTTGGACGGTTTAATTGTCACCGATAGCGGAGGTCGAAAATGTAGGGTGTAATAGTCCGAGACCTATATGCTTTTTTTTTAGCTACTGTAAGATATCGAACACTGATCAGAACCATGATTAACAATTGGTCTGTGCTGATAAACGTCTGAATTTCTTGCCAACATCCACCTGGGATCTTTGATTAAAATTAATTTCTTTAATCTATTATTGGAGACGACGTTACGCTTATCTTTACGCTGACATGTGCTATTTTTCACAGCCACCGATGAACTAAAATGAAGACGGTTGTAGCATAACCACTCATGAACCCAGCGGTTATCGATGTCTAAACAATATGCATGTACCCCCCGTTTGATTTTTTTGTACATCCTTTGTACTTAATTTTGTTGATGTGCAAGCTTTATCTCGATCAAGAGAAGGTCTGCACGCATTACCGTAATTGCCTGTAACTACGCTACAGGGTTTGAATCGGGGATAAGGACGAATAAATGCTGATTAAACAAGAATACGTGAGCTTTTGCGAGTTAAAGGTATTCTTCCAGGCTATTCAATCATTATTTCTAGTTGGCCTCAAGTGAGAGGCTTTTTAAATCTCTAAAAGCTCATTCAGTTCTACTCTAGTCGTTAAAAACGTTGTCCATTGATATTTCCTTTACTTCCTTTGATATGCTGGAATCCTCTATAGTTTCTATGAAGCGAGCACTGTGACAAAATTTAATGCTTTACTTGCAAGAAGAATATATGTCGCCGCTATCACGCAGCTGTAATCCTTGGCGTATTTTCAGAAGACTACGGTTTCCGTGTGAAAAACTTTTTGCGCAAACACGACCCGGTTGTCTATTGTGCGGACATTCGAAGATAAAAGAAGCTATAAAAGTCTTATTTTTGTGTCCTCAAAACAATGCCACTGTCGAACTACAGACACGGTTAGTACTGAACGATAGGCGAGAGTTTCTGCTCAGCGATGGGACGTTAACTTATTTACGGTCAATGGAGCGGAGCAGACTCTGTGCACTGGGCGAGGTCAGGCTGGTTTCTATAGTTCAGTGATGCAAGAAGGCGCCTGACCTCGCAGTCCAGCAGAAATTAGAATTATCTGTTTGAATTGAAAGCGGTCAGATATTGGAAGCCAATGGAGGGTGAAGGGCAGCACAGAATCTCGTATGTTGGAGAACCGAATAGCTTTATAGCGGCATTTGGGATATTTAAGACTAATTAATCTGTTCGAAGTTTGATAATTTGATTTTAGTCGATCTATAGATTAAATAATCTGTAGTTCAATACTCACCACGCACAACGCAGGATACACAATAATGGAGACCTACATACTGTACAAAAGGCATTGAACATCTGCGGTAATGCGTCAAAGGATCCTGATGATGATGATGATGATGATGATGATGATAATTAATGCTAGTTGCGTTTATTCTATAAGTTTCACCTTATACAGAGCCTTTCATGTACTGGAATACTATCGTATCAATCTATGGTCAACCAGTGTAGGCCTATTCGAAAGTTATCAATCGTTTTTGGATCTGTCGACTGCCTTTGACACCATCGACCAAGATCATCTTCTTCATGACTCGTAGACGTTCAACTTTCCCATTACGATTTATATTGGAAAGCATGTTAAGATATTTGCTCTCAAAAATCTAGCCGGTCATAGAAAGGGCTATTTTGGTGCTTAAATCTGATTAATTAATTGATAAAATTTGTTTTAAATTCAGATGTCGATTCTGCGCGCTCTAGTCTGGCTCACGTGCGCCTTACTTCAGAAACAGGCGCTGGGTTTGTCTTTCGAAGTTTGACAACTTCTTTCTTCATATTCTTATCATACATTTATTATTCAGTTAATGTCCATCTTTTCGCTCAGATTCTGAGCGACAAATATGATGATGCACGAGATATTCAACTGAAATGATCAACAGCGCTTATTTCTGAATTCTGATAAGCGTTGATGATATTGAGCAAAGAGTATACACTGAAAAGAATTCACTACAGGTACATCCATGAAAACATAATAACATGGGACATTGTTACAGCGCCTTTCCGTCGATTTCATGTCAAACGATCAGCTTCGCCCTATGCACGTTTCAGAGCATAGCGTCTTAAAACTTTTGAACCCAATGTCCCCGTTTAAAATAGGCTTCAACTCAAGGACCTCTTACTGATCCAAATTCTACTGCAAGATTTTAGAGGAATTTCTTAAATTTCTTAGATTTTTATTATATTTTCTGCTACAACCAATTGCATCGATCATACAACCGCCACACTCAAGGACCCCTTACTGATTCATACTGTGGTATCTAAACTAAATACATCAAAAGAATATGGCATGAAAATAAACACTCTAAAAACAAAACTCATGGTAATAACAAAGAGAAAAAATCCACCTAGATTCACCATAACGGTTGATGGAACAGAACTGGAACAGGGTTACACAATTCCGCTACCTTGGGAGCCTAACAACAGAAGATTCCAGATGCCAGGACGAGATAAAGAGAAGAATAGCGATGGAAAAACAAGCCTTTTTAGACAGAGGAGAACTGGTAAGAGGAGGGTTAAATAGAGAACTAAAGAAGAGACTGATAAGAACGTTGATATAGAGTGTCACTTTATATGCCTCAGAAACCTGGACTCTCCAGAAGAAGGACATACAAAAGCTGGAAGCATTCGAAATGTGGATATGGAGAAGAATGGAAAACATCAAGTGGACGGACAAGAAAGCAAACGATGAACGCCGACCTCTTACACTGCAGATGGTAGACGAACAAAGATCGATAATCAGTACCATCAAAAAAGACAGAGGAACTAGATTGGACACGTACTAAGAGGAGAATCATTACTCAGAACAGTAATTGAAGGAAGAATATCAGGAAGAAAGACAAAAGGAAGACCAAGGAAGATGCTATTGGACTGGATGATGAAAACAGATACACAACGTCACAAGACCTATGCAGAAATCAAAGAAGAAGCAAGACGCAGAGAGGAATGGAAACAATGGAGCCCTGAACATGTCCCAGGACAGAAAACATGATGATGAGTTATGATTATGCGCGTTTTTCGTGAACACAACACTGTCCTTTCAAATCTCGCATTTTAATATAATAATTTATTATTCATCGGTGAAGTTCTTAGAAACGAGGACTTCTAGTCTGAAGGATAAATAGTTTGTTTTTATTTAGAAGCCGGTCTGGACTCAGCCGTGAGTTTTTTTATCCATTTTATGTAGGACTTCACTTTATTAGCGTTGGAGACTGGGGAGATGACACGCCGAGCGGAATCCAATGGCAGAAGGAAGTGGCCGCGGGAATGAACAACTGGTGCGGATCTCACGACTGCGCCTTCATCGTCGACACCGGTGATAACTTCTACGAAGAAGGGGTGACCAGCGCCACCGATCCGCGCTTCGACACCTCCTGGCGATGGGTCTACAACCACACGAACATCGTCGATAAACTGTGGTACATTTCGCTCGGAAACCACGACCACGGTCCCGACGACGGCAGAGAACAGTTCCAGGTACAGTTCGGACAGACGGAACCGCGGTGGTACCTCCCTTCAATATGGTACGATACACTCTACACCGATGGTACGACGACGATTCACTTTATCGTCATCGATTCTGAATCGCTTCGACAAGATAAGAACGATCCGGCCGCACAGCTCGCCTGGCTCGAATCGACACTGGCTGGTTCTACGACAGCCGACTGGAAATTCGTCATCGTTCATCATCCACCGTATTCAGCTGCATTTTACGGTCCAACTCTGGCTTTCGTAGTCGATCAGGTACTGTCTCTACCTGCCTGGTAGTTGCAGGCTCAACTTCAGTTTATAATATTATTAAGCAGTGACTGTATTGACACAGCAGTTTTCAGTGATGTTAACAAGGACCGACCCCCCAAGGACGAGGATAAGGACAAGGACCGAGCCCCCAAGGACGAGGATAAGGACGAGGACCGACCCTCCAAGGACGAGGACAAGGACGAGGACTTACCCCGCAAGCACAAGGATCACAAGGACTGACCCCAAGGACAAGGATCAAGGACAAGGACAAGGACCAACTTCTGTCAGACAAAAAAGTCAGAAAGGAAAAAACCAAACACAATTTCAATTTGAATCACAAAATTAGAAAAGGAAAAAATAATGTTGTAAAACATAGTCTAGTCAACAGCAATGCTGCATTTCAAATGCGCCTTTGACTTTAGCCACCTAGCTATGTTACTACGCTTAAGAAATTGTCAAGTTTAATAATAATAATAATAATAATAATAATAATAATAATAATAATTAATAAATGAACAAGTGTTACCAGCAGCTGATCAGTCATGCACACACGGTGAGGTCTAATTATGAGACCACTTTGCGAAAACACTCGTTCAACTGGAACTGACGTCGCAGGGAAACAAAGAATTCTGCTAAAGAATCAACGCCTCAACTGGTATTATAAAGGAAACAATGACTAAACATTTTAGAGTAACTCAAAGCAAATATTAGCCTAAATATAAATCCACATACTATTACCTTGGAATATAATTATCAGTACAATTGAAAATGGTATACGAGTAATTTGGTCCTTATAAGGACTTTTCAAGGACTAAGTTAGACCAGGACAAGGACCGATCTGCAAGGACGAGGATAAGGACGAGGACTAAATGACAAGGACAATGACAAGGACTTCAAATTGGTCCTTAAGGAGTCCTTAAGGACAAGGACCAGGACAAGGATTAACATCACTGGCAATTTTTCATTAGGCCTGTGCTAAATTTTAAGGTGACAGTGTCAATTAGGTTGGTAATGGTGTTTGGTCCTACGCATTCAACGGTAGGTAGTTAAAGAAGCCTTCTGTTCTGATAAAAGCATAGAACAATCGGATTTCGACAGTTCTCTTCAAAAGCCAGACTCTGAACGCTTAAGGTGTTTGATTCGTAACGTATGAATTGCTCAAGAGATTCCCATTGCTATAACGTCTTCGTATACCCTGTTAGAACAATCCCGGATGATATAATAAATGATGACGATTAAATCGTGGCTCAATATGCTGATCATTCATTTCTCCAGACCACACTTTTATTACAGTGCATCACATTTTACCCATGTCTATCTTTGAAAATCTATCATGACCTCCAAACTGTTCGATTGGTGGGTATACCCAACCTCATAGTTAGTTAGTTAGTTAGTTAGACAGACAATTTATACAGCGCAGTAATCAAAGCGATAAAACTAAAGTCAAGAAAGCTTTGCATTTCACACACGAACGAGGTGTTAAATAAGTGTCTTTTAAGTTTCTTGGCGAATAGTTTGATGTTTAACTCATTTGTCACAGTGCTAGGTAATGAGTTCCAGAGTGCAGGGTTGCCCCGCGTAACGGATCTCTTCCCAAATTTCACTGTCCTGGAGGGAGGAGGGACGACTAGCTTGACACAGTGCCCGGAGCGAAGCTGAAGACTTGTCGGGAACAACCCCACTGGACGTCGAAAGGTTTAAAGCGCGGTTGTTCTACCACATTGTCTATTTTTAAAAAGAAATCGAACACCGGACCGACATATAATGTGTCGACATTCTGTGATTTTAGATAGTTCCGCTGTTGCTTCAGTACGGTGCTGACTTACTGGTAACGGGACATGACCACAATTTGCAGCACATAACCCCAGCGGACGGAGCGATTGATTACATCATCACAGGGGGTGGTGGTCGTAGTCTCTACCCCTTAGAGCCTGCAAATGAGCAGGCTCTCAACGGACTCGGTCTTCAGGTCGACTATTTCGGATATGTTCACGGGTTCGTTGCCTTCGAATTCGCGCCGACCTCCTACACTGCAGAATTCGTCGACAAGAACGGAGTTGTCGGCTACTCATATACCAGAATCAGATGATCAAGAGACATACGAAAAACTGAAATGTCCTCTAAGTCTGAAAACAAACAGATTTTAATCTCGTCATCTCCTAGAACGACAAAAGTTTCGCTGGATTAAAAAAGATTGCGTTTAATAGAACTTTGGTTTTTATTAGAAGACTCATAAGCAAGCACAATGTACGACAATCACTCCATAGTTTAGGTGACCTTTTTATCGCAATTCCAACCACATAGACTTATCGAGGACCAGTTTGGAAATTAACGAAAGTATGGCGTCGGAAGACACAAGTCACCCAGACCGTAGCGTGGGCGCCAAGCGAGTGTGCTTTCGTCGACATTTTAACAACATTTGTCGTTAAAACTAACTACGCTATAAGACTGAAAGATGGTATAAATTATCTGGAGTTAAGGTGCTGTACGGTGTGCGGTATGTATACTATGTATAGTGTTTCTATCACTTAGAAACATAGCAAAAAATGATTTTCGTGACATCGATGGCGCTGACAAACAAATCGATCTAATAATAGCTAAATTGAAATTTTGAATTTAATAATAAAAATAAGAAAAATTACCAAAGGGTAACCTTCACTATCACAGACTCAATTTAAGAGTAGGTAATAGTAGTCGTAGTGAGAGTTAAATTATTGCTTAAAGAAGCATTGCGCTTCTCATCTGGCACGCAGACTGACAAATTGACAATAGTACAGGAGTTAATGCGTGTTCATATACTGCATGGTATGCTGTCAGTCTTTCGTCAACGAGGATTTCAATGGTCATTGACAGAAAACTGAGATTAGAGAGATTGATCTTTAAAAAGTAACTTAGCTCACCTGAACCAGGTAGTATTTGTTTGGAGGATCGATAACTTATTGCACGCTTCTCTTTAGCTGCTAGTTTAGAATGGTCGAAGACGTTGCTCGTGTGAGCATCAACAGTGTCAGTGACATCTCATTGATATGTTTGATCAGTCATTGTTGGAATGAGCTCCATGTAACTGTGCCTTTGAAGGTTATTTTTCAGTATTGATTTAGCGCTTGGTTTCGATACTGGATCGAAACATCATAGAGGCTGTGACGGTAACAGTTTATTATTGGATCTGGTGCGCCAGCAAAAATATTAATGCTAATTCTACGACTAATAAATTAATCAATTATTAACTAATCATGTTAATTTATTTTATAATAAATATCATCGCTATTTGAAATATCGACATCAAGCCTACTTTTTCCTTCCATTTAATTACAGACTTCGATAGCTAGTCAACCAAACAGGAAAAAACGAAATTCGGTTGATAAACATTTTCATTGAGACGACGTCTAAGCTGATTGAGAACCGCCTGTCATCTAGTCAACCGACGGCTTCAGAACATGTTTGCGTGACTGTTGACACGACTGCTCCAGTCCATTCAGCTGTCAACTCGTTCCAGACTTCCTACTCACCGGTCTTCAGTAACTAAGCTTCGCTGAAGACGCCACTGTTGCTCTGACGTAACTGCCAGCTGAAATGGAAGGGCAAAATACGACAAGGCGATAAAAGCGCCACTGAATTGGTAGGGGGCGTCTTTCGCTCGCATTCAACAGCATCTGTCAACAGAGCGAAAGTTTGCGAGGACGGAGGAAGGACAGAGGGAGGAGGAGGAGGAGGGGGAGGAGGAGGGAACTGTCAGAGCAAATCTTCGCAATTGAACGACCGCCGATCTCTCATAACGGCGCCATATATTACATAGGCCTAAGCAACAGACAGTTCTGGTAGCGCCGCTATATTTGATTTACATGGCGCCGTTACTTAATTAATTATTGCCTTGAGATGATCGCACACAAATTGAACAGGAGTCATATTTATCACTTGTAGCTCACTGCTGCGGCTGCTGCTGCTGCTACTACTACTACTACTACTACTACTACTACTACTACTACTACTACTACTACTACTACTACTACTACTACTACTACTACTACTACTAGTAGTAGTACTACCACCACCACCAACGCTACTACCACCACAACTAATACCACCACCCTTACTAACACTAGCACTAAAACCAACACCACCACCACTACTACTAATACTTCCAGTAATAGTAGTAGTAGCAGCAGTAGCAGCAGCAGCAGTAGCAGCAGCAGCAGCAGTAGCAGTAGCAGTAGCAGCAGCAGCAGCAGCAGCAGCAGCAGCAGCAGTAGCAGTAGCAGCAGTAGCAGTAGCAGTAGTAGCAGCAGTAGTAGTAGTAGTAGTAGTAGTAGCCAGTCCATTCATTTATCCTTTTTTTGTTCCTGTACCACTTGACCATTTCTGTCATTCTTCATTTTTGTCTGAAGATAGCTCTCTTTTGTCGAGCAGCAGTTAGCATCAACGACTAGTTAGTAATCAGTTCCTTAGTAGTATTGTAAGTGAGATGTATTGCCTGTTGTCTCTGACCATAGCGTTAGTAGTAGACAAAGCATAATGAGAAGATAGCAGTAGCAGTAGTAGCAGTAGTAGTAGTAGTAGTACTTGTTGCCACTTCATTCATTTTATATTCATGGTAACATCCTTTTTGTTCCTGTAAAACTTTTAAAATTCCGGATGACCATTTCTGTCATTCTTCATTTTTGTCTGAAGATAGTTTCCTCTCTTTTGTCGATTTTCCCTTTGCTTTGATGTCGTTGGCATCAACGACTTGTTATCGTCCATCTTGTTCATGTTCCTTGTTGTACTTCCGCTATTGTAATCCTTGAGATGTCTGATTGCCTGTTGTCTCTGACCATAGCGTTAGTGGCAAATGTGCACAGACGGACAAAGCTCTATGTCTGTTTGTGTCTCGTGGGAATCCGGCTCTATGGAACGCTCTGCCGGATGACGTGACAGAAGTGACTTCTCCTGAAATGTTCGCCAGAAGACTCAAAACATACTTGTTTAATATTTCGTACAGTTGAGATATTGTATTTGCTGTAAAGTGCTCTTGTTTTTGACAGTTTGTCATGCATACTGCGCTATATAAGTTGTCAGTTATGAATGAATGAATGAAAAAGCATAATGAGAAGATAGCAGGAAGCATGATAGCATCTCCTGCAGTAGCACATCACGGTAGCAGACGTCGTTCACCTTGATATCCGGCTCAGTGAAAACGAGACTGATGCAGCCCAGTTTGGATATATTAATGGAAACTATTGCTGACTTTCTGACAATGTGTTTTTTAAGGAAAAATTACTAGGGACCGATGAAAAACTTTTAAAATTCCGGATGAAAACTAATTTTGTACTTCCCGATTTTAGTTTATTCTGCCCGGCTACCGACAAATCAGCCATAATGGTACAGTAGTAGAATAGAATGTGTAATATCGGATGAAAAGTGCAGACAGCCAATTAATTATGATGGCGATGAGCAACAGTTTCTACATTCGTGGATCGCTGTTAGCATTTTTTATGAAAGGTGTAAAGCAATAATTACTGCGAGGGCCAGGAAAACAACTGGGGGCCGCGGCCTCCGTAGTTTACATGTTAAAAAACGCCGTGCTTTCTGATATAGTTGTTAGTAACCCTTGCTGACATAATAAGAAACCTTAAATAACCCGTTTTCCCAAAAAGATAAGTAACCTTAGATAACCTTTGAAAACCTTAAGGTTCCTACGCAAACCGGGATTAAAAGGTTCATTCAACTGTTTGAATATGAATTGAAACATATGAATTGATCGTAGTTGTTTGTAACGTTCGTTGTCTTGTAATGACTGTTTGCTACAGTAACGCTGGATAAGCTAATTTACTCAACTCCCGAGTTATTACGCTGTTTACTTCAGCAGAAATGTGGCGTCATAATCATCATAGAATATAAAAATTACTGTAGTCAATAAGTAACCAAATAAACGGGGCAGTTAATGTTGAAAAGTAAAAGCAATTTAGACATTCAATTTACGTTTGAAAAAGGTAAATAACCTTCACAAAATAAATTACCTTCAATAACTCTTTTTTAAATCGTACGTAACCTTAGAAAACGTTACGAACAAATATGCTTTCTGGACGGCGGGCGTTTGCGAAGCAGTCTTCATTCGTAATGTCACGTTTCTTGACTGTAATCGAAGCGTAAATTCGGTCATTTTGTAGGTTGACTGGTGATGCCATTGTGAAGAATTCTGTCCGGCGCATTATTCACGACGATCTGCATTTGAAGAGCCTGAAGAAGAAGAAGAAGAAGAAGAAGAAGAAGAAGAAGAAGAAGAAGAAGAAGAAGAAGAAAGAGTCGTGCATAGGAGTTGACTGCGACCAATTGCCTACAGCTCGTTTCAAACGATCGAAAGAGTTCCTGCACAATTTCTCATCAGCAGAAGTTAACTTTATCTTATTCACTGAGGAGAGGGTCAGGTCATCACGTGACGTGCTGCGGCAGGAGATGCTTCCTGCATTTCGCTTACTATGGTCACTGCTGCCAAATTACTGTCGTATAAATGAATAACTACGTTGTACATTGTTTCGTGACATACAGGTGATACAGTTGCCACAAATAAAACAGGTTGCGAACAACCTTAACACAGATGTGTTGCGGGGTTCTTTCAACTACTTCGCTACCGAGCTGCAGTGGCGGCTCCACCGGGGGGGCCCGTGCCCCCATATTGAGTGCCTGCCCCCCCAGTGACCCCTTGTTGGGACCCTATACTTAATGCTACATACATTAAACAACAAATGGTTGGCTCCCCATGATTAGAAGTTGCCACCTCAACGCCCCCCTACTTGCCAAATCTCAGAGCCGCCACTGCCGAGCTGTATCAAGATTAGCCAAAATTCGACAAAGCTATAGTCAAAATAAAAATGGCGCGGGATTTAATGGCTTACAATGTATACAGGATGGCGCAAAACACCGGACTGGTCACATTAGGTTTGACATTAAATATAGTCCGGTTTTTTGCGCCACCCTGTATAAGAAAAGTGCAGAAAACTTATACAGTTGAAGCTTTTCAGGTGGTCAAATATCAATTATCTCTGCCATAATACGTAGACCTATATGTGTCCGGTGCGTTTTAGGATCTTGTGGCTTATCGAAGTCTGTTTTAGGCATTTCTAGTCTTAATTCTCTCGAAAGACTTCTGCAGACAATGAATATATTGATAGCTATATTTATTGTTTACAATGATGATGACGACGACAGAGCCGTAGCTAGGTGGGGGCAGGTGGGGGGCAAGCCGTCCCGGGCGCCGACCGGTGGGGGGGGCGCATTTTGAATGAGAAAAAATAAATCAAAAATAGCTGTGACTTTGTGACTACTAAAAAAGGTCATCAGCCCGAAAATGGATAAGTAAACTCTGTGACGACTAAAAAAGGCCATCACCGAAATTTAGGGGCGCAAAATATAAATCTTGCCCAAGGGCGCCGAAAACCCTACCTACGGCTCTGGACGACGACGGCTCCAAAGACGACGACATTGGAACTTGCAGCGACATCGCCTGTGAGAAAAGTCGCTGGAAATCAATCGGCAGATAGATGAGGCCATGAGGGCGCTTCTATTTCAACAATATACTGTGGATATTCTAGGCCTGTTTGGGAGGAATTTCCCCCAAGTTTTAAATCCCCCAAAATGTGTATGTTGCCTTGGAGGATGGAAATTCTCCCCAAAGCGTGGAGAAACAAATCTTGTCCCCCCAACCATTTCAAACTCCCCCCAATGTCAAGGTGGCTAGAATAAACACTGAACAATATACTGTGTATAATCATGTTATTCATTCGGGTCATGATGGTAATTCGCCGTTCTTAGTCTTGTGCTGTCGACAGCATTAAATTGATCTCACGTTGCGGAATGAATCTGGCGCCACCTGGCGAATGCAGCGAATACAACAACAGCAACGGTCTCGAGAACCATCGCTGAAGGAAACGCGCTACTACGTTGATTAATTCAATGAACTTATGCAGGTAATTGGATGAGTTTCAAATGAATCGGAAGCAAGAGAGAAAATTTAGCCAATGCACATCTTCGATTAATATGATATGCGTCGTGCAGCAGAGATTTCTGAAGATTAGGCTACACGACTTATGCTATTTCAATTATTCGGACTGCATGCGCTTAAAATTCATATTTTCTCAGTCACCTTCCACCCACCCACCCCCACACGATTCTATTATTCAAATTGGATTATTTTATTTGCACCGTCCGTTTACCACGCTTTTGTCACTTTCGGTTCCTCCACATATCGAAAACCGTTTCTTAGATTGTTTTCATAAATGATGAACTATAAAATTTTGTCGCCTCATTTACGCAATTTTATGGCGATATATTTAAGTAAAATATCTAACTATTGCCGCCATGCAGGCAGAAAGTGACGAAGAAGAAGAAGAAGAAGAAGAAGAAGAAGAAGATGATGATGATGATGATGATGATGATGATGATGATGATGATGATGATGATGATGATGATGATGATGATGATGATGATGATGATGATGATGATGATGATGATGATGATGATGATATTTAAGTAATGCCATATTGTGCACGGGAAATGTATGCGCACATTCTAATCTTGCAAATAATTCCTTGAAAGTCTAAGACTATTAAATTGGCACAAAAATTGATGAATTTGCTGATCATCTGAATGATAAATGACAATGCAAGAAGTTAGAAGTAAGTACGATTGCCCCCTTTAATTCTAAGGTCATCTATGATTCTCGCTTCTAGCAACCGGGATTAAGATACGAGACAAGGACCGTCTATTGCAGTGGTTCCCAACGAGGGGCGTACGCCCTACCGGGGGGGGGGACAATTTCATTATTTAGGGGGCAATTGGGTAATTTCAATGTTTAAACTGTTTAGAACAGGATAATTATAGAATGACCAGTGTTAAAGAACTTAAAGGAATATAGATTCGTAGAAGAAGCTTTCATTACTAAATGATTAGCGTATATTAATGCAATTCAGTTCTGCTTTGCATGTTTTGTATCTGTCGTTGCTGTTTTACATCATTTCATGTTATTCTGATTTTACAATTTCTGTGATCACGCTACTTCTGTATATGTCACGTGGGTGGGGTATGGCCTAAAAAAGGTTGGGAACAACTGGTCTATTGAATCCATTGTGTTATTCGTCGCCGAAGTGACATTTTAAAAATCGATCCGGCATGACCATTGACCAATTTTCTGCCCTTCAGTAGTTTGAAAGTTAATCGCAAAAACCACCACTCGCCGAAGACAGGCACCAAATTTGAGTGGAGCTACTTCCACGCCCGTTGATTTAATTTTAAAAAATGTAAAAATCAATGTTTTCTTATATGGATCAGAAACAAGGACATCGAGAAAGGCGTGTCATACCCGCTTACAGTCCTCTCATACACGGCATGTCAGCAACGGATACTAAACATCAAATGGTACTTTATAAGAAATGCAGAAATCAAAGAAACGACACAGCTGCAAGATCTGTCATCCCTCATATCAGACCATCGTCACTCATTGTTCGAGGGCCACATCGTCCGCCTATACCGACATCTGTACCAACCTTGGAATTATGCATAAGCTCCAGAAACAGCATCCCTCCAGACCTCCAACGCCGGACTGAAGAAGACCTAGAGGGCGTCCACGAAATGCCTGGTTACGACAGTTACCTGACAGAGCAGCCGCACACAATAATTCTCAAAGCACGTACAACTACCGGTGGTTGGCAACAGGAACACAAGACGGTACAGAAAAGGATTGCGTATGAGAAGAAGAAGAAGAAGAAGAAGAAGAAGAAGAAGAAGAAGAAGAAGAAGAAGAAGAAGAGCCGGAGAAAAGAGTTATTTCTAGGAATTAAGTCCGATACGAAAGCTACAGGCGTTGGATTGATTGCGTTTCATCCGAAGAAATCCTTTTATTGCAATTCCAAACAGCGACGCTGATTCAATGTTCCGTCCTGATTAGGATCACGTGATCAACAGCAGATGAGAGTTTCACGAATATCTGATATCGCACGTATTTTTTCATTTAAATGGAAAACAAAACAGACGGAAGTACTCTGTGTGAATTAGCTGCCAGACGTCGTCTTCGTATACATTTTCACCCCGCAGCGTCGTTCTCTTGTTTATGCCCGAAGTTCACAAAGGTCAATGACCGCCCTCGAGTTTTTGCATTCAGTTTCTAAGAAAGCCGCATTTAGGATGGATCTGATGCCCGAAGTTCACAAAGGTCAATGACCGCCCTCGAGTTTTGCATTCAGTTTCTAAGAAAGCCGCATTTAGGATGGATCTGATGCCCGAAGTTCACAAAGGTCAATGACCGCCCTCGAGTTTTGCATTCAGTTTCTAAGAAAGCCGCATTTAGGATGGATCTGATGCCCAAAGTTCACAAAGGTCAATGACCGCCCTCGAGTTTTGCATTCAGTTTCTAAGAAAGCCGCATTTAGGATGGATCTGATGCCCAAAGTTCACAAAGGTCAATGACCGCCCTCGAGTTTTTGCATTCAGTTTCTAAGAAAGCCGCATTTAGGATGGATCTGATGCCCAAAGTTCACAAAGGTCATTGACCGCCCTCGAGTTTTTGCATTCAGTTTCTAAGAAAGCCGCATTTAGGATGGATCTGATGCCCAAAGTTCACAAAGGTCATTGACCGCCCTCAAGTTTTTGCATTCAGTTTCTAAGAAAGCCGCATTTAGGATGGATCTGATAGATTCTAACCAGTCGTTAGAGGACTGAACTCCTCCTGGTCATAAGCAGTGGCGGTTCCACGTGGGGGATGATGAGTGGGGAACTGGGGATGCGTCTCCCCACCGGACGTTTTTGCTTGTGAAACCTATTTTTGGGTAAAATTCTAGTAAAATTACGGGGAAAAAACTGCGGATGACCTTTTTTGCTTTTGTTTGTCAACCTATTTTTCTGTAAAAGTGTAGTAAAATTAGGGGAAATCCATTTTGTCAGCCTTTTCGGCAAAGTTTAATGATTTTTCTTCTTTTTCATCCCCTACCAACTTCCTATGAATTCATTTCATCCCTCACCAAGAAATCCTAAAACCGCCACTGGTCATAAGGCCATGAGTTCAAAACTTCGGCAGCCACAGAAAATTTTTGCGTCTGTCGATGTGAATGAGAATGTATTCGGTGGAGGAAAAGACCTGGAACCGCCCTCATTCAGCCGTTACCTGAAAAATGTAAGTGGCTAAACAGCCGAAGCCTTTAATTCTCCTATGGGTCTTTTGTGCGACCTTCAGCTTTTAATTTAGAATTTTAGGCATAACCATTATTCACGTTAGACACACATTAGATACACACACGCACGCCTCAATGGCCTACGCAGCCAACAGTATATACATTTCACCTGCATTTAACATCTGCTGTAGAGCAGAACATTGTGGTCAAGTCGTGACTTCTCGGAGTTATCGATTTCACAGTTTTTATCGAGGCAGCGTTTGCCAACTCTCTGCACGCTTTGATAAAGAAAACCGTTTACGATGAGCAACAGCAGAGCAACAGCAGCGGAGTGTATCTGATGCATTGCAACCGGCAACCGCCGTTTGTCAATACCATCCATCTTCTTCATCGATGGCCGTCTGTATGACTTGCTAATATTTTATGCAACAGACTGCATTGCACGCGTATCAGGAACCTGTCGAAATGAGTGGCTGAATTATTATGAAGCTACTCCTCGTGGTGTCCCAGTCCACGTGACCGGAAGGTACATCTCTGTCAGCAGCGTGTTTTATCGACATGTGAGACGCGTATATTTAGAGTGCGAAGTGAAGGGGAAGCATTCGAAAAACGCAGGTGAAATGTACTATTGTAACTATTGGCAGCATAGGCCATTGAGGCGTGTGCCAATGAAACTACGGCGAAGTAGTTGTTCGCAATCTCGTTTGGTCACGAGACTTCTTCTTCTTCTTCTTCGAGAGAGAGAGTTGTGCGAGTATTAGTTTATCATGGCTTTCAAGAAACTGCAGGTGCAGTTGTTTGAAATGACAAATGAGCTGAGTTAAGTTAGAGACAAAGTGAGATTCGAATGCAGAGACAGTAAGTACAGTATGTAGGAATGTAGACGGTAAGTGATTGAGTCAGTCGTGTCGCTGCAGTCAGCCAGACAATAATTAGTATTTCACGCTGCAATTCGATTCGCCAATTCGCAGTTTTGTACGAAGTACATTCTTTCTTTATCACGTTTATATTACACACAAACACACACTCAAACACACACACACTCACTCACACACACACATATATGTGTGTGTGCTGTTTTAGTGTGGTTTTCGAATTGTGGTTTTAGCATTCGTTTTCCGAAAAAATGCTAATTTCATTGTTCAAGAGATGTTAACTGTTCACTCGTTTCTCCCACAATTGATCTCCCGCAGCTTTTAACTAGGAATTTAAGATCAATTCTCTAGAACAAACTCATTCACTCTCTCTAACATGATCAAAGCGCTACACAAATTGACCATATACAATTTTTACATCTTTACACACGTGGTGAGAATGACAACTTAGAGTGACAACTTAACCGACTGTCTTAAGCTAAACTTTTGCCTGAATTACGGGAAAATATTTTGAATTTGCAACCGTCTCATTACCAGACAAAAATGAGTCAATTAATTATTGTTCTATAGAAAAAATTTTGTCATCAAAGTTTCAGGAAACTACAAAAACTATCTTTATGTCTTATTAATTGTAAGTTACTTAGGCCTATACAAGTTCGGTTCTTGCAAGCGATATAAAATGCTTTTAAAATAGCAGTTAAGCTAAAACGTATGAATTTCAATGGTTCACACAGGAGTGAACTAATGCGTTAAATTAAAGCATTGACAATCTTTAGGTTGGTATAAAAATATCATAATCCCTTTGAAGGCAGAGTAACGATACCATGTATGAAAAACATGACCGTTAAGTGAGAACAGGCCGTGCATTGCTTCAATAGATAGAAGGATCAGAAGAATATTCTTCCACGCTGTTCGTATTGGCGTAGATAAAAAATAGGCGTAGATAAATATTTTTATATAGAATTATTATTTTATCACTGAATTGCAATTTAGCATTTACTAAAAAATTTACTCGATAAATTAAAGGGTGCATTACTGAATCCAGCTGTAACAAAATATTTCGTCGTAAACAAGGCAAGATGTTATAAATAGCTGTACTATCCATCAAACGCTTATGTGACATTGTCAGCGTCCCTCCGAGTTTCTGGTGCAGCTGAAGGGGAACAATTGTGACTGACGAACAAATAACAAAGCCAGCCTCTTCGATTCCACTGAAAACGTCGTCGCTTGCCAAATTAATAATACGCGACGTTCTATTAGGGTTCCACTTTTTTATCGTTTTGTTTAGAGTGCGTCGCTCGCTCGGCAGTCTTTTCAACTGTCACGTAACGGAATTAGTTGGAAATGTTCAGAATAATAAACAGATGGAGCGAAAGTTCTGAATGAACGAATTAAAAAAACTGAAGCGAATAATTATCGACGGAATAAATTTCAGACCGGACACGAGGATGACAGAATCAACGAACGAATTCATTACCAGACATTTCGGCTAATGATATCGAACTGAGTTAACGATTGACTGCAGGAATAACAGCCTGCGTTCATTAAACTGAACACGAACCGCACCGAACCCAAACCTGTGACAGGTCTCCAATATATAATATGAACAGCCTCCCGTAGTAGCCTCCGTAGTAGCAACTGGTGCTCTAACTTTACTGTCAATCTTTGTACTCGTGCTGTTCGTATTATTCGAACTCTTCTACTCGAGTACTACTGTCCAAAGCTTCGCTATTAAATTGTCTTTCTGGGCATGCTTTGCCATCAGGTTCGCTTTCACCAGACCCGAGTAAATCCCCCCCCCCCATCAGAGGAGCAGTCTCCCCAGTTGAATTAGTTGCGTATGTGGAGTCACGTTACGGGGTTTGATTATTCAGAGTCATTCGTCCCTTTACTTTGATGTTGATTAGAGCGGAGCTTACGCCCTCTAGTGGCCTTTACGTGCGGACGTCAATGTGGCCGTCTGTTTCCTATATTCAATCTCTACGCCAACATCGAATCGAAAAAATACCCTACCAGGTAAATTCCACGCATGTCTCAGTCAAGCCTGCCACCAATTACTTTAGTCAAATAAAACGAAGAATCTGTTATCTTATTTTACTTTGTCTTTTGATTTCGTTTAACCGGCGTTTAACCACGCAGCGTGTCAGCATTATTGCATTATTATATTGATAATAGACGCCACTGCCGATGCCTTTTGGCATGCTAATGGTAGCCTATCCCACGATCCACATTATGGCTTAGGATTGACTTTGGTATATCAATACTTTAAAACGATTTCTGCAATACTCAATAATTCCAAAAGTGTCTTAACTGGTGCACTGCAATGCATTATCTTAACACAATGTATTGCTGGCATACTATCGTTTACATAGTTTTCTCACTTGCTGTTTCACAAGTAAGTAAGAAAGCCTCGGTACGAGTTGAAACAGGAGAAACCGGATCAGAAGAATGGACGTGGAAGACATGAAAAGCGAAAGCTGACTTATTCTATTCATGATTTAGATAACATGGTATAAAATACATTTTACAAAGAACAAACACAAAGATAGAAATCGTCATCGTCATCATCAGCAGCAGCAACACCAGCATCATCGTCGCATCGTCATCATCTATCACCATCTATCGTCATCTATCATCATTATCGCCATCGTCGCCATCATCATCAGCAGCATCATCGTCGTCCTCGTCATCATCCGTCATAATCATTATGGTCGGCGTCTTCGCCATCATCATCATCATCATCATCATCATCATCATCATCATCATCATCATCATCATCATCATCATCAACAACAACAAAAAACAACAAAATATACTGGGTTGAGATTAGAAAATGTTGTTGGATTTTCGAAAATTGAAGAGCACCCAACTAATTTTGCCCTTGATTCGATACTTGACCTTGAGAAGATTGCCTATCAGAATACATGGACAGCATAAATAGAGGGTAGGCATGAGGCAGCCTGTCCCCTTATTTTTAACTACTAAATTCATGATCCCCTTAAATCCGTGGTGTCAATCATAGGCGGATTTAGAGTTTACGATTTGGGTAGACTAACATAGGGGCCATGAGCCTCTAGAAGCTGACGCCATTTTTATGATTAGGTATAAAATTTTTCACTTGGAAATCACCATGAATTGATGATCATTTCAACAAGTTACCACCTATGGTTAGTAGTTCTGTTATACAATGAACAAAGGTAATTATATTATTTTACAAAGCAGCTGTCCATAGTAGTACAACTATCTAATTGCCCATAATATACGTAAAAATTTATGACGTCATTCAGATTGAATCATGTGATATTAAAGCCTATGGATTGAATGCGTGGCACTGCGCTTTTATATGTAAATAAGTAAGTAACACAAGAGGCTTAGACAGACCTGATGTTGATGGAAAAAGTCAAAAAATAAGAATTCTGATAGGCAATCTTTTTTGTTTACATTTTTTTGTTTTGGTGGGATTAATTGGGTAGGCTTAAGCCTACCCTAGCCTAATAAAATCCGCCGGTGGTGTCAATTAAACGTTGTGTTCTGCTAGACGGTGTCACTGTCGGTAACGTTTGACACATCAGCAAAGTACTGAGCTTACCACCGGCGTTCATTTTGCTAATTGAAGCGTGACGGTCGGACTGGAAGGAAGGCTGCTTTTTAACGACGAAAGACTCTCTGAAGCTGCAGGAAGATAAATATTTTACGACCAATTACTCACGTTTCCCAGACGGCCTTTCAAGACGGATGGTGATAAAATAAACCCCGACCCGTCGTGTTGCTATTAGAGAGAAAGTTTGCTTTTCAAGTGAAGGCAGCTAACTTCTTACCGAGCAATTTATCTGCGGCGCGGCGAAATACTTGAAGGAAGCAGGTAGCAGTCGACACAGAACCCGAAAGATATTGCGCATTGTTTAACTGCTGTATATCTCACCTCCAAAGGAAAACAAGTGCGACATTGTCCTCAAGAACACCTATAGTTGAGTTCGTTCAAAGAGCTCATTGTCCGAGGCAATTTCACTCGGCTGCTGTCTGTCATGCGGAATGGAGAAAGGGAATGGAAGAATAGATCTGATGGGAATTTTCCGTTTGAATTAGCGTCTGAGGTGATGACGGATGGGAGACCTAATTGACTGATCTCTTCTAATATATCAGTGTTCCGTCGTTAGACTTTTCACCCTTTGCATTGTGATCGACGGGTGAATGCGACGAATACTGATCGCAATGAGTGACGCATATCAACGAAGCTGCAATTCCGGTGTCAAACAAATGCAGGTTTTGCTGCTGCAGTGAAGGAAGTTTGTATATTCTCATGACTCATTAGTCTGTGTGAGGTGATTATGATGAAGAGTAAAAAAAATATTCCGTAAACGAGTATTAAATAGTTGCTGTTTGCCTGTCAAGCATGACGGGAAGGCTATAGGCTAGGCTGATTTTGCCCGTGAATGTAAGAAATTCAGCTAAAGGTTTCGTATAAGTGTGAAATATTGTCTAGTAATTTTGACCATCAACCATGACGGAGTAGATAGGCTTTAATAGAGGCTTTTCTCACGATGGCTCGCGTTGAAGACGCTGTTTCTCTGACGACGTTAATGCGCAAATCTGTTAACGGGCGCAAGCTCCGCCCACCAAAAGTGACGCGATTAGGAAATCTCATCAAGCTCCACCCACCAACGTGGCGAGAAATTTATACACACATTATGCATGTATGTCTGTATGTATGTATGCATGTATTTTGATGCATGTCTGTACCAAAAGTCGCGGCGTAAACAATCAGACGATTAGAAAATCATGTCACATCACTAAGCTCCGCCCACCAACATAGCGTACCATTAGGCCTATTCACATGATGTATGTATTTTTGTATGTCCAGCGAACATTGGCGAACACTTGGGTGAAAAAGTGGGAGGGCGGAGGCCAGAAATTGACTGGTGGAGAAGTGGTTGGAAATAGGAAAGGGAGGTTGTGGGGAAGAAGATAGAGGAGTGAGCTGAGAGGATTAAGGAAAAGAGAGAGAAAGGAGGAGGGAAGAAGGGACGGACGGACAGACGGAGGGGGCGAGGGAGGGAAAAGGGATGGGGAAAGGAGGGAGGGAAGGAGGCATGGAGAGACGGAAGAAGGATGGAAAAATGAGGGGGAGGAGGAAGAGAAGGAAAGAGGAGGGAAGGAGGGACAAGGGATTGGACGAGGGATGGAGATGGGAGGGAGGAGGGACGAGGGAGAAAGGAGGGATGGAGGGAGGGAGGGAGAAGAGAAGAGGGGCACGGGAAAGAGAGGAAGTAGAAAGGTGGGAGTTTGGGTGGGGTCGGCTGAAAATGCAAGACCGGAAAATGCAGGAATGGAAAATGAGGGACCAAATGTCAGCCAAATGTCAGAGGTGGAAAGTGCAGGACTGGAAAATAACGGACCAAATGTCAGCCAAATATCAGGGGTGGAAAATGCAGGACTGGAAAATGGCGGACCAAATATTAGCCAAATGTCAGGGGTGGAAAATGCAGGACTGGAAAATTCAGGACTGGAAAATGGCGTACCTGTTATGCTGTATTAGTTATGCCAATATATATTTATATATATATAAATATATGTGTGTGTGTGTGTGTGTGTGTGTGTGTGTGCGGTTCGTTGTTAATTTCAATAACACTACATGTGTGTTCTTTTTTCACCATAATATTTTTTAAACGTTTTATGTTGGCTGCGGTTTTATTGATTTTTCTATAACTATGTTTGATTAATTTTCTTATAAGTTCTTTTCCTTGCACATTACTTATAGTTGGCGTTATTATTGTATTTGTTAGAACAACTATGTCTAACTATGCTATATTCTAGTAAGTTTTTCCTTGGAACATTATATTTATGCTGCTTTATAATAATGCCATTTCTAATACCCACTTTACTTTATTTTGGTATTTATTAATAAGTCTTGGAGAAAAGAAATTATCTTGTGTTTGTATGCGTACGTTTTTCGTTAGCAACATACTATAAAGTAGGCAGAGCATTAACATTCAGTAACATTTCCATTCACTGGCATAATATCAGGACAAATGAGACAAACCGTATAAAATAACAAAGTATAAAATAAAACGGGCACAGCATGACAGGTCCGCCATTTTCCAGTCCTGCATTTTCCACCCCTGACATTTGGCTGACATTTTGGTCCGTCATTTTCCAGTCCTGCATTTTCCAGTTATTGACTTTTTGGTCCGTCATTTTCCAGTCCTGCATTTTCCAGTTAATGACTTTTTTGGTCCGTCATTTTCTGGTCCTGCATTTTCAGCGTTCCCTTTTGTGAGCTAGGGAGGGGAAGAGAGAGGCACGGGAAAGAGAGCGGAAGGAAGAAATGAGTGGGAAGAAGGGCACGGAAACGAAAGAGGAAGGAGGCACGGAAAGAGAGATGAAAGATGGAGGAGGTGAGGGTGGAAGAGAGAAGGAAAAGGATGGAAAAGGGAGATTGGAAAAAGCGATGAGATATGCACGCACACAAAGTTAGAACGTTATAGGTCTATAAGCTAGATGATAACGCGACGTAAGGGGGAGAATGGCGTGAGAAGCGAATATCCTGGAATGGCTTAGCGTTAAGCTGTCTCCTCAGACACTTACATTGTGACCGCGTGCTGCTTTGGTCGTCGCCTTCTTCCCACATTAAAACTCCCGATCCCTGACCTTTCGCTTGAGTACAGTTGGTCCTCGTGGTGTCATAACGGGTAGACTCATAACAGCGTCGAATGATGGTCGTAGTGTTTCGAAAGAGCCTCCAAAGGCTCGAACGCATTTGGACGCCATGCATGGAGTTTTACGAGACAGGCGTAATCGATAAACTAAGGATTTTTATTTTAACACAGACGTAAAGCTCTCTTAGGAACCAGAGTATTTCAAATGTTCCAGTTTCATTTGATAGCGAAATCGTTTGGCTGTGAATAGCGCTAGGCGGCGCTCCTTCGTGTTTACTGGTTTTGAAGTCGTCGTGGATTGTTATCACTTTAATATTGTCCCTCTCGATCTATTTTGAATTTTAGTTAAATTAATAAAATTCGGCTACTTTGTGTGTCAGCGCTGCAGATATGAGTCTCGTGAGAGTTTTCTTGAGTGTTCTTTATATATACAACTTAGTCATTAAGCGGAATCTTCTCACTGTATTTAATTTTACCGTTAACCAACTTTGGCGTCGTCGATTGTGTTCGGCTTCACGGTGTTGAATTTATGGAAAGCTGTGCTCGTCTTTTCCAGTTTGAATTTTTGAATCGACGGAATATTAATTAAATTTTGACTAGGAGCGTCGTGGGATATAACATAGTCTTGATCTATTCCATCTTCCAGCTGAGAATTCGTCCTTCTCCCTGTTTACGGAAAGTTCTGTTTGGCGCCCACCTACGGCGAATCTCTCTTCCTCTTTCCTCGCCTGCCGCAGCCAATGCTATCTATCTCTCCGCGATTTGATGAATGGCTTATCTGGTCTTCGAGTCGCCACCTGGAACATCCGTTCCCTGACTGGTAAAAATTCGGTTCTCTTCAAAGATGAAGAGTTAAATACCATGACTCGTTTCTTTCTGTCGAATCCATGCTAAAATGCAACCAAGGTTATGACAAACTGAAGTATTGTTAATCACGTGCCGATGATTCGTTGACGGAATGTTCGTTTAGTTCGCGCTGCTTTCTTCTCCTTCGAGAATCTTCATAAACCAAACGAAATCTATAGTCGACATGATTAGTGGGGGTCGGCGGATGATACAGCGCATTCCCCTACCAGTGGCGGTTCCAGAATTTCTTGGTGGAGTGATGAAATGAATTCATAGGAAGCTGGTGGGAGATAAAAAGAGAAGGGAAAAATCAATAAACTTTGCCGAAAAAGGTTGACAACAGAAAGTCCCCCTCCCCATTTTACTACACTTTTACCGATAAAATAGGGGTTGACAAGCGAAAAAATGTCATCGGCACGTTTTCCCCGGGACTAGACTTTTACCCAAAAAGTAGGTTTCACAAGCAAAAAAAAGTCCGGAAGTCCGGTGGGGGGATTCATCACCACTCTTCCCCCACGTGGAACCGCCACTCTCTGTCCCCTACAACACTCAGAGCTCGATCTCGGTGAATCCATCGTCGAATCTTCTGGTCGAAGTCTTTTGGAATCTCTTTCGATTCGGTCTGACGCTAATCCACGCCGATTCGTCGTCGTCGTTTGATGTTAATGCGTCGACCCAGAGCCCTGGTTGGCCAGGTCGATCCCAGGTGGATAACTGCCGAGATGATATCTGCTTAGATAGCCTACAGTACTCAGTGGGCCAAAGACCACGATACGTGGCATCTCTTACCGTTGATCGTCCAGGGACAAGAAAGTGTCACTGAAGGCGACTGCTATAACTAACAGGTGCAGACTACGCCATTTAGAAAATGATTTCTAAACAACTGACGATTTAAATCTATTTCATGCTAAGTAGCTACTAAGCACGGCTTTCTTATTCAGCTACTTCATTGGTTTTAATTAATTAATACAGGGGAAATCAGACTAACAATAGCACTGCTGCTGCCGCTGCTGCTGCTACTACTACTACTACTACTACTACTACTACTACTACTACTACTACTACTACTACTACTACTACTACTACTACTACTACTACTACTACTACTACTACTACTACTACTACTACTACCACTACTACAACTGCACTACACCACCACTACACTACTACACACTACTACTACTACACTACCACTACCACCACACTACACACCACTACTACTACTACTACTACTACTACTACTACTACTACTACTACTAATAATAATAATAATAATACAACAACTACAGGCCCGTAGAAAGTGGGGTTGCAGGGATGCAGGTGCACCCCCTGAAAAATTAGGGGGTGCACTGCGCCCTCTGGAAGATGAGGCTGTTTTTTTGATTATCGAGATTTTTGAAGACACGATAAAGGAAGGGTGATGACTTTTTTGCTTGTCAGATTTTTAAGATGATTTTTAGCTACGCCCCTGAAAAATGCACCCCTTGCAAAAATTCGTTCCGATGACGACGCGCCTGGACTACCTCTACTACTATCACTACTACGGGACCTACCTTTACCTTTACAGAAGAAGCAAAGTATATATATATATATATATATATATATATATATATAGAGAGAGAGAGAGAGAGAGAGAGAGAGAGACAGACAGACAGACAGACAGACAGACAGACAGAGACAGAGACAGAGAGCGAGAGAGAAGAAATCAGCCTTCAGATAGTAAAAACCTTAGCCCAACAGCTAAGTCGATCACCCACGCGCCTTAATTGAGATGGATGGAAGGATGTACGGATGGATGGATGGATATACGGTACGGATAGATGGATGGATATATGGTACGGATAGATGGATGTATGGATGGATGGATGGATAGCCAATTTTATCACGCCGCGAGTAGTGAAAATACACTGAAACTCTGCACTGCATCAAGTTAGAATCCCTCTTTGTCATCTGGAGTCAGTGAACGTCTTCCATTGAATGCATTGTCAAAGAGGCGCTTTGCAGTTTCGGAGAATTGTTAGAAATCGCAAATGTCAATTACCAAATAATCGCTAATTTGTCTGAGAGCTTTTCTATCCGAAATTACGTGCAGGTGCTTTTGCGCCAAAACTCGTTTCCGTTGACAGACCGTTGCAGGCGGATATCGTATCCGGCTGAATTCTATACAGCGCTGCTCTGATGACAGTAAGCATTAATTGGTGGCAAATAGTCTAATACTGGAAAATGGGTTAAAAAAATTTCGACACGAATACATTCACTCAGAAAAACATCGGTTGTAGAATATATATATATATATATATTAGGGCTGTTGTGCGATTAAAAATTTTAATCGAAATTAATCGCACGATTAAAATATTTAATCGTAATTAATCGCTGTTTAATCGCATAATTTATAAACTGCAAATATCTTCTCTTAATTAAAAAATGCAATTTTTGAATGTTTTCTTTACACTTTGTACCTGTTAGTCATGTAATGTATGAATTTGGCAAACCAGACATTTATTTTTTCTTCATAGTCTGTAGTTTAATAAATTGTATTTGAATTAACTGGTCAACAGGTCAACAATCGCGAGTCTAATAATTTCAAATGAACCTTATAAGGCCAATATTAAATTAATATATGCTGATGTCTTTGCCAAATCAATCTCAGAATAAAATGTAAAAACTATAAGAAGCTGTAAAAACTTTAAAAACTTAAAGTTAAATGTTTTAACTGCTTTGGTGAGAAAGACACACGAGCTTATTCACGTTGTTTGGTTCAAGCGATGCTCTTTTCTTGTTCACAACATGACCTGATAATGAAAACAAACGTTCACAAGGGACTGTAGCTGCTGAAGATGCCAGGTATTTTCAGGCCTGTATGGAGAGTGATGGATATCTTTGTTCATGCTCACTCCACCATAGAAGAGGGCTCATATCCATGTCGACTTGCTGTTCAAGGCGATAACGATGTTTTAAACATATCGCAAAGGTTCATCTTCAGAATCAGACGAGAACTCATGTAGCCACTTTTTCTTTTTATGTCTGGAGACTGTGAAACAACCTCATCCAGCTCAACAGAGTTTGTAACAGCAGTTTGCAGTATTTACACACAACCGCCCTGCTAGACTTCAAGACAAATTTCCCATCGAGAATGGTCTTGCGATTCTTGACCGATTTCGAATTCATTTCTATGAAATATAATAATAATCGGGCCTAATTATGCACTTCAATAGCACCATTTCTAATACTCAATTGTTCAATCGATGACACTTCAAATCCATTCGCAAAAGACCAGATCTCATAACAGAGATCAATCAGAGGGATACAGCAAGACACACCATTAATTGGAAGAGGTGTGTTTTAAGCCTAGATCTGAAAATGCTAGTTTATTGGAAGAAATGGGGGAGTTCCAGATAAATAGAAAAAGCTCTCTTACCAATTTCAGTGTTTGTTCTATGCAAACTAGATGACCAGAAAAACATGGCCGTTGCCGGCCCGGTCGTTTGGAACAGTCTGCCAGCAACATTGCGCTCCTCTGATTCACTGTTCTCTTTTAGAAAACAACTGAAGACATTCTTGTTTGTTTGATCTGGTTTAACTGACAATAAAGCGCATTTGCTGCTTTTGCGAATATTTGCTATAGAAATATATAATAATAATAATAATAATAATAATAATAATAATAATAATAATAATAGATAAGCAAATTTATAAATTTTAGATATACGATTCGTACCAATCGGAAACGTTAATTACTAACGAATTTCAATTTCTGTGTTACAATCGATTTTAAGTTTTTACAAATTGATCGCAAAGTTGTCTGTCAGCTAGGCCACTGAACTAATAATAGTTCAGCATAATTATGCTTTCGCTGTTGTTCTTGTTGCGCCATTTTACCAATTTCTTTACGTTTAAGAAATTATTCGGCGGTAGCTTGTGCTAAAATAAAAATCGGCGCTAAAAATTGAATCACCGATACCTTGCGTTAAAATAATTAATCGGCGTTAAAAATTTTAATCGCGTTAAATTTTTCGCGTTAATATGCGTTAACGGCGATTAATCAACAGCCCTAATATATATATATATATATATATATATATATATATATATATATATATATATATTTGCCCTCGGTACTTCATTCCCGAAGGACTTATGATAAAAAAATTGTCCGGAGACCTGAAATTATAGTGTAATATGTAATATATATATATATATATATATATATATATATATATATATATATATATATATGGTTCAGTCGTCGTCAATTGCACCAGACACACGAAGTGATTGACAAATGCGGGTCTGTGTGGCCGCGTTTTCGTTTGCAAAGTATACGAAACGCGGCTGGATCTGTGTTGACGATAATGACATCGAAATGACTTCTCGAATGAAAGGAGACGCAGCAGCGACAACTGCCTCGAGAGAAAAGCGTCGAGAAAACAGGAAAGCGTTCTTTCGATGCCGACGACGACGACGACGACGACGAATCGGCGGCGTCAGGATTCTACGGGGGGAAAAGAGACCCGGCCGTGGTTCCGCGGTGCGAACGGTGAGCAGCCGGAGGTGAAAGAGAGAGAGACAACACCACCGCGATGGGCATGCAGGTGACCTTGGAGCCGCCGGTCTCGCTCCGTGAACAGAAGCGCTGATTTGAGGGCGCGTGGTGCAGCGAAGGACGCGGTCGAATCGTCCAACGCGACTGCGCTGACGGCGCCGTCGTCGACGTATGCAGCCGATGTGGACTGAGGCGACCAAAGATACTGTAAGATATAGCAACCGGCAGACAAGAAGAAAGAACAGGGCGAATTATTTCTTGAAGCACGAGATAACGCTGCGACAGACACGAACGACGACAGAGCAGAATTTCAGATCTCGGACAAAAAGAAAGACTCGAAAAGACAACAATCTCCTCGTAACCTTCGAGTAACCCTACAAGATTTCGCCAGGTAAATCGAATTGATTTACATTTATGCGAAAAAGTATTAATGAATGCGAAAACGCTATTTTTCCAAAGCGCAGCAGAAACTTGATAGTTAAGTATCAAACGCGATGCTTGATTGTGAAAGAATTAGCAAAGACCAATAAAATTATAATTCATAGAAATTCTTTAGCGCCATTATAATGCATTCAGCATCAGTGGATGGTCGCTTCAGAGTGAGAATCATAGTAAGAAAAAGGAGATGTCCTGTCTTAGTATTGTGACATTGTGACCAAGGCGACTATAGTCTTGAAATGTTCGCTACCAGACTAAAGACGCACTTGTTCACTATCTCATTTAAGTGCAATGTGTAAAGCGCTCTTGATCTTGGCCTACTATGACTATAGCGCTATATAAACTGGCTTAATAACTAACTAACTAACTAACCAGTATGTGGTTGAAAATTCGTGGGTCAGTCAAGCGTCGTACTTGAAGACCATCAATTAAGCGAGAGAGTCTGTTTAGAGGTTTTACAATGCTTTGCTCTGTCTCCGATGTGACTACGTCGTATAATGGCTATTGAGAGTCGAAGGTCAGAGCGAATGGGTGCTCACAATCCCTTCTGAGATTGCTAAACGATTTGGCGCGTGGTGCTTCGATTCGCAAGAGTAGCGCATTCCTCGTTCGCTGTGGAAAGTGAGTTCATATATATATATATATATCAGCATATCGTTATATATATATATATATATATATATAAAGTCCATGCGTTCAGCACACTAAGTTTAAATCTTTCATGACTAAGTTTATCGATCCTTTATGACAGAACCTATCGATCCTATACAGCTGAAATTTCGTAGCTCCTGTATGGCGTACGCTGGTGCAGAGATGTCCATGGGTTGGGTTAACCCATGAGTCGGGTTGGATTGGATTGGGCCAGACTTTTTCATTTTAATGGTGGGTTGGGTTGGGTCAGAAACTTAAGAAACTGTAATGTATTACAATGGTTTGGGTTGGGTCAAGTAAACCTATTATCGGCATGGGTTGGGTTGGGCTGGGTTTGAAATTTGATGGGTTGGGTTGAATTGGGTTCTAAAAATGGATCAATGGACATCTCTACCGGGTGGCGTAGTCATTGATTCAGAATAGGGGAACCAAGATTTCCACAGACGGAATTTCCAGGTCCGACTAGGGTCTGAAAGCGCCGTGAGGTCCCTCAACTGGTTCTGCGAAAGCATCAGTTGTAAAACATAGGACACTGTCAGATTCAAATCTTGAGATTTGGAGCTTATTTTCAGACACGGTCGCCCGTAGACTACATTAGGGCGAGAGGGGCACTTGACCCCAAGGAAAATGCAAATACCAATATTTCACATTGAAATTTGAGAACCTTGCTAAAACATTAACTATGAGCATTGAGTTAAAATGTGTTTTGCCCTCCTGGAAAAATTTCTGTGGCTCTTTTAATGTCGCTCACTAGCGATAGTCAAAAATCTTCTACACGATCAAAACTAGAGCAAAACTTAATTAATAGAATTGCATTCATAAACTCGTAACAATACTTATCCTGACTCCTTTTCGGCTGCAGAAACACGTTGGAACTGGAATAAACCAGCTTTTTAGAAGAAAAAACTCATCCCAACTCATCCCCAACTGATAACATTTCATCATCAGTTTTACCCAAATGTCACCACTGTCTAGGTCCAAATCGGAGGCCGAGACTCTCTGCCCCCCTTCGTGACTGCGTTAATGAGTGGCTCGTGTAAATGATGGGACTTTACGCCGTTCAATTACCGAGGAAGGTAATTATAACAAGAAGTATTTCTGTGGCGTGACGCTGCAACATTAACAGATCTAAAAATGGCGCTGTCGCACTCTTGAGGCTTAAGCTTAAGTAATTGTCTTCGTAGCAGCGTGGATCATAAGAGTGCTTACATCAGTAAATAAATAACTCTTGCCTTAAAAACTGTGTTGTTGAAGATTTTGCGCTTTCCCTTTTCTTAAGTATAAGATCAATTTATTTCAGCACGTTAAACGCCATTAGTATATGAAAGACGTGACGATTCTTAAAGTAGTTGTCGTCAGTATCATCATCATCGTCATCATCGTCATCATCGTCATCATCATCATCATCGTCGTCGTCGTCGTCGTGAATTTGTCCTCTCCTAGCTGTTAGTGACGCATTTTGACTGTTAACCGTCCGACCACCCAACGAATGACGAACATTTCAAATTTATGTGTATGTTTTGTCCAATCCAGTGGCGTCGCTAGGGTTGGTGTCACCCAGTGCGGTAAAATCGTGGTGTCACCCATTTAGACTTTTTCGAAAATTCGAGCGCTGCCGTTAAAGGAGGACGTAGGCCGACCGGTTTCTTCATTTCGGGGCACGGACATTCTCCCCTCTGGACATTATCCCCCGGACATTATCTCCCGGTCATTATCCTCCCAGACATATTCCCCTCTCTCCCGGCAAAGAAGTTATGAACAATGTAAATCAATATCATAGACCTTCATTTTAAAAAGTTACTTATCGGGGTATACGGACATTCTCCCCCATGGACATAATTCCCCGGACATTATCCCTCGGACATTATCCCCCGGGCATTTCCCTCCGAAAAAGAATTAATAGATCTTAATTTTAAAAGGTACTTATCGGTTATCTGATGCCATGGCTGCCGTCAGTATCGTTTAGGGTTAGTGTTTAGTGTTTGGTTTATGGTGTGGGTAATGATTATAGTCAAAGTCCATAGAGTAAACAAAGGGGGATTATGTCCGGCAGTGTCATTTCAAAGGGCGTACCGGGGGATAAAGTCCGAGGGGATTATGTCCAGCGGAGAATGTCCAACACTCCTTCATTTCAGATTATGCTAATTTGGTTCGTTTCTCAGACCATTCGCTGTGAGGAATTTATCTGCTATCACCGTGTCATTATTTTTCATCACTGAAAAAGATAATGCATCACTGTACCGGAATAATTATGAAAAGCAGCGCATTATTGATTTATACCGACATTCGTCGCCGTGTCTCTAAAAAGCGCTGACAGGAATAAATCAGAAATCGTGGTCCTCCAAAGAACCTAACCAGAAATAGATTGTAGGACATTCTCCACCCTAACCCTAAACGATACCGATGGCAGCCATGGCATCAGATAACCGATAAGTACCTTTTAAAATTAAGACCTATTACTTTTTTGCCGGGGAGATAATGTCCGGGAGGACATTATCCCTCCGGGGGATAATGTTCGGGGGGATTATGTCCAGGGAGAATGTCCGTATACCCAAAAATATGACCACACTCCAGTGCTTTGCATGGATGGAATATCTTATTTCTAAAAACCTAGGTTTTTAGGTTTTTATAAACCTGGGCTCTCAAAAAGTCAAATTCTAGGCTTTTGCTAAGTCGAAAAATTAAAAAATCCCCTCTTCAATGATTTACATTGTCAAAGTTATTCACTCTCTGCAGACAGCAGAACACATACTGTATGTGACGACAATTTAGAGAAGGGTTTATGGGTGTTGACATGTCAAACATTAAAACCTAAAAACCTAAAACCATAAAATACATAAGGAAGAAAAAATATATAACTTTTATTTCCAATACCCTAGGTTGTTTTCCAGCCCTAATGCGCTGGTATCTTTGCTTCACAGTCGACCTGTAACACTCATCACTGGCGCAACTCGAAGATGTCTCCGCTTGGCGTCGCTGCCATCGTAGGCCGACGGAAATCGCAATTTTATGATCGCGATATTTTGAAGCGCGATATTATTGACGTCTACCTCAGGTTACAGATTGCAATATATTTACGAGAGAGAGAGAGAGAGAGAGAGAGAGAGAGACCGAAGTTCGGCTTCGGCTTCGGCGCCGAATCTAAGGAATCTGCCATATTCGGCCAATATTCGGTTACGATGGTTCAAATCGCTTTCATAATATTCGGCTTCGGTCTCGGCCTTAACTAAGTATGAGTTTCGGCCATAAGCCGAAACTTTCTGTCATATAATTGATGATTATAAAAATCATTCGTTGTTATCAAGTAATGAATTTTGATTTTTTGATTTGTACGTATACTCTATAGCATTCTGCTTCAAAGGTTGGAAGACTAAGTAGCCTAACAAATAAGAAACAATAGAGCCATTATAGCATTTGCTTTGCGAGTTCGCATAGATCATAAATGTTTTTGGAGACAGTAAGGGGATTAAGAGGATTAAGATGGATTTACAGCGGATGGTTCAAAGAAAGTGACTATAATAACCCTCATTCATCAATTTCGATTCCCGATTCCAATTCTTTGAATCGTTTAGTTTCAACGGTCTTAAGCGAATATCTCGTGACTGCGGATTAACATCTTATATAGGCAGTTGAAGCTGCACAAGATCGAAAACGGTGGGGTGGTCGCAACGACCACAGCCAACCTTGCAAACTGATGATGGCGGTTTTATGTATCAAAGGAGGTATACCTTTAATTCTTTGTTATTCGAACAACAGCGCCTGAATCAATAGAACCAAGGGGCTCGCGACGCCCTCCGAATAGAACCCCTCATTCGATTCTAATAGCCGTCGTAGGCCATGTTGAACGATAGCATTACATTTCAGTTGCAGTTGTTGTGAGAGGTAATACTCGACAGTAGAAATGTCGCAAACAAATGCAATTTTGATTTTGTTTAACTAAATCGAGTCTGATCCAGTAAGGCAAAGTGTAAGTTAACAAGTGAGAAAGTAACTTTTGCTTATATTTTATTTTAATCATGTGTGTATTTTTCAGCTCCGACATAAAACGTCGCTCTTCACTAACTTTTAGGACTGCATGTCAATAGCTTCGGCTTCGGCTTCGGCCGAATCTATTACAGAAAGTTTCGGCTTAGCTTCGGCTTCGGCCGAATGTAGGACTGCAGTTTCGGCCCCAGTTTCGGCTTCGGCCGAAACTGTAAATTGCAGCTTCGGCCTGACTCTAATATTTGCATCTATTGCATCTTCCTCCATACGCTCCACCAATGCAGGTCCATGTCAGAGATGTGCGGATCGCGGATGGATCCGTCCGCGGAGCCGGGCCCGCAAGGACTTTAATGATCCGCGGACCTTGGCGGACCCAAGTATAAAAAAAAGCTGGCGGAGGCGGAGTATCCGCGGATCCTGAAAACTGGCAACACGCACACACAGACACACAAATACATACACATTGTGCATAGCTATTTGCTACCTTTTCAAATCACGCACTGAATTTTATGACTATGGCATGGTTGTAGATGACCAAAGTGCCAATTATCTCTTTGATCAACAGAAACGCTAAGTTAGGAGGTTTACATAAGAGATAAGAATAACTGACGGGAGACAGCTTCCGACAAGTTCAAACTTCAAAGTCCAGTCAACCCGACTCGGATTCCATAATTTTCCAAGTCATCTAATCCCCAGTCACTTAATCATCGCCACTTAACCCCCCGGCACATAGGCCTAATCCCCAAGTGAATGGGTGCAACATTTAAAGACCGGTGAGTAGAAAGGATTTCAAATGTGAATTAAAGAAGATTTCAATTGAGACCAATTCAATAGTGATAGCGACACGAATTCTCTTTCAGTGTCAGTCGATTTCGTCAAAGGCCATTGAGTAAACAAAGGGGCGATTATGTCGGGGGTTTCATTTCATCTAGTGTACCAGGAGGGATAATGCGGATATCATGGAATGTCCTGGGGAGGAATGGGTGGAATCATGGAATGTCCTGGGGAGAATGTTCGTTCTCCTTTGAAGAGGTAGGCGCCCTATTTTCGAATTTCGAGCGTCTAATTGATTATTAAGTAACCAATTTTTTTCGGACCTAGGTACATAATTTTACTGCTTATTGAAATACATTAGGATAGGCACTAGGCTTGCTGAAACCATGGGAGGGGTGTTAGTAAAAGACCGAATTTATTTACTATCTGCGGATGCGGATCCTCCGCGGCTCCTGATATTGGATATTCGCGCGGATGCGGATCCTCCGCGGATCTAAACCTGGCGGGGCCGGATTATCCGCGGTCCCAAAATTGTTGGATCCGCACATCTCTGGTCCATGTATTTCCTCGTAGTGCCGATGACTTATTTTGCGTATGCGGGGAAGTGACGCTTGCATTACTCCAATTGCTAAATGCGCAGTGACATAGCCAAGGGGGCGTTTTGGGGTTAGAACCCCTTGGCTGTTCGCAGTGTAGAGAAGGGAGAGTTTTGGGGGTTAAACCTCCCCGTTGGCGACCAAAATATTTTGATTTTAATTTTTATCCTATATTTCGATAATTGAAGCATAATAGATTATTGAAGCATATTATAATAAATTAATAATAGCTGGCGACCTTTCTGCTTGTCAGTATTTTTTCCGTGTTGCTGTTGATCAAATCATGGAATGCATGGAATGATTATAACGTTTTTGGTCGGATCGTCAGAATTTTCCAAAGTTGGGAATCACGGAACCATAACCCCCTTCGAAAAATTCTGGCTACGCCACGGTAGATGCGTATGTGCCTTGGTTCGGATGCAGGATCGAGGACAAAGACAGAGTCTGGGCTCCACACATACGCTGCAGTACATGTTCAAGAAGGCTTCCTAAATTGTTGAAACGCGAAAATGCGGTCATGTCATTCGCTGTTCCTATGGTATGGAGGGAGCTGAACAATGAAGTAAATGACCGTTAGTTTTGCGTTGTTCAGGGAAACTGGTTCACACGTCCATGATGGTTGACTACTAGAACTGTCCGAGGCTCACCAGAGATGATCCTCGACACCATTATAAGCCGAAGGGCAAAGCAGAAGCGTAAATAGCATGCAAAGACCGCTACTGGCTCTCAGCCAGCCTTTACTTTTACGAATATTGTTGCTCTGCTTTATGATCATCATCATCATGTTATCTGTTCTGGGACAGGTTCAGGGCTCCATTGTTTCCATTCCTCTCTGCGTCTTGCTTCTTCTTTGATTTCTGCGTATAGGTCTAGTGACGTTGTGTATCTGTTTTCAGCATCCAGTCCAATAGCATCTTCCTTGATATCCCTTTTGTCTTTCTTCCTAATATTCTTCCTTCAATTACTGTCCTGAGTAATGATTCTCCTCTTAGTACGTGTCCAATCCAGTTCCTCTGTCTTTTTTTGACGGTGCTGATTATCGATCTTTGTTCGTCCACCATCTGTAGATAAAAACTATAAAACGCCGTTACCAAGTCTGCGTTTTCGTTTTCATATTCGTTTTCAGCACATCGAAATTCTTAAGAGATCATTAATTTAAAGCCGGAGCCATGAATTTCATCAAAATCGTTTTTTAGTGTAATAATTTGTCCACGGTATATTGTCGATAGTTAAAGAAGCCATGCACAATTCTGCTTCTCGCAGGCACAATTGATGGATATCACTGCACTAAAGTCTTTCTCGCTTTTTTCAGATTCTGACCTTCTATCCACTGTCATGCTTTGTCACGTCGTGGCAAAATACTGTACAGTGTCACGCTACGAGCTATCTCTATTTCCGGAGGGTTTGCATGATAAATGACTGCGCGGACCTTGGTCTTTGAAGAAACTTCTCATTTTTGTAACTGAAGTGTATTCATGAAACTTGTCAAGCATTAATTATCTAGCGCATCACACTCGCAGTGACAGTTAAGGAGTGGTTTGTACGGCGTGTTGTGTAGGATAGGAATAGAAAGATTTCGCATTATTTATACCAGGCCGCGGACTAACTCGGCGTAAAGAATTCGTCGTATTGTTCATAGGATGTACTTTTTGATAATAACGTCTTAATATCTTTGGCAATTAATATCTTTGGAAAATTCATCCTAACTCTGCGATTAATTAATTATAACAAGAGTTGTTCTCAGTACAATTATGTATTTTATTAATCTATTTATCAAGCGCTGCAGGCATTAATTTGTCTCAAGATATTATAGTAAAAGGACAGACGTAAACGTGACTGACAGATGATTATTGCGTTGTATTATTCAGTAAAATAAATATCATGCGTCAGGCAATAGTCAGGAATTTTAACGCAACGACTGTCTATCTTCTGTATATTCTGAATCCGAATTTGCACGACATTTTGGCAAATTTCACAACTCTATTGATTTGACAAATTTAATCAATCCTTCTCTACAAAAGCCAAGATGATCATTTTCGAAACTGTCAACTCCGAACGAAGGGTCATAGCTGTTATCGGCAAAGAGACAAATCTAATTGAATTTATACTGCATTGAAAAAAAACTAAGAAAAATTTATTCAATTCTTGAAATGGAATTGCAGATAACAGATAGGACTTGGTAAGATGCGTCTTGAAAGTAGACCAATAAAATTATAAATTAAAAATTTACAACAACAGGTCAAACGAGTGGTAGATCCAATACAGCCAGAATAAAAATGTCGGCCTATAGCACGAAAATGATCCAGCAATAACGTTGTGGCAATGGACACGATGCAACATTCACCGGAACGGATAACTCTCCCTCTGGACATCTTCTGCATTATTAGAAAATCATCTCTGCATGTCTTGCTCGGTTGATCAACTTTACAACTTTATTATTACACAGCTGTTATTTAATAACCGCACTTTAAGCCATTCACAGAGCGAAAAATCGATCAATTCAGGACTTGCCCAAGAGGGCTAGGGTCAGATTCGAACCCGCTATCCTTCGGTTGCGCGTCAACAATCCTATCGCTGCTCCACCCCAATGCATTGCACCTAACAGAGCTTCGCTTTACGGTTTCAACTGTAATCAATTTCAAGCACTCTCGCCTATGAACGACGCCTCAGCCCCTAACACAGACCATTTTTGTTTTAAAATGCAATGCGAAAAACAGTGGGCTTAGATTAAGTTACTTCTACGAGTGCACTTTCATGGCTTAAAACGTAGAAACAGCGTCGCCGTGTATGGATGTTAACCGCCATGACCACTTTCACGTAAAGACGCGATGTCACGTGGTCCAAGTCCATTATTTTCATGAAATTAGCTCCAGTTTCGTTTAAATGGAAATGCCCGCGGCGATCGCATCAAGTAATCAGGAAGACGAAGCCGATAAAAGAAGCTTATAGTAATTAGACTTCTGCTGCTGCTGCTGCTTCCAGCGATGGCGAAAAATCCAAAAGAAAATAAATCCGATAAATTTATTTTTATATTTTACGATTCCTCAGATAGCCTACTATTTAAGTACAGGCTTATAAAGATTAGGCTAGTTCTATGGCTGCATGCACTCAGTCGAAGCATTGTGACAAAATATCCAGTACCTTATGTACCTAGATCTAATTAAAATTTTAAAAATCTTTGGTCTTTAAGGAATAGTAGTGATATTCTCAAGAGCATGGCAATCTCTTCGAAGTAAAATTTTTAAACTCCTATAGTGACCGTATACAAATTATTCCAAAATTCTGCAAAATGTAGAAGTTAATGCAGAAAATGCGTCCAAAAGTTCTGATACGATGCTAACTAGTATAGAGAAAAGTCAATACTTAGAAAAACAACTTTCAGATGAAGATTTAAATTTTGAGAACAGTTCACTTACATTCAACTCTCCAGTCTGCCTGAATCTAGACCCCTCGGCCTCCACCGTTAGCTGAATTTTTCATAAGCCGGAATTTTATGTTGAAAGCATTCGGCTACGGGGTCTACTTGAACATCTTCCAGTGTTTATTCTAGGCCCTTTGGGGGGGGGGGATTTTCCCCAAAATGAAAAAATCCCCCCCAAAAAAATTTATATGTTGCATGGTGAGATGGAAATTTCCCCCCCCCCAAAAAAAAGTGTGGCGACGGGATTTTTTTGCTCGTCACCACATTCTTTCTGATAGGAAGATGACCTTTTTTGCTCGTCAAGATTTTTGAGACGTCAAACCTTGTCCCCCCCAAACATTTCAAAATCCCCCAATGTCAAGGTGGCTAGAATAAACACTGAATATCCTCGATCTTTTTAAAGAGCGCATCCTGCATTTTCAATGCCAAGTATGGATAAAGCCCGCAGCTCATTCAGCGTCTTCCGATAATTTCATTTCTCTTCGAATATCTACGCTTTCGCACTGTGCTTTGTTATTGCTTATAGTCGATAGGATGCATCGTCCGTATATTGAGGGTTCCAGAATAAGGACGCACTATCAGGATTGACAAACACGTCTCACTGAACTCCACTGTGAGAGGGTTGAGGGAATGTTTTTGAGCTTCCCTAGCGAGGCGTGGGGATCTGCCACAGGCGCAGAAGTAATCTATGAGTTAACCCCTTAACCGTGTATTTAACTGTAACTCAATGTAAAATGGACGGATGTATCCGGGATCCCCAGTTAAGGGGTTAAACCGTGAGTTCTGGTGGTTGCGTTTAAGACTTTGTGATTTATTGCAGAGCGGGAAAAAGCTGTAAATTAATACAGCCCAAGTATATCGATTCTGTTGACAAATTGACAATCACCCATATGACGCCCAAACAATTTTCTCATCGGTTTTGCACAAGTCCTTCGACTGCTCCCTCCCCGAATAGGCGGGTCTGGACTTCCGCGTTTCCTCGTAATGGCCGTACAGTAGGTCTATATAGACAGAGTTTTGTATTAACAGCTAATGAGATAAAAAGTCAAAATGCGTCTAATGAAAAAGCTACTGAATTTAATCCCTGTTTTTTTAAATATCTTTCAGAAATTTCAAGGTACTTAATGCCACATAGTGTGTGCGTGTGTACGTAAAGACTACTTTCGATGTAATTTCCTGCAACTCGTGTCTACTTACTTCCTCTGCGTTTTGCAAACGTACTTTCATATTCGAGTAGGCTAAAACGTTGCAGGTCAGATATCTATTTAAACAGTCGGGAAATTTTAAAATTCAAGATTGAGAATATATTGATAACCCGAACTTGAAGAATGGAGATAGCGCTAAATAAGGTAACAGGGAAGCCATATTCATTCCAAGATAGACTATCGTGAGAAAATATCTGAAACGTGGGGGGGCTGTACACCTATTACATTCCTCTTTGCATATGACATTTCATGCGTCTGAAAACCAGATGTTCTGGGTGATGACATTTTCAGTTGTCCATTACTGAAATTCTCTGGAAGACTAGATTTCTGGTTTTGGAAGGTTTCGTCCGATAACTTCCGAGATAATTCCGGTTTTTAAAGTGACTACTTTCGCTGTCGGGGTCATCTGTTCATCTGGTATGCATGCCAACAAATGAGTCTAAGTATAGAATTTTCCTAATGATAGCAAGCGAATATGCAGTTAATAGCCTCATAGACATGATATAGTTGTCAGGGTTTTTTCTGGACTTCTAACTGAATTGGGGTCTTGGGCTATGAATATTAATTAGACTGGGCTTAAATTTAAATCTATAATGAGCGTCTAATATAATGATTAGATGGTAATTCATGGTGATTGATGGTACGCGGACGATTGACCACAAGACGATTGACCATAAGACGATTGACCATAAGACGATTGGTCACAGCAATTCAATGCATTTTTAATAAAAACTTATTAGCAAAACACACTAAGAAAATAAACGCAAAACGTATTTAAATTTAAATTAAATTAAATTTAATTTTAATTTAAAGTCATATCCAACGATTCAGTATTTGAATAGTTCTAGCCTGCTTCACTGCTTTCTGCGTCTCTGCTTTGTTATGTTGTAAAAGTCCGGCTTTCGTTAGTGTGATTAATCGTCCTATGGTCAATCGTCCTAGAATCGAATGAAGAGATCTGAAGCAATGACTTTGTGTTGGTACGGTCGTCGTCTTGCAGTAGAATTACAGTACCGGATTACTTCCGGTAGCGCCATTTTGTCTGCTCGCACGTGTCTGTCCGTGCTTCGGAATATCGCCGTTATTGGCGGTTTTACCGACGACGTCTTGCGCTTATTTCTTTGCGCTATTCGCGTGGATTGTCGTCTGGCCGTCGTTTTCGAAGCGGTCGGCGATCGTCTTTGCGTTTTCTCTGCGCTGAAAGAATGGGATTTATGTCGCCCGTGTCGGCGTGGTTGGCCCGCCATTTTATCTAAGCCACCAGCCCGTCGACGGAGCCTACAGGCTATATAGGGCAATGACTGTTCCGATTCACGCGGGGAATTCCATATTCAGTTGGTTCCCATCAAGTTCGGCGATGGAATACTGTCTTGCAGATGACCGTCCTCAAGGATTCGCCGCCTGATTTTTCGCCACGCGGAGAATTTTTCTCAGCATCCACGCGGTCCTTCAACATCCTTTCTGCGTTTTTGCTGACTCTTCGACGGAACGTCTTCTTGCAGAAGACCGCCTTCTGAAGGGCTCACTGCCCGATTTCGACACGGCAGCGACCTCTTTCGTGCCGTCTGAGCGATTTTCCCTCAAGACCAAAACATCTTCCGTCCCATGTTGATTTTTCAGCGTTGTTGACAGCGCCTTTGACTTTGGCCTTCGCCATTCGCCATACTACGGCGCTATAGAAGTTGTCAAGTACCACAACCATAACCATGCTTATTTGTACCTTTAAAATCTTGATTCAACAGTACCCCCACCATCCCCACTTCTGAGAAACTGCCTTCCCTTCGTCGCCGCATACAGCCACTGTTTCCGTAGCATTAAAATTGTTGAGAGGAACTTCTTTTCGCGTGTTTCGTATGCCTCATTCCAGGAATGGCAATGGGTCAGTTGGTCGCTCACGGGTCACCAATACTCGATGGGTTACACGGATCATATGGGTCACATGGAGTCATGGGTCACATGAGGTCATGGGTGAAGCGTTTGATGTGTCTCGTGGGCCATTTTGAGTGCTCCGTTACCATCTCTGCCTCATTCAATAGCCGTCTGCATGTCGCCCATCTTTCTGTGACTGTTCACGAGGCCAAACGATATCAATCTCTTCCAGTGTTAAATTATATTTTTATTATTTAACAAAATCAAATCAATATGTCTTATGGCTTCTAAAGCATACTTTGTAACACTACTGCTGCCTATCCACTTACTTCAAATACATAAAGATCACTTTTAAATCTATTTACAGTAAGCCTAAATCCTTTTATATATATATATATATATATATATATATATATACAGCAGTAAAGCCTCAGCATTTACGAATAAATGAAATTGAATGGGCAGTGGCGGTTCCATCCACGTTGGGGATTACTGGGGATGCATCCCCCAGTAATCCATCTCCCGAGCTTTTTTGTTTATCATCAGCGTTTCACGCTGGATATATCTGTATACAAAAGAGCTGATGGCTCAGATGACCTTGTTTGCTTGTCTGTTAATTATACCTTATTTTGCGTCTCAACCTTTCTCGGAATTTCATTTCATCCACCCTCCAACTTCTTAAAAATTTCTTGCATCTCCCCACCAAGAATTCTTGGAACAGCCACTATTCCTGTGTGCAGAAGCACCAACTCGACCTTTAGATGCAGACGCAAATGTTCGGCCTCTGAAAGCATCAGAAAGGCTAATTTTAGAGGGGTTGTGGAGAATTTGCACATTTTATACGGTTACTGAAATCTATGAGTATTTGAGAGCGGCGTATACTTAGATAGGGGTCACGTCACCACTGCTATATATTTTACAATTACGGGTTTAAATTGTTCCGTTTGATCTTTTACCCATATTTTCCAAAATTCGTATTCGTACCAATTGATTCCCGAATATTAATACTATAATCGTATCGTAAAAATAGAATTTTAAGACGATTGTTAGTTAAGTTTGAGGTGGTTTTGTGCAGAGCTAATTTATGCGTCTGAACCTATTAATCCCATGTAATTTTTGGCGGCCATTCGTCGGCTCAGAACTCGGTTGTTATAGGCGCTACAGAAGTCATTTCGATCTTCGATCAAAGCTTGTATTTTGTGCATCCGTAGATATAATCATTAGAATCTATTGACGTTTGAAGTGATAACTATGAACCTTTGAAGTTCAGAATAAAGAGGATAGGGAGAGTCATGTGACTGTTACAAGCGTTATTATTGGCTGAAACAGCTAATCTGCTTGTTATGTCGGTTCGTATTGGTTGAACCGCCCCTTCATCGGGCTCTCCTTTCGTAAGTCTATAAAAGGCAAGAGCTCACAGTGTTCAAGGTTCGTATGGACCATGCAGCGCACGATGCATACTCTTAAGACCGGATAGGTTTCTGGAGCCTTGTAGCGTCGTAGCGTCGTTGTAGCTCTTATCGCACCCGCATTGCTGGAGTTTGACCGGATAGGTTGCCTCATTTAACCTGGTGCTTTCGCTGCGGGTAGCGGCACATTTCCAACCTCTGGCTGGAGCTCTCTCTCTATGCTGCGGATAACAGCACACATCGGCATCTTGGGGTTTGACCGAATAGGTTGCTTCAGTTTTCTGGTGCTTTGCGATGGATAATTGCCGCAGGATTTATTCTGTGTTATATGACATGATAAAGTGTACGTAGAATTGTCGTATAGGTGTTAATGGACAAGTAATGTTTGACGTTATTATAATTAATTAAGCTCTTTGATGTTAAAGTGAAGTTAAAGAATGTTGCATAACCTGAATATTTGAGTTATAGACTGTCAGTTAATTGAAAGACAGTAGAAGTGGCGGATTCTACCACTAGGAATTTAAGATTATATGATTAAGAATTGACGACTTATTAGTTTAGTTCTGTGCTTACATGACAATTAATGTCCTCGTCTTGACTCTTGACCGATATAAAAATACTCTTTGATAAGGAAGAACTTCAAGCTGTTAAGAGAATTCTTTTCAAGAATTAAAACTATTATTACTGAAGTCGTATTATATAATGAAACAGTAAAACTCTTGTTGTTGTCTTCTCACAAACAAGCCACGCCAGACCGGTGGGGATCTATTTGTTGCGACTGCCTAATTCAAACTTAACTCCCCGGGGTTTTTGAAATTACGCTACAGGATCTTCCTACCTGTTATTTTCGTTGTCCATCGAATGCAAATGACCTGAGCGTTGGTCTACAATTACACAGAAACGTTCGACAACAAGAGAGCGAGTTATGCTAATTTCTGGGAGAACGCGAGCTGAATAGAGCGTAGATTCTCGTAGTAGTTATTCGATAAGCCATCGCATATCTGACGACAACGAGGCGCGTTCGGTTTTCACATTTGCATTCCGCCCTTCCCGTCTATAATAATATTTTCAACGCGCGCCCAGATAATATCCCGCCGAGACGTTTCCTCTCTTTCTCTTTCTCTCTCTCTCTCTCTCTCTCTCTCTCTCTGCATCTTTGACCGTGTTCGTCTGCTCGCCTGCTCATCTCCGCCCCGCCTCACCAACTCGCGCCGTGAGCGAGAAAGTTGAAGAAGAAGGAGCAAGAAGCTCTCTTGGCGCAAATTGTTGACGCCAAGCGTAAAGTGGCAGTCGCAGAGACGCACTGTCTTTTCGGCGTCCGGGGTTCGATCTGCGAATTAGTTCCTCTGATGACAATCGATGCCTGGCGTTTCTCTCGCTCGCTCGGCTCAGGTCACGTCCCAAAGGCAATTACATACATTAACCGAAGCGACGCGAGCGGTAATCAAATTACAGCAAGGGTCCAATTACTGACAGAGGATGTCGTTGTTTACAGCGTAAGAATAATGGAAACGTAAACGCAACGCAATGTCTTTTGTAAATGATGTCCTATCGTCACCTTAAAATTACATAGAGACAAAGGCTTAGGCGTTTTATTTGTTTCATCATCGTCGTCATCATCATCATCATCATCGTCGTCGTCGTCATCGTCATCTTCTTCACTTTCTGCCTGCATGGCGGCAACAGTTAGACATGAAACAATTCTACTTTGCTCGATCTTGTGTTAATCTGCATTAGAGATGTGCGGTATACCCGTACCCGCGGGTATACCCTACCCGTACCCGCGGGTACGGGTACCGTAGGGTAGGGTGCACTGCACATCTTACGAGTACGGGTCGGGTACGGGTATAGCGCTACGGGTACGGGTACACCCGTTTTACCCGTAAAACATGATATTTTCCTTTCTCATTACTATAGCAAATTAGCAATGCAGTAATAGAAAAAATATTATTGAGTAAAGTGTATTAGTGTAACCTGTATATCGCGTTCATTTTGTCAGACAGCACGTATTTTACTTACTGAAGGCAAAAGTAAATACAGATGACGTCATCTGACATCATCAGTAAAGTAGTGTAAAATAATAAATCTATAATTTTAATGGCGTCATCTGACTCCTCCAGCGAGAAAGTTCCTTTGGTAAATCGTTTTGTTGTTTAATTAACTTCAGCTCTAATGCCTGCTCATAACTAAACTATATCCACTAAATATTTTAAACAAGCCCATCGAGTCTTCGAGAAGTTCTAATCCATGTCCGGACATTCATGTAGGCTTAGGCTAGCTGACTAGCTGCATGTATTACACAATGTTACCAACCAGTAGTCCAGTACCCCAGAAAGAACCCGGGCCTACTATTTGCCACTTGGATTACCCTGATTCCTAAGTCCTAGATCTGTCCTAATCTAAACAAAGTGCCTCTTTAAAGAAATTCTTGTCAACATAATACGACATGTTTAAAATATAAACTCTGCTTTCATTAATACATTAATGTTGTTGCCTCTCTATAGTCTCTAGGAACGGATACGGGTATACGGGTACGGATATGGGTACAAGTCTTTGTACCCGTACCCGTACCCGCGGGTACGAATACGGTTAGGGTAAGGAAGTTTATGCACGTGTACGGGTAGGGTAGGCATTTTGCTGTACCCACACATCTCTAGTCTGTATGTTTCTTAATTGTTTAATTTATTTAGAAAGGTATCAATTATCGTTACAACCAACTGAATTGAATCGTATGTAATGTAATGTAGCTAGGGTTGTGAGTTCGAAAATTTTCGAAAATTTTCTGCGAAATTTTTCGAAAATTACCGGAAAAATAGCGGCACTTTTCCGGAAAAATTCCGGAAATGTTTATTACTATTTATTACTATTTTTATTATTATTATGTATTACTATTTATTACTATTTATTATTCTTATTTTTATTATTATTACTATTTATTATTATTATTATATATTACTATTCATTTGTTAGGCATTTGTTAGCAACAAAGCTAAAATTGTAGAGTCAGTAGGCCTATTGCCAGTAGCTGCAAAAATAATGCTTTTGTTCTTTTTTTGTCGTAATGTCGCCTAATTTTAGTGATATGAGCGCTAATTAACATCATACATGAACTTACAGTAGCAGTCAAAAGTAATTGCCACAGCAGGGAGTCTGTAAGACTTCCTGGCCACAGTATGAAATTCATGAAATTTCATACCATAGTCAACTAATAAAACGTTTTTTTAAAATCAGAAATCGGTATAGATTAGTTGCTAAGGCACCTTGTTAACAGATTTTGGCGGTTTACTTAAGAATTGTGTTTTTACTGATATGTGCCAAAACATAATAAAACTTCGTATTTTAGCTGTGGTAATTACTAATTACTTTTGTCCACTGCTGTATGTTAACCTCCAACAATATGTATGCTAGAAAGTTTCCGGAATTTTTCGGAATTTTTCCGGAAAAATTCCAGAATAATTCTGGGAATCCTATTTTTCAGGAAAAGTTACAACCCCTAAATGTAGCATTATCGAAGCTTAAATCAATTTAAAGTGAACTATTTGCAAAACGCAATGGCCGCCGTAGAAACTCTCCAGATCGTAAGCAAAGCACAGCTGCATGTATGTATGCGCACCGGGACCAATGCAATTTGTATCCACGTCAAACCAGCAATGTAGGCCAACACAGGCAGAAGCATAAAAACGTTTGTATGCTGTATGTCTGGCTAATTGTCCAGAGAGCTGTGTGTGAAAAGACATTTTGAATCTTAAAAGTCTATGCTGGCATTTAAACAGTAATTGCACGAATAATGACTTCACACAATTTTGTCACCGCTCCAGATCCAAGTTGTATGGTGGCTTATAAATGCTAATACTCTTGCAACACTATCGCTGTTTACCCGTAAGAGTCATGCTCTCCATTGAGTGCTGTTTCGCCCACAGTGACAGCAACAATTGGTCAATATTCACCAATCGTATCCAAGGTCTAAGTCTCCACTTAGTCACAAGCAGCATCTTAGACCAGCGACAAAAGCTATCATTAAGGATGTTTATCTGCAGGTACGGAAAGTACCGCCGCCAAATGGACAATAAGCACCGTACTGTTAGAGAAAGTAACTTCGGAATCGAGACACGTGAACGGAAAATTGTGTTCAAATTGCGGGTTGTCAAACAGGCTCTGTCTTCCGCTTTTTCACGCGTAATCGACTCTCACTGGCTTCGAAACCTTTATTTTTAAAAGTCCAAATGATATTTTAACTTACTAGCTTTAGCATTTTTGCTTTATATTTTTGATGTCTTTGTATTGATATTTTAGCGTCGCGATATAGTTCTGCCTAAATTCTGTGTCAATACGTGCGACGCATATGTTCATGAATTTATAGATAAGAAATGATGAAGGGCTAAGAGAAACAGCAGCATTCATGATTGCTTTAGAGATTTTCAACAGGCATGTGACAGCATTACTGACACGGTAATTTGAATCTCGCTGGCGTCATATGTAATAATTCTCGTGAGATTGGTGGAAGACATCAGTGCATTGAGGAGAGCTTGGTTATTCGTTCAGACAGTGCTGAAAGTCTGTAAAAAAATCTTCAGGAGCTCTCTTGGCAAGTCTTGACAAGCAAAAAAGGTCAATCTTATATATTTTCCTTCTTGAAATGCCCTGCAAATCTGAATAATATATAAATTTCTATAGCGCTGTTAAAATCCTTCTTGAAATGCCCTGACAAGCAAATCTGAATAATATATACATTTCTATAGCGCTGTTAAAATCTTAGTTTAATAGTTTTGCAACAAGTACACGTTGCTTTTACTATATTGGAGCAAATATTGAAGAATTGTGGGGAAAATTTTCATGGTCCAAAAAGGTGCCGGAACTCCGTTCCGCCGCATTCCGGCTGACTTTCAGCCCTGCGTTTAAAACAGGCAGATAACCAAGGCTGAAAGATAACATATCGCCCACAATCTTCATCTCAGATTAGGAAAGATTAAAGATAAGTTCGAAAAACATTAAAGGCCAATGAATACGATTCATTCATCGTCATTCGGTTTACTGGCGATCCATCTAGGGACACACAGATGTTTTGGAGGACAGATGCTGAGCAAAGGAAGAGAAGACAGTCCGGAAGATGGCAAAAGTTGCTGGTATCGAGTTAGAGAACGCGGAACTTCACCTGCTTGCTGACTGACTTGGAAGTAACCTGACTTGGAAGTAACCTGACTTGGAAGTAACATGATCCGGATTGCAGGAAAGAAGTGAGGACAAAGACAACGACGGAGCTTGACTGTTATGAATAAGACCCAGAAAGTAAAGTAGCACGTTTAAAAATAAATAAGATGCTTGAGACGCACTTTCAACAGTTTTTTCTAAGGACGTGAGACATGGCAATTACAAAAATTAGAAAGAAGGACACAACAACAACAACAACAGCAGGAACACCAACATGAACAACAATAATAATAATAATAATAATAATAATAATAATAATAATAATAATAATAATAATAATAATAACGATAATAATAATAATAATAACGATAATAATAATAACGATAATAATAATAATAATAATAATGCACTTTTTCGCAATGTTACTAATACACAAAAGTATCAATCGTTGATACTTTAAATCCAACCGTAAAAGAACTTTGTCATTCCAGAGATCAATATTATTAAGAGTGGAAACATGAATACAGACAATGGAGGAAAAGTCAATTGGAAGAGATGAAAGTCTAAGTTTGAAAGCATTCGGTTCGTTGGAATCTCAAACAGACAGAAGAGACTCAAGAGAGTTCCAGATTGTTGGTCCTGAAGTAAGAAAACGCTCTCTTGCTAAACCCAATGTTGGTTCTCGGCGCATTCAACAACGGATCAGAAAATCTTGTTGAGTAAGGATGTTTGTATAATTCAGAATGGATTTCAAATACTAAGGTTGGACAGTCTGCAGTATTTTCTAAACCAGAAGACCAGTATTTTAATGTAACTCCTGTACTGCAGTTCAATGCTCAATGTGATTATGCTTGGGAGTTCTAGATATGACACAAGTAGTGACTGCTTTGACTACTTCTTCGACACAATTGAAAACGAAATGAGATTGGTGAAAATAGGCATGATAATTATATAGGTGATAATTGGATAGGCCTAATTGGATGTGTTGATCTGGTCGATTTCAGTGGCTGCACTTCCTACAATGTACGACTTCAAGGTTCAGTTAACGAGAGTCTAATAAGCACCAATTAATGGTCAGATGAAACAGCTTCACCTTCTACGTGTATGAGTGCATGTATGTATCGACGCTGCGTATATACATCGCATAATACTCAAACCAAATGGAAGCGGCTTATGTGAATGAGAATTTTTCACGACAAAAGAGTTTTAGAAAGCTAAATTCTATTATGCATCTCTAATCGTATAACTGAAATCTAATCTAATCCAATCCAATCTAATCTAATCTAATATACAGTACTATATATAAGTACTATATATATAAGTACGCCTATTAATGAACTATCTAATATTAGATCCTTATCCAATCTCTGTCTAACCTTCAAGCGTTCTGATTGGTTGCCGAAGAAGCGTTTGGCGAAGCGTACGTTTAGCACGGTTTAGTCGAGTCATTGCAGCGTCAGAGGGGTGGGCGTGCGACGACGTTGCTATTGGTAACAATTGTTCGTAGCTTGAGGAAGTTGCGCAATTTTAACGTACATTTTAACGTACACAAAAATACGTGTACAGCGTCACAAATGGTCACAGATATATTAATGGCTAGGTGGCGTATGTACAGTACATTATTGAAATGTTGTTCAGCATGAATTCAATGATTGGGTATAAGGTAATAGTATTATCCTGCACTGCGAGCAAAGCTATATCTTTCTAGTATATATATATATATATATATATACTAGGTGTTTACCCGTCAAAAATGACGGGAAGATTGGCTGTTCTACCACGATTTTGCGCAAATATAGCATTTTATGACGGGGAGATTGGCTGTTCTACCACCCGATTTTGCGCAAATGCAATAGCATTTTATGACGGGGGAGATTGGCTGTTCTACCACCCGATTTTGCGCAAATGCAATAGCATTTTATGACGGGGAGATTGGCTGTTTACCACCGATTTTGCGCAAATGCAATAGCATTTTGCGCAATTGATTGTCCTTAACTCGCCGACTTTTCCTTCAACCGAGTTAACGCCCATTCGCATGAATTTTCTGAAACTTGATAGTCAACGTTAGTGTACTGATTTGGCAGTGTCGAACGACATGTAGTGCTTGATTCTCTTGTTTGCTGTGCTGATTTGCTACTCATTCTCACTTGATTGAAAGCTCGTGAACGCTGGACTTTTTGTTTTGCAGAGAGGGTTAGAAAGAGGATAAAAAATAGCTAAACAATGGTGCAAACCTCATCTTCTTAGCTCTTATATAGCCCGAGATGTAGCAAATTAAAAAAATTTGGAAACTTTCTCAGAATTCAAAACTTTGTGGCCGATAATACTTATGTTCAAACATTGGGGTCATCGGGTTAGAATTGATAGATCTTTGCCAAATGTCAACCGATTTTCAAACTTTTTGGTTTATTTTGTTCCTCTGCCGCTGACCAAAGTGGGGTTACCGCTTAAAATATTTTTGCTAGGGGCTTTAAACATTTTTCGGGGGAGAGGTGATATTTTAGGCCATACGGACGGTTAGAAAGAGGAATAAACAATCTAAACAATGGTGCAAACCTCATCTTTTAGCTCCTATATAGCCTGAGATATAGAAAATTTAAAACGTTACAGCAATCATTTCTGAGAACGCTTTTCCAAAAATTAAATCCCCAGTACGGTGACGACGTCTGAAAATTTAATCCCCACTTGAGGGGTTAAATATAAAAAATAGGTATTGAGGCTAGGAATGAATAAATATATATAATAATGGGGGGCAGGGCATTGGGAGAGGAAGGGAGTTTGGGAGGAGGAAGGTGGGTTGTACGGTTTTTCGGAGCAGCGTTGTGTAGGTTTGGAAACGGGGTTTGCGGCCGGTGGGGTAGGGCGGAGCGCTGATGGGTTGGGGCCTGGGCGATTGGGAGAGGGATGGGTAGTTGGAAGGAGATAGGGAGAGGGAAGGGGAACGGGGGTTTAGGGCCGGGGCGGGAATGGGTTGGGGCTGGAATGGGTTGGGCCTGAGGCGATTGGGAGAGGGATAGGGATGGGAGAGGGAAGGGGAACGGGGGTTTGGGGCCGGAATGAATGGGGTGATTGGGAGAGGGATGAGGAGAGGGAAAAGAGATACGGGAATGGTTCCGATTGGAAGAGGGATGGGGAGAGGGAAAAGGGTTTGGGGAGACGGAAGGGGAAGGGGGTTTGGGGAGGGCGATTGGGAGAGGGATGGGGGGAGAGGGAAAGGGGTGGGGAGACGGAAGAGGAACGGGGTTTGGGGGCGATTGGGAGGGGAGGGGAGGGGGGAAGAAGATGGGGATAGGGAAGGAAAAGGGGGTTTGGGGCCGGGGCATGGAATGGGTTGGGTCTGGGCGATTAGGAGAGGGATGGGGTGAGGGAAGGGGATTATGCAATTAAGACGCTTCGTTAAACGCTCCGGTTTGATTAAACAATATTTGGTTGTCAATGACAACAGCGTCTTCAATACCCGCCGTGTTGCGGACGGACAGACGCGACAGACGGACATCGAGAATTATATATATAGATATAGCTTAATCAAGATTGCTGTATTCATGCAGTAAGTATTAAATTTTCGGTCAAAAATTTCATACTCAGTAGAGAGAAATAATTCAAGGGCGCTACCAGAGAACACGACGCCAAAAGAAGCAGACGACGTTGCCATGGCGACATAATGCAGATACGTCATTGGCCGTCTGCGAATTATAATTACTGCTCCGTCGCTTGAAAGCATACGACAATTATAATGGATAGTCACATGATAGTCGTGTGACCACAGGATCTATGTGTATGCATATTATATATATATATATATATATATATATATATATATATATATATATATATATATATATATATATATAGTGTTCAATGTCATGAGTCTTTTCTACTTTTCTAGATCCAAGCAGTTAAGATCAATCTCTGCCTAGAGCGCTGACGACTGCCGTTATTTGAGCTCATTCGTATCCAGTGCTGCTTCAGAAAGTTGAGACGCTTTTCCGCCACAGAGAATCGCCGCATTCTACTTCGCTTCCTGCCCGTTTGGCCCCAAGAACCACACTCCGATTCACGACGAACATGTAGTATAGTAGTAGTAGTAGTAGTAGTAGTAGTAGTAGTAGTAGTAGTAGTAGTAGTAGTAGTAGTAGTAGTAGTAGTAGTAGTAGTAGTAATAGTAGTAGTAGTAGTAGCAGTAGTAGTAGTAGTAGTAGTAGTAGTAGTAGTAGTAGTAGTAGTAGTAGTAGTAGTAGCTAGAGTATACCTATATACAAATACAGAGTAACAGACTTGACAATTGGAATAAAAGATACATAGGAAACGGTCGTTTTACGTTAACCTCGTCATCTTGCCCCATGTTCCCCTAGTAGTAGTAGTAGTAGTAGTAGTAGTAGTAGTAGTAGTAGTAGTAGTAGTAGTAGTAGTAGTAGTAGGTGTAGTAGAATTCTTTAGCGCCATTGTAGTAGTAATCAACACCAGTCGATGATCGCTTCAGTAAATAATCGTAGTCGTGATCTTGTCCGTGGTGAATCGAGGTTGTAATCCAGAGGTCAGTCCGTACTTCCGTATTCCAGGCTAAGGCGGATATGCAGTGAGGAATAGATGTGTTTAAGTCTAGACCTGAAGGTAGTAAGACATTCAGTTTGGCTGGCGGACCTGTGCCGGCAGAGAATTCCAAAGTCTGAGTCCGACAACAGAAAGAGCACGTTTTCCAGTAGTGGTCTTGCTATAGGGTATGTAAAGAGTAGTAGCATCAGATGACCTCGTTGAGTGCTGGTTGTCTTGAACAGTTAGTAATGATCGGAGATACATTGGTTGATTTGTGTGAAGTGTCTTAGGCACAATGAGACTTATCTTATCTTGAATTCGATCCTTTGTTTGACAGGCAGCCAATGAAGTGATTTTAGGATTGGTGTGATGCGCTCATATTTGGCAGTTCCGGCGATAGCCGTTCCAGTGATAGCCTTGTCGATCTGTTCGCTGAATTGGGACACGGACTTCTTGAAGCACGGCCGTAAGTGGACCGGACCGTCTTGGAACCCCTCGGACTCCGTGTCGCTGCACGTCACGGCACCGACGAAAAAGACGATCGAGACTGAACGACCACGGACTAGGATCGTCGCTGGACTTGGACATCGACCGCTGCTTCAGAATACCGTGCAGCTTTGGAGATCTCTCGTGTATGACACCGATTTCGCCAGGAACAACAAAACTCTACATAAGAACAAATACGATAAATATATTGGCGAAGCTCGCACAGCTGTGTCCAATGATTTAAAACCAAAATTAACACTTACTGTAGTCTTATACTAGTCGTATATAGTCTTATTTTACAACAGTTTTATATGGCATGCTATACATATATCATAATTATGCCATATTAAGTGCTACAACTTGCTTGGCCCGCCAAGGGTCTAAGCATTTTTTGTGCGGCCCGCAATAGCATGACGGTTGGAAAACGCTGACCTATAGCATCAGCCGATGATGCACCAAATTCAAACCGAATTAGAGCCTGGTCAAGCCGGAAGATCAGTCAGGCCAGCGGGGGGGGGAACAATCTAAGGGGGATAAGCCAAGTCAAACATGACGTCATTGCTGAGCGACATCAAATAGGTCAACTCATGTATGCTGTATCGTGTGCAGCTATCTGCATGGAGTCTGAAATTGAATTGCCTTCTAGTCCGGGGTATAAACACTATGCTGCGCATCGATGCTATGATTCAACCCACAACTGGGCTGGCCATTGGCTTCGTTCTTAGGGTCTCAGACATTTTCTCTGGAATTTGTGTTCGGGGTGGAATCCCATAAGTTTGCAGGGGTTGCCAATGTCCAGTGTTTCATCTAAACTCATTGGAGCCAGGGGATAGAATTGAGTGGGCAGAGGTGGCGGGTTTTTTTGAGGGCGGGGTTCGATGCTTTGCCTCCGGAAAAATGAAAATACAAGTCAAAAATATGATTTTCGTTTTCATGCGGTCCATTCCAATTTTTCTGGAGTCAGTTATAGTGGCTCAAGTTTCAATTTCAGAGGTGGATTCCCCCTTTAGAATTTTTTAAATGAATAGTTTTAGCATCAGTCTGTTTTGGTGATAGCCAACACCGCTCCTGGGAAAGGGTGTAGGGGAAGTTGTGTCTGTCATAAACCGGGTGTGTAACCTCCTGCTGGGAGGTGGGGGTGTAGGAGGAGAATCCCTGTAGAGTCTAGATGCAGTAATACGAACGGTCTATCAGCCTCCCCGAGTAACGAATAGTTAAGCTCTTTCGGAAATCATGCTATTTAATGTCACTTAGACATCCATTTGTGTAATTAGTTCAGTGAAGTGGCTGAATAAGTGCAGCATTTTGACGCAAATGCGTCTGAATTCGAGGAGTATTTTCCATAAACACGACAGCTTCTACTGTCTAGGCTCTAGAGTCTAGACCAGAGATGTCCATGGGTCCATTTTTTAGAACCCAATCCAACCCACCCCATCAAATCTCCAACCCAACCAACCCAACCCATGCCGACAATGGGTTTACTTGACCCAGCCCAACCCACTGTAATACATTACAGTTTCCGAAACCATGACTTATTTACTGACCCAACCCACCATTAATATGAAAAAGTCTGACCCAACACAACCCAATCCAACCCAACCCGTGGGTTTGCCCAATCCATGGACATCTCTGGTCTAGACAGATAAGCATTGCTTGATTGCATATAGCAAAATGTTTTAAGCATTATGTCGCAAAAACACATAAATTCGAGAATTTTTTCAAAATTTTTTCAAAAACACGACAACTTTTTCCTGTCTAGACAGATATGCTTTACTTGTTTATACACCAAGTAAAATCGCTTCTGTTTTTAAGCATTTCTCTGACCTTTCAAAATAGCTTAAAAGCTAGCGCGTGCACATCTCGGCCTCAAGTTGCACGCATGCCAATTGCACGCCGCATGCATTTGAAGTCGCCTTGACTGAAGCTGCAACCTGTCTGAACTTCTGAAGAAGCGCTAACATCGTTGACATCTCTGTGTGAGAGGTTTGAAGCAAACTTATATTTCTTAATCTGACGAGGAGCGGTATAAAGCCCCATGCACCGTCAACAAGCACCGAGGAACTCAGTCGAATAGAGCGCCGTCTAATTAAAGACATCACGCCATCCTTAATCGCGAGAGATTCCCGTCAAAACCCGTCTTGTCTGTAGCGGACGCAGTGACTGGTCTGCCGCTGTGTGTTGATGCAGACCGTCGAATCATTCATTCTCTCAGACAGACCACTCATGCCTCTACTCTCTGCTCAGATGCTCGCCAAACTCCAATCAACTCTCGACGAGCTGTTTAGACTGGTGCCCTGACAGCTGTATAGAAATTCCAATAGAATGTTTAGTGGTTCTCACTCAGGACAGATCCTGATCTCTGATCTCTGGAATGACCTGGTCTTTTGCGGATGGACATAAAGTACCATCGATTGATACGCAATACCATTTATAGAATATATATATATATATATATATATATCATCAGTGTTTCTGTCTCTCGACAGGTCCAGGTATCCAGATTCTATCCGATCGATTGCTTGCTTCTTCTTTGAGTTCCTGATATCCTTTATTCATCATATATCACTCTCTTTCCCTCCAGATTATTGTTCTTAGAAGAGTCATGCCGGAGGACATGTCCCATCCAATTTCTCTGCCTTTTCCGGATTGTATCTATCAGGCTTCTTTCTTCCTCTATCTCCTTCATGACTTCCTCGTTTGTTTTATGCTCTGTGTATTTTACTTTTAGCATTTTCCTCCAAGTCCACATTTCAAATATATATATATATATATATATTATTATTATTATTATTATTATTATTACGGAATTACTCTAAATACAGTTATTATTATTATTATTATTATTATTATTATTATCATCATCATCATCATCATCAACAACATCGTCGTCGTCGTCATCATCATCAGTGCTTTTTCCGAAAACTTTTTCTAGTAAGTAATATCATGCAAACGTTTATACAATATTCTATCCCGCGATCATAATTAATAGAAGCCACTAAGCCTATTAGGCAACGTTTGGTTCATCTGTATCAGAGGGTACAAATTGACATTTCAGAGGGTACGCGAAAGACAACGGATTTCTTATGCATTGATATCTGATAGTAAGAAATGCCACAATATTTACAGAAATTCCGATAAATTTTGAGTGGATTTTAACCTTGAATGTACGCTATTTTGCTCCTAATTAGCAATCAATGATTAAATTTGTTGCAGTCTGATTAAGTTTTAAGAATTCGGTCTATTACATTTTACGATCAAGATATTATTATGTTTTTGCCTTCAAAATTGAAAGTCTGTTTTCTTAACTTTTTCGTTCACTATATATATATAAAAGGTAGTCCCGTACTCGAACGAGCGTAGGGTTTCCGGCGCTGATCTCCGGTTCTAGGCAAGCAGCGACGCAGGTGACTTATACGCCATTAATCTAGAATAGGTTGCCATTACTTTCTCTAGACCTGCGTTTTACCTTCACAGCTTAGCGCTGCTACCAATTTATCGACGCCTAAGCGATGGACGGCTTGGTTGGCCGCCGGCACCACGACTAGATCCTGGGATGGTCATTGGTCACCCATCCAAGTACTAACCGCGCTCGACGTTGCTTAACTTCGGTGTTCTGACGAGAACCGGTCGCACAACGCCAAATACGCCGGGTATATATATATATACATATATAGGCCTATATATATGTGTGTGTATGTGTGTATGGGGCGGGAAGTTAGTAGAGTGGTAACAGCGTTGGACAATGGAGCAGAAGGTCGCGGGTTCAACTCCCGCGGGAGCCTGAGGTCGACTCAGCCTTCTTTCGCCAGATGGCGATGGCAAATGAGTAGCGGATTAATCCGCGAAGTAAACAGGCGCGTAGCTTGAGAGCACTGGCCCCGTATCATGTAACCTTGCACCAGTCGCCTGGCTGAGGGCCTTGGTAACGGAGATCAGCGCCGCCCTATGAGCCTTGAGGCTAGCCTTGAGTGCTTGGGAAGGACTTTACTTTTTAAAACTTTTTATGTGTGTATGCATATATGCATATATATACATACATACATATATATATAGTATAATAGTATATTGCAAATAAATTGTCAAAGGATGAGCCGCGTCTTGTATTACGGGTTTTATAGACAACAACAAAAATTATAAAATTGAATCGATATGTTGTGACTGAAGTAAATGGAAGAAGTATTGAACAGATATACATGTACAAAAATTACAGCGAATTGAAAAAATTCTCCGATTAAATCCAAATTTCCCTTTGTGTCCATCTTCATTGCTTCAAATCCTTCTACAGTAGAATAGTCAATATATGTACCTATAGCAAGCTGCCAATGCGATGAATATGTTATTCATGCATTTGCAACCGAACTATTCTAAACCGCTTTTGAAATAACTGAGAAGAAATCAGAGTCAGAAGTTTAAATCCTAAAACTATTTCCTGACCTCTTTGCTGTCCATTTCTGCAGAGAAAGAAAGAGAGAGAGAGAGAGAGAGAGAGAGAGAGAGAGAGAGAGACTTTGCTCAAGGAAGTTAGGAGAGTCACGAGAAAAAGATCCCCAGACATCATCCCCGGACAACAGACTCAGCTGTGAGAACGTTTCATCTCATTAGATTCCTCGGACGGTTAAAGCGAAAGCGTAATAGTTCCTTCGCATCTAATGGAGCTGGAACTCGTGGAATTGAATGTCGGGAGAGAGAGAGGCTTTTCTGATGATATCTCCGGCCTAAGTCTTTTAGAAGCGAATTAAAGATTGAAGCGGGAAATTGACTTTCCAAAGGTTTCACGTTTCCTTCAGTCAACTGATTGAATTAATCCATATACACACATGCGGCAGTCTAGCAATTTAAAGCGAAACTCGACCTAAAAGACTTCACTGCGGATTGTAGCCTAATCTAATGTTCTGGCTCCGTCCTCTGAATTGCAATCCAAACCCTAAAGCAGTATATTAAAGCGAATAGCGAAGGAAATCGGAAGCCTAGATAATGCATACATCTAGGCTGACTGGCGAACGCCATAAAAACATATTCAAAACGCTCATTATTTTGTGATGATGAAAAACATTCGAAGAAATGAAGGATAGTGTAGTATTCGGCAATATCCAGATTTGCCAATTATGCCCTACTTACTGTATGTCACCAAACACAATTGATTTTTTGCTTTGGTTTTTAATTTCTTTTTTGAACGATTTTAATCGTATAGCTTTGCAGATCTCGTCTAACTTTCACTTTGAAGTTGCAATATTTAGATTTTGAAACTTTTCAAACGACTTTATACTTGTGGGACGTGTGGTGATGCATGGATTAATTAGTCTTTTTTACGTTCTAAGGAAATTATAATCCTTTTCAACACCTCAGGTAGTCTACCTGCGAACCCAACGACTCGCAGGGTCACTCTAATCCTTTGCGGTAATATTCGCTCTGGATCCGGCAGATGTTGACCCCAAAATATCCGGGTCCGGCATCCCCGGTGGAAAATATCCATCCGGTTATTCCCTCACTAGCATCTGAAATATTAACGAAGCAGCGTGTGCAACGTTCAGATTCATAATGTCGTTTCTATTTTAAGTATAAACGATCGTTCTACTGAAATCTCCTCATATTTGAAGGTCGGATGGAAGACGGACAGCTGCTTTATATTATTTTAATGTCAATATATTCTGCTATATATTATATTATATATATATATACTATATTATTCTGACAACTGGATTTTTAAGTTTTGAAGAAGATTCTTTTGCAAGACACGGATTTCTGACGCCAATCAGAAGGTTGAACGCTCAAGCACCCCGAACAGAATAACTAAGCTGTGGCAGTAGATATCGTGAGTCGTCTATTTATCAAACTGATATTAGTACTTTATCATGGTATTTATACAGTGGAATTCTACTTCGACACAGAGATGTCCATGGGTTGGGTTAACCCATGGGTTGGGTTGGGTTGGGTCAGACTTTTCCATATTAATGGTGGGTTGGGTTGGGTTAGGTCAGAAAATAAGTCATGGTTTAAGAAACTGTAATGTATTACAGTGGGTTGGGTTGGGTCAAGTAAACCTATTATCGGCATGGGTTGGGTTGGGTTGGAGATTTTATGGGTTGGGTTGGATTGGGTTCTAAAAAATGGACCCATGGAGATCTCTGCTTCGACGTGTTGTCCTGGCGTTTATAAATAGTGTCCCCATGTGTCATATAAATAGTTTGTTCATATCGAAATGGATCACAATGCACTGACTTCATCCATTCCAGCCTCACTTTTTAATCCCTAACTCTATTCAATGCGATTGCTAAAGTCTCACTACTTTATCTTGCCACCGCAAAGCTAGGAGCGTCTCTGAGTACAAATACAGAAGGCGCTACACAAATGCTACAATGCTATTACAATGGAACTTGAAGTCGAATCGATTTCACATTTGCATCTCGCTTTTGCCATGATATTTATGGTTTGACGTTATGTGTTATTTCGAAACTGGGCCGTGCCGAGTAATTGAAGATAATTATTGTGGCAACTCTCTAGAGGTACGTTTAACTGCAGTCGAGTGTTCCATGCGCTGTCTCTCATGGTGCTCTGAATTGCGACAGTGACGTCCCCCTGTGTTATGTCTGGCAAATTTCAAACGAAGGCACAAAGACATTCCTGGTTCTGCAGTCAGTCAATATGCAATTTAATTTCGCATTTTTCACGAACGATCTACAAGAGAGAAGAGAGATAGATAGATGATAGATAGATAGATAGATAGATAGATAGATAGATAGATAGATAGATAGATAGATAGATAGATAGATAGATAGATAGATAGATAGATAGATAGATAGATAGATAGATAGATAGATAGATAGATAGATAGATAGATAGATAGATAGATAGATAGATAGATAGATAGATAGATAGATAGATAGATAGATAGATAGATAGATAGATAGATAGATAGATAGATAGATAGATAGATAGATAGATAGATAGATAGATAGATAGATAGATAGATAGATAGATAGATAGAGAAAGAGAGAGAAAGAGAGAGAGAAGAGAGAGACTAAGAGAGCGAGAGAGAGAGAGAGAGAGAGGGAAGGAAAAGGAGCGTATGGTTTTTGCTTTAAAACATGAATCGAGATTCAGATAGTTTCGCTTCAAAGCGACAGGCCCGTCGAGAGAAATTCCGGGCCCCTGTGCAGAAGGGCCGGCGGGCCCCTGACAAGTCACAAGTCTTGGACAAAAATCGCTGACGACCTTTTTTGCTTGTCATTCATTGATTTCAGTAAACGATACGGTGTTGCAACTCTCGAAAACTGGTGCTGACCTTTTCTTTGCCTATATCGCTGTTTTTCACGCCGTTTATTTATGAAATCTCAGCGCCCCGGACCCCCCTTTTACTCGCCGGGCCCCTTTACACATACCACGGTGACCTTTTTGTGTTATTATTGTTGATAATACATCTTCATCATCAGCCCGGGCCCCCTCCAGGCCGCCGGGTCCCGTGTATTTCCCCTGCCACCCCCTCTCGGCGGCCCTGCAAAGCGATGCCTTCGATCCCTTGGCTTTTGTTCGTCGTTTTCAATATGTTGTTGCCCACGTCACTATCGTTGCCTTTAAACCGGAGTTGTATCCTGTGGAGTGTGTTTCGAATGAGAGAAGAAAAGACATTCTTGAGTTTCTGTATACTTATGGTCTGTTTCTTTGATTTAGCAGATCGCTGCCCCATGTCGGATCTGTTTTCTTTTTCTTTAAAATTTCTGGAACTAAGAAGCTTCCTGCTTAATTTCTGATCGATGATGTCACATGGGGAGTGATCAAAACACAATACATTTCTCCGGTTTAGCGGATTTAAGACCATGTCAATCTAAATGGGACCATCACGGATTCATAAACCTGAGTTCGCGTTTCTCTTCCGTTATCGAAAGATCGTTTTGATTCTGATTGATTCGTAGCACTAAAACAAACAGTGAAGACTGTCACCAAAATTTTCTGAACTGCTAAAATATTTTCCCAGTAGAGCCAATCCAACCGCGTAGCTACAGAAGTAGCTGATAACCAAAGAGATAGAGGCTTAGTAAGTTTTTACAAACAATAATTGTAATTTAGGAACAATCAGTTTCTTTAGCAATTTATCAATTCTGCAGTGATGGGCAACTAACTAAAAGGCATTAGTTTAACTACAATTAAATTTAAACTAGGAGCAAGTAGTTAAACTTTTAGTTGCAAACTAACTTTCTAAAATAGTTAACTAAACTAAAAATATAGTTAAACTTTTGCAACTAATTTTACAACTATTTCTCAGGTATCAAGTATGTGTTCATGAAAATATAGACGATGCTCGCAACATGAACATATCAGTCAATGAACCATTGAATCATTAATTATTGTCTATTTAATATTTAAGTCTTAGTCTAGACTGCAGGAACACAAGTTTGTCAAGTTTGTTTGGAAAGAATGACCCGAAAGGAATAGATAAAAAGGTACTGTTATTGAGAATTCGAGACACCAACTAAAACATTTTAGTTAAACTATTTAGTTATTAACTAAAAATTTTCAGTTAAACTAGCATTTCAACTAAACTATTTTTATTTAATTAAACTATGAAAATAACTAACATAATTTAGTTAAACTTTTAGTTAGTAACTAATTAGTTAACTAGTTACCCATCAGTGTCATTCTGTGACTTTTCATAGACGCTTGGTTAACAGCATAGACGCTATCGAATCAATTCTAAAGAGAAATGAACTCCTTTGAAAGGTTTTTAGCAGTCGATCAATCGGCTTTCATCACGATGTACGCATTTTCTCACTTCACACAGAACTACTATCGACTGTAGTCTTCGACTTCTCTCTCTCTCTCTCTCTCTCTCTCTCTCTCTCGCATGTAACTCCCTTTGGCCTTGACCGGAATGTTTAAGGATCTTCTTCGCTAAGAGCTCTCACAGGAAGCCGTCCTAGAAATGCAGTTTCAACGTCTTTATGGATTGGTGTCTATTGCTAAAATCGAAAACACCCCGGCAGTCATGTCGGTCGCAGCAGGGCGAAGAAGAGACAGTTTATTAGACGGACAAAATGACCTTTTGCTTCTAGAATAACTGTGAATATTTCTGAAATGGTCCTGCGTCGCAGCAATAACTAATTAACCCAGTTAAAAAGAATCTTTTATCGCATACTTGTCTGTAGTTACAGTTTTAGAAATGTCTTGAAAGCCACAAAATAATATAAATAGTAAATTATCGTATCATGCTACATTCTAATTAAGGCTCTGCAGGGACAGAGATCATCAATATGTGATGGGTTACATTAGTCACTTTGAGTGACCCATTGCCATATCTGTTCTGAGGCATGACGCTTGTAACTACACCGCGTCTCAAAATATCCAAACAAACTTGCTGCTGTCAAAACTCCGTCAAAATACCACAAATTTAAAATTTAATTTTTTAAGAACAAAGCGCTAGAGAATAGTTAATATTTATTGCAGCTGCGTAAGGGTTGAATAAAAAAATGTTTTTTCGAATGAAGGTAAGAGCTTGATAAAGGTTTACGAGAACTGAAAGCAAAGGGCGTAAACCTGGCGTCAACATTGAGGGGAGGAGGATAGAATCGTCCATAAAGTCAGGCCAGGCCCCCTTTTCGTATCCCAAAAAGTCTTGATGAGCAAAAAACGTAATCCTTATCTTTTTCCCTCTCCAAATACCCTGATAAGCAAAAAGGTCGTCCGAATTGAGTGAATAATGCAGTCGGTTATAATCCTGGCATCAACATCATAGGGGCGAGGTTATAATTTTTTAAACCATAGGCACAAAACATTGGGGGATAATTGATACTCTGTCCCCTTCTAATAATTATTGGGGACCGTCCCCCACCGTGTTTTACGCCCTTGACTGAAAGTCTGAAAGGGTGAAGTTCTACTTGTTTTCTAAGAGAATTTCAGCTGAAAATGGGCATTACGAGCACCAATCTCAAATTTTTAAAAGAAGTATAAATATATCCTATAGAATCTCATTTATTTTGTCGTCTATAGCTAGAAAATGTAATTAAATATGGTGGCGAGTTGACAAAATTCTGACAGAAACATTTTTGTTTGGATTTTTTTGAGACACGGTCTAGTCAGAATTCTGAATCTGCAGTTTATTTGCGGCCAACAGCAATAGCAGCTTCACTTTAACCCCGTCACCGATCGAATCTTGTGTATCGAGATTGAAGCGCGTCTCTGAATTTGACCGAGCCAATATTTCGACCCGTGAATTAATATCAAATCACATAGGTTTTAAAAAAATAATTGTGGAGATTGTTTGTCTTAGAGTTTAATCAGAATATTTCTGATTAATTTGATATCGCAGTGACAGCCATCATTGATTGCCAAACACTATACCTGAAGATTGTTGAGCGCAGATGCACATTTGAACCATACTGAATCTGAACCATACGTTTTACAGGAAGAAACCCGGATGTAATTTCGCGCTACCTCTCTCTGTTCTGTCGGTAAATTTACACCTTCGTTGACTACCTTGATTCCGAAAATATCAATATCTTGGGGCAGAGTGATTGTAATAAAACAATGTTTTTCAATATCCGTTCCATCCTCGTTTTTGATTGTCTGGCAGAATCGCAGGCGCGCAGTAATTCGCAGACGGTGCTGCGGTGACGATCTCATTTCTGCGCGCAAGAATACATTGAGATGAATGATTGGACAGCCCGCCGCCGCCGCCGCCGCCGCCGCCGAGCGCTTCTGTTCTTCGATCACACAGAAGAGATACGTCACGTCCGACAGACTGTACCTACGGTTGCCAGGCAACCGGATAATCTGCTGACGTGTCTGTCGTCTGCCAAATGTTCGTCCGCCTCTGTGACTCACCACTCGGCAGAACGTCGTCGGCTCTGAGTTGCGATGATCTATCTACCCGGGACCGATTGGAGATCTACTTCTCGGGTGGTGGTCACGTGGTCGCCGGCGGCGGGAAGAGGAAGTTAAGATTGTCGTCTGTGCATTGTGCAGTGGCGTAGCGAGGGTATCCGGCGCCCACTGCTGACGAGCAAAATAAAATTAAAAAGGTCGTCACATCGTTCTCGGCGCCCCTCAACTCTTACGGCGCCCCTCTCCTTATACTGCTGACGAGCAAAAAAAGGTCGTCACACATGTTTCTTCTTATTTATAATTATGCATTTCACTTATCCAAATACTCGATTTTGGCGCGCACCCTGAACTCGGCGCCCGGGGGCATATGCCCCTACCCCTCTCGCTACGCCTCTGGCATTGTGTCACGTGCTTGCTGTGCTTTTTGACAGTGAGGCTGATAGATGTAACCAGTGCCGGACAGCGACCGCGCACAAATACCACAGCTCACAAATACAGTCGATTGGTCGTTGGAACAGACGACGCGACGGAAAGCATTTCAAGAAGACCGAAAGTGGCGTAGTGAGGCAAAGTGCCGCCCGGGGCGAGAAAAAGGTGCCGCCTCCGAAAAAATCTGGCAAGGAAAAAAACTTGACAAGAAAAAAAACGTTATCGACTTCCCGACCGAAAATTGCTGACAAGCAAAAAACGTCATCGACTTTAAAAAACCTTATCGACTCGGAAAAGCAAAAAAATCAATAAATCTCGAAAATGCTGCCCCTAGAGCAAGTGCTGCCCGGGGCGGTTCGCCCCACTGCCCCCTCGCTACGCCACTGTCGAGACAACGCCGGCTATTAGGCCTACACGTTCAGCAATCACTTAAGAAATTACGATAAATTACATTATATCTACGTGCAGACTGCTTTTATCAGCACTAAATTGAGTTCTCAAATGAATCCCGTAGAAGGTCGAGCCAAGCGAACGAGTGACTCATTTATTTCTGACGCCGATTCTCAGCGAGCGAAGTGTCAAACGACGATTGCTCTGTTCTTCCTGAACGTTGGGAATTGCAATTTAAAAGGATTTTCCTGAGTAATTGATGCTCTTCGCTTGAATACTTGTCTCTTCCTATATTTTAGCACTATATTTTGGCACACACACACATACATATATATACACACACAGTGCAATTCTTGTGAGGTGTCTGTTTTAACGTTGAGGCAAATGCATTAAAAGGCAAACCAATTCACACCTCTTTATAGAGATCACCCGACATTTGCCGCTTTACTTTTAGCTTTCCTCAAGAGTTTTTTGGAAGCCCTGTCAATCTTCGCATGGGAGATAGCCTACATTCGCCCTTATCGGCCACAAGTGAGCCTAGTGGAGTCTCTCAAGGTAAAGTGTTAGGGCCGCTTCTTCTTCTTCGTATATTTCATATTATATATATAATATGAAGTATATTGACGAGATGAGGCATTACTATCCAAAATATCCAAGTTGCAGATGATTGAAAATATGTAGAAATATTGACTCTGTTGATGCTAACATTTTACAGGAGGATCTGAAGAAGCCGTCTCGTTGTTCTGAGGACTGGTAGATGTTTTTAAGCTCAGGCGAATGTTCTGGGAAATCTAATTATGGCGCTGAACATGCTTTGGGGGAAAGTTCTAACCACCACAGAGGAAGAAAGAGACTCGGGGTGATCATTCATAGAAGTATTAATCCATCTCGACAATGCATGGAGGCAGCAAAAAGGGCTGAGTCGAGACAAAGAGTTATAATTATGAGGCTATGTATTATATAAGACATTTGTACGGCATCGTCAAGAATACTGTGTACAGTCAGGGAATCCATTCTTGAAAAAGACAGAGATTTTAGACAAGTTCAAAGACGAACAACAAAGACTGTAAATAGTTTGTGTCCTATAATCTGCACGGATTTAATCAGGGTCTGCCTTATCTTACTGATCTCCTGCAGAACTATGATATTGTTTGTGTGCAAGAACATTGGCTATCAAGCCCAGATCTAGGTAAATTAAGTCTAATAAATGACAATTTCATTGTTTATAGCACTTCAGCAATGGATACGGTTCTGGGTCTTGGAGTGCTCAGGGGGAGACCATTTGGTGGAGTAGCTATATTTGTTAAGTCTGAGGTGGTATCTAGTGGTAAAGTTAGGCTGATCTGCTGTAAAGAGCGGTTTATTGTACTCAAATTGGGAGATACCCTGTTGATTAATGTTTATATGCCTTGTAATGATTACTTTGAATTTATCGATGTTTTGTCCATGATTGCTAATTGTATTGATGAAGTCAAGCATGAGTCTGTAATAATGGGTGGAGACTTTAATATGGAATTTAATGGTGAAAACAAATTATGGGATGTCTTTTCAGAATTTTTGAATCAGGCAGATCTGGCTATTACGGATAGTTGGCTTCCTAAAGATGTTGAATTTACGTTTTGTAATGGCAATATGTCAGCTTTCTCTATGATTGATCACTTTGTTATTAGTAAGGGTCTGTGTGCAAATATTGTTTCGCTTAATGTTATTGATTCGGGAATGAATCTCTCTGATCACATCCCGGTCTGTCTACAGCTTAAATTGCAGTTTGCGGAGAAGGGGCAACTACCTACTCTTGCACATAAGAGTCAAGCAGGGACTGGGACTGGTGTAAAATTATATAAACTCAGATGGGATAAAATTGACCATAATCTTTATTATGATCAGACTCGCATACTTTTTGAGAACTATTTGGAATGTGACACAGCATCTTAACAGGGAGGGTCTTAAATCTAAAACAGAAATTGAGACTGTGTATAGCAACGTCATTCATTCGTTGCAGGTTGCTTCTAGAAGTATTCCAAAGCTACCAGTGAATTTCTTCAAATATTGGTGGGATTCACAGCTGGATGACCCTAAAGCAAAATCAATGGAGGCACATGAATTGTGGGCGTCGATGGGCAAACCGAGGCATGGGGCTGTCTTTCATAAAATGAGAAGTGCTAAGGCAGAGTATAAGTCTGCTATAAAGCAGAAAGAGAGGGACAATAAAAATTATTTTAGTGATACATTGAATGATGCCCTCGTGCAAAAAGATTTTACTACCTTTTGGAAGTCCTGGAAAAATAAATTTGGGGAAGGAGTAATAGTTGTGCTAAAACTGTGGATGGGTCCTGTATGAACCTGAAATTGCCAATGCATTTGCAGATTGATTTCTTTCGCTCTGCCTGCACACCCAATAACAGTAGTTGTTGACGATAATCTCAAACTGCAGTTTGAGGGCTGTTACTCAGGCTATAGGAGTCAGAGTATAGAGTGTCCTGTGATCTCAATTGAAGAAGTGGGCATAGCAGTTAGTAAAATTAAGCTGGGCAAAGCAGCCGGGTTTGACAGGATAACTATAGAACATTTACTGTATGCACACCCAATTGTATTATCTTGTATAACTCATTTGTTTAATCTAATGTTGAAAGCAGGATATGTGCCAGAAGGTTTTGGTGATGGTGTCATGATCCCTCTGCTAAAAATTTACAAGGTGTGACAATTATAGGGCATAACCTTGAGTCCAGTAGTGTCTAAGATTTTTGAGCATGTATTCTGGGAAAATTTGGGGTTTTTTTGGGGAGCTCTGACCTGCAGTTTGGGTTCAAAACTGGGGTAGGATGCTCAGATGCCTTATACACATTGAGGGGGTAATAAGTTATCTCAATAGAAATTCATGCACAGCTGTCATTTCTGCTCTTGACAGAAAGCTTTTGACAAAATTAGTCACTATGGGCTGTTTTTGAAGCTGATACAAAGGAAAACCCTTGGTATTTCATTGAAGTTTTACTCAACTGGTATTCCAAATGTAATGTTATGGTTAGATGGGGTAATGCCTTATCCGAATCTTTTACTGTAGTGGCTGGGGTACGACAAGGAGGGGTTCTTTCGCCTTTGCTATTTGCTGTTTATATTGATGTAATTTTAGAGTTGCAAAATTCTGGATATGGCTGCTATATCAATGATTTGTTTTTTGGATGTTTATTGTATGCTGATGATATCTTATTGGTGCTATATCCGGCATGCAGCACATGCTGGATATTTGCACCAATGACTTTGTGGATTTGGATTTGAAATTTAAAAGAAATCTATGGTGATGAGGGTTGGGACACGTTGCAATATCGCATGTGCTGTATTGGTCCTGGATGGTGTTGCCTTGCCATTTGTGGAGAAATTAGGTATCTCGGGGTGACACTGAAAAAGGGCAGGCACTTCGGGTTATCTATTTCGGAAGCTAAATTAAAAATTTTTCCGCACGTTTAATTGCTTGTATAGTCGCAGAGCTGCCGCTTCAGAATTAATATGCGTTAACCTGGTAAAGAGCATTGTCTACCTATTGTATTGTATGGTATGGAAGCCACATTTCCAAACAAAAGTATTCTTAATGCTCTTGACAGACTGATTCGAGTAGTTGTGTGCAAAATTTTTAAAACATGTGAGGCAGATAATGTCGAGTATATCAGAGTCCTGACGGGTTTGGATAGTATGCATGCTATTGTAGAAAAGCGACAAGCATCCTTTGTTAATAGATATGAGAAGAAGCCACTGTACTTTGCTCAGTGCATTACTAGAATTTGTCTGAGGGCAGAGGCTGTACTGTGTAAAGTTTGTTCTTAGTTTATTTGTTTATTATTAGGTTTATTTTATTTTATTATTATTATTATTTAGTTTTGTTCAGTTGATTTGTGTTTTCCTTGGTTGTGTACTACTGGTTGTGTACTACTTTTTATGTTGTGCTTGTCACGAATAAAGATGATTATAATTTAAGTTATGCAAAAAGACTTTAGTATTGTGGATTGGCAGCATTCGAAGGAAGAAAGAGGAAATTTGATAGAAACATACAAAATAATGACTCGGGAAAGTAGATGTGCCATACGATCGATTCTTTACATTGGCACACTATAGCAGCACAAGAGGCCACACATGCAAATTGTTCAAGAGGGGAGCGACACCAGGGAAGAAGCATTATTTTGGCGTGAGGGTTGTGGATAAACGGAGAGAGCTTGAACGAAACGGCAGTATTCAAAGTTATCTATGAGAACTGGATTATTAAAATTTGATGTTAAGAGTTTAATTTGATGTTATGAGTAAGAGTTAAGACGATAATCAATTTTTGGGATAAAAAAATTTAATAAATTTACATTTTCTTGAATCTGTACTGATGATTTTGGCCTACTCGATTATTCTGCATTCGAGAGTTAAAATAAAATAGGAATTAATAATCATTCGAAGCGAATTCATGTCTATCATTCGAATGCTGTTGATCCAAAATGCAGATTAGTGTGAAGCAATTATTAACTGAGCGCGAGTCTTAGCAGTTAGTGCTTGATTAATTATCATTGCAGCGCTCTTCTTCTCTTTCTGTTTCTCTCTCAGTCTCTCGTCGTCGTCTGATTCCATTCCATCTGTCTCTTCCCTGGCACTGTCTCCTCCCCAACTTCGCTGCTTCTTTTCCAACCGATCCTTTTTCCAGGAAAGATAAGACTTTTACATCAGACGATTCTGCTGCACGAATCGAATATTTAGTTTCCAAAAATGAGTTTAGCTATCCGACGGCCACTTTATGACGAAAGAACAGCGGAGCAGTGGCGGCTCCACCGGGGGGGGGGCAGGGGAGCCGTGCCCTCTATTGGGTGCCTAGCCCCCCAGTGGCCCCCCAGTTGGGACCCTATACTTAATGCTACATACATTAAACAACAAATGGTTGGCCCCCATGATTAGAAGTTGCCACCCCAACGGCCCAACGGCCCAACGGCCCCCACTTGCCAAATCCTAGAGCCGCCACTGCAGCGGAGGATCAACATTTTCTAGGCCCGGTACACATATCTGCATGAAGGTCTGCCGATAGAAATTCCGGTTCCCATGTGCAAAATATATAATAAATAAAATATAAAATATACAGGTCGGGTGTGAAAGACTGGTGACGCCCTTTCTTGTTGCTTGTCAGTCTTTTCGAGAGGGAGTTAAAGGCTTAAAGCCTATTGGACGGGTCTCGGTGGCCCTGTTTCCATGGAGAAAATAATATAATTAAAAATTCATTTAGGGCCCCTAAATTTTAATATTTCAGGTAGAGTCCGGTACCGATCTACCATTTGTACCGTGGTAAATCACCCGCTGCGAAAGAACGCAGTCTTAGATGAAATACTTACAAAACAGAATATCTGTCAATGCGTCTATGAACGTAAACAACTTTACTTCGATCCACAGAACACCTTGTCGCGCCAATCAAGACCACAAAATGTTTTCGTTACAAAAAGAATTTAATATTCGCACGCAAACAAACCAATCCGATGCACTAATTTTACCCAAGACAGATACGAAATACCCCGAAATACTTGGCATTTTGCAACTACAATATATTTGATATAGTGTAGCAGAATTCCATTTCAGCGCAATGACAAAAATTGTTATTTGACCAACAGTGTACAGCTGACTTAATAAGCAAAGAAATCGCTGTCGGTCCTGCGACGAATCAGTCATCTGCAGAAATAGAAACAGTAGCTTCAATTAAAATTCCAGGAAAAGCCGCCAGAACGATAATTTTTACAGGAAATTCAATAATAATAGTAAGAATAATAATATTAAAATATTATTAGTATGCATCAAAAAATTGTCATTCAACAAGGTTGCCAGTTCATTGTGAAATGTACCTGGAACCAACACTGAAATTGATAAAACAGCTTTTTCTATTTCTTGACCCCCCCTCTCTCTCTCTCTCTCTTCTCTCTCTCTCTCTCTCTCTCTCTCTCTCTCTCTCTCTTGTCAGATCTTCCAATAAACTGAGTATTTTCAGATCTATTATTATTATTATTATTATTATTATTATTATTATTATTATTATTATTATTATTATTATTATTATTATTATTATTATATTAACTTGCAACCTGTGATGCACCATAGTCATTCGTTCATTCAGCTGTCCGTCGGAAGCGACGATTGCACTCCAGTTTCAGGGTTGAGGAGGTTGTGTCGATGGAGCATGTACAGTGGGTGACTGCAGAGACCAAAGTCGTACGCACACACACACGCTTGCAGATACGGGGCATTGTGGGTCCGGTTTGCGTTGCCTGTGAGGTGAGACGATGACAATAGTCACGACCTTTATTTACGGAGTGCTCAAGCTTTGATAGTCAGTTGTTACAGACGTCTCTCCATAGGTCTCGGTTAGATGCTATAGGGCTTCCAGAGACGAGGGAAAGATGTTGCGTTTCTTCGGTGCATTTTTAATGTAGTCTTTGAAGCGCTTTCTGAGTGCTCTCCCATTGTTCGCTCTCCCGTTCTCTCTTAGTTCATCTTAGAGAATGCGTCGTGGTGTATACGCGATTTGATGGAAGTCGGATTGTATGTCCCTAACCACCGGAGTTGCGCCAGTAGAAGAAAAGCACTTTATGGTGGAATACTGTTCAAATATTCTTTTAGGTATAGAATTAAAGCTGATAAAAATGTTCAAAATTCTTTTAAGAACTTAAGAATTTGACAGAGAGAGACGGAGAGATACAGAGAGATACAGAGAGAGAGAGAGAGAGACAGAAAGAAAGAGAGAGACAGCGCTGGAAGTAATAGCTTGTTTGTCGCCTTTGAACGGACAGTTATAAAATTGAACGTGGTATTTGGGTAAAAAGAAGCTCAAAATTTAAGAACTGAGTCAGATTATTGTTGAAATAAATCCATTAATTGCAACGTGTCTTCAAAATCAGAGCCACCGCTGCGCGGAAAAAAGCTTGAGATGGTCTTCTCCTTCCGCAGTCTGACGACAGAAGTAGTTCCACCCCATTGACGTCTCGCAGCGCATCTCAGACTCTACTGTGTCCCTTTCAACCCTTCAGGGGGCCGTTAAGAAAAAATATTACATTGTATTTCTGCTAGAATTGACGAAAACCCAGAATTACATCAATCAAAACGTCCAACTAAAATCACACTTTCCAAAATCATTTTCTGCGCTGAATAATATTCAAATATTTATTTCCATGTGGGAATAATAACGTATTCCAGCGCCCGTGTAGACCCTCAGCATGCGTGGGAAGTACAGCTACCAGTGCCCCTGAAAGGGTTAAGCCAGTCTCAAGCGTTGTTGGACGCTTGTTTAGGTGGTCGGAATATTAGACAGCGAAAGGTTGGGGAAAATATGATATGCGGTACAGTCTGGCCCAGATATTCTACAGATATATTTGCACGAAGGTTCCAGTTTTCTTCAGATGTCTAATAAAGTAATTCTAACGCGTATCTTATTTCTTTCACTTTATGTGTCTTTCAATTTATCTTTGATCAGTTACGATGAAGCTAGCTATCTTCTTTCAAAACTCTCGCTTGAAACCAAAAATACTCGACTAGGACCTCATCTGCAATAGTTCTTTCACTCGCCCATACTCTAACAATTCTTGGCGCCCGTCCATTCTCAGTAGAACTCGTTATTTCATTCTGAGCGCGCCGCAAAATCTCTATCGCATGTTTTAAAGTTAAAACGTGTCTTCCTTGCCCTCGCTTATCCACCGCAGACTGACACACGGTTGTTCTGTCTGATATCCTGGATTTGGGATTGTTTCTTAATTGAGTAGGATTTGGCTTGGTATCGGTCGATGCTTCTGCACATAATCAAGTGGCGCAATAGAAGTTGATGTTCGGAATGAATATTAACAAGGCATTTGCTTGCCAGACCAACTGCGTAACACAAAATTTACAGAAGCAAAATTTCTCTCATCTTTGCTGAAATCCGTGATTTTTCTTGAATCTGAGCTGCTGGTTGCCATGACAACGACGTCTGCCTTGATAGCTTCTTGCTAAATTAAAAACACCGGTGCTCGAACAAATGTCAGGTGATATTCACGGTGTCAGAATTCTGTGTCGGGATTCTGTAACAGTAACGATGCAGATGCACGTGCCAATTTTTTACGAGACACGGTGTAATATACCGATCGAGATTTGCAAAGAATTCTAGCCTTCAGCAATAAACTGCATTCTGTCTGTACGTGTTAGGCGTCCTCGTTAGATGGCTGGCCTGCACTGTGTATCGCGTCATGCATGTATCATGTGTCATCTATGTATCATGTATCACGTCTCTCCATCTCTGTCGCTCCTCTTCTTCCCGAATCCTGGTCTGAAGTGAGAGTCCGGATCCAGGTGCGGCGCTAGGGGGGTGGGTCTGCGAGTCCGGACCCACCCAGCCTCGGGGCAGGGGCACTCGAGCAAATCGTGCAAATCCGCAGACAAATTTTGATTGGGGGGCAGGGGTAGTCTGAGCCGGGTCCTAGTTGTGTAGATTGCATTAGGCCCACCTAGCCAACAAAACCCAGCGCCGCCCCTGTCCGGGTCGATGCTGTCGAGTTATCTAGCCATGCTGGTCTCTGTCTTCCACGTGACCTTCCGCCGGAAAGACTTCCCTTTAATAGTTCTTTTCTAGACGAGAGCCTCTTTTTTATCAGAATTGCATTGATTTAGTTTTTGGGACACGCGCAAGGCTACTGACATCCGACACCATAGGTGTGGCGTAATTTAAGCTTCGTGTGGGGGGAAAGTATTCCTAGTCGGATGTCATGAATTTAAGCGAATTGCTACATTAGGATTATTAGCAACAACCGCGACCGTAACCTAAACACATGTCATCATCATATTCATCATCATCATCGTCGTCGTCGTCATCTTCATTTTCATCATTTTGCCTGCTTATTACCATCTTGATAGGAAAAATACTTGGAAATATAATCATCAGATACGCAGAAAGCTGTGCCCCAAGCCTAATTGAAGTGCAGAATATATCTCAAATGAGGGACTTTCTGCACAAAATGTAGCCTATCCTATGAACCTTTTAAAAATGACTCGCCCCGTTTCTTATTAAAGCTCGCATTTTCTGTGAAACCGCGAGAAAAAGGCTCGTCCCTTAACGGAAATATTTTATAAATTAAGAGTGACTATTTTATAAATTGACAGTGACTATACAACGACTGAACACAGCAGACGTGAATAAAATTCCCATATGCGCATCATGCAAAATCACAGAACTATAAAGCATTGAAGTGCTTATTCCTTCAAATGTTGTCGATACTTATTGTATGTCTATAAGCATTGACAATCATTTTTTCATTATTCAAATTAGAAAGACAATCCATGAATTTAATCATTTCCTTCCGGATAGGCCGGCGTTAATATCGAAATACGGTATATATTTATAACATCATTTACATGCTATATGCGTATACGCAGTTTGTCAGCGAGCTAATTCCTCGATTTGCTTTTATCTGGAGTCTGATAATGAACCAAATAAAAATCGAATATACGGTAGAAATTAAACAATCAATTACTGCTATCTAATCATTTTGCACCAGTGTTTTGTGCTATAATATGCTATAAATGATGCATAGGTGGACTAATGATGCTGGCACTCAATTCCTCTGTCTCGTCATTATTGGTCCCAGGGTCCGGCGTTAGTTGCAAACATTCTATAAGCGGTCCGCGTGATTTGTGTGGGTTTAATTTGGTACGGACTGTCTGATTGGTCTGTTCTGTCAGTCGTTTCTCAGCAGTTAAACTCTCGACAAGCAAAACACGGCGATCAGAAATGGGAGAGGAACAGTAAATTGCTAAACGTGCACTTCCATTGGGGTGCTGTCCACTTTTGTGCATCAGTTTTGACAATTCTTGTATCAATATAGATTGTCTACGAGAAGGAATGGAGGTGTAAAGAACAACATCGAACTAATAAGAGGATGTTAAAATCGTACAAAGTGGAACTCTAGGTCGCTAACGTAGCAAATACATAGCAGCACCTTAAGAAGAAGAAGAATTACATGCACGCATACATAACATACATACATACAATCTCTTTATTCAGATAAACATGACAGAACGCAAGGTAAAACAACAAGCTTATCATACTACATAATAAATTAAGTGTCCAACCAAAGTGCCAGCCACCGATTGCTTTAGTTTCCACAAGCCTTGGAAAAAATTGTACATATCGTTTATGAGCCGTTGTACAGTAGACGATCGTTCACCTTCAGCTGTAGTTTACAGTTAGTCTATGTAAATGTGACAAAAGTCGTGTCAACATTTTTACCTGCCAAGCTCCTGTTGTTCATATTGAAATGCGTTCAGATAATCATCACGAATATGTTCTCTTGGATCTGAAATCATGCAGGACCATTAAAAATACGACAAAAATTGAATGATTAAATGCAGTAAAAAATCGATATGATTGGGTTTCCGAAAAAATCTCTTTAATAATTATGCAACGTTTGCTATCAGAAACATAACTAACTGCTTGGTGCTGAAGACATGAAGAAACTACAGGATTAAAATTAGTTACCACAGCTGTTTTGGCCACACCACGTCAGCCATTTGTCTTATTTCGAATATTGCCTTAAATGAGAAGTTAACTCTGGCAAGAATATAATGGAGCAGTATTGAAAATGTTTGTGTGCTAGCAAACGTAAGCGGGCAGCACAGCATTTAAACTGTGTATGAGTTGAATCTCATTGAGGAAGTACTAAAAGCCTTTGGTGTAAAAAGAAAATTGCTAAAACCCATAAGAAAGCAAAAGTCGGAATTTTTCGAACATCTAATAAGAATGGATGGATTGGAAAATCTATTCATAACAGGAAACATAGAAGGGAAAAGAACAAAAGGAAGACAACGAATAGAGTATACAGACAGCCAAAGAGAAGCAACGAGAAGTAAAGACAACATCGAACTGATAAGGAAAACCAGAAACAGAGAAGAGTGGAAATCCATGGTCGCCGACGTAGCAATACATGGCACACGAAGAAGAAGAAGAAGAAGAAGAAGAAGAAGGAAAGAAGAAGAAGAAGAAGAAGAAGAAGTAGTAGTAGTAGTAGTAGTAGTAGTAGTAGTAGTAGTAGTAGTAGTAGTAGAAGAAGAAGAAGAAGAAGAAGAAGAAGAAGAAGAAGAAGAAGAAGAAGAAGAAGAAGAAGAAAGAGTTGAATCATGTTGAGATTGGGTTCTTTCCATTTCAACCTGGTTCTTAATTAAGTGGTGACACTTTATTAAATTATTTGCTGCTATCACACTTTCTGTCGGTTTGTCTATCAGTGCGCTATCATCTAAAGCACTTCGACATGATTATGTTATTCAGAATGTTGTATAGGCCTACACTTGGACGCCATACTTACAGTACACAAATACTTACACAACTCTGAAGCTGATAATGACAGAGACGGTCAACAACACACAATACCATCTCCAACCTGCTTCATCCGACGCATTATTCCGTCAATTAGGATAAATTGCCGCCATCCACGTTTATATTCGTACAACATTCATCGGAATTAACAAACCCGCACTTGTAATTGACGCAGAAAGTAATCTATTTTTATTGCAATTTTATCGAAAACCTACTACTTAATATATATATATATATATATATATATATATATATATATATATATAATTCTGTGGAGATTGCAGACACTAATGCAATATTTTTACATACCGTAGTCTACCGTATATATTGCTACACATTGCTGAATATGAGCATATTTGTATGGCGATATGAGAGAATCGCACGTGAAACTTCTATTTTCGATAAACTTTCAAATTCAGTAACGAAGGCGAAGACCTGGTTAGTAGAATACTAAAAAATTAGCAAATTTGCACTGATTTCACTGCGCATACATTATAATAAGTAGACAGGCCACGGCGACTTACCAATTGCAATGAATGATTGCATGGATAACAAGAAATGTTTAAAATTGTTTAATTGGTGGTTTGGGTCCATTAAAATTTGGGTCCCGACGATGTAGCCTAACTAGCCTAACGTTTGATCCGGCCCTGTTAAGAAGGTTGGAAGATTTTTTAATCATCTCCCACTATGCGAGGATATTTGGCGCTTGGGTAAAAAAAAAGATCACTTATGCTTGTTCTCATGTCATCCAAAAATTCAACATTTTCACTAAACGCATTTTTTATTAGGTATAAGAAGGGGTGCTGTAAAAATGTGTAATAATAACGCTTATTATTATTATAGATATTATAATTAATGAATAGAGGTTAATTATTTTAAATTTAATTGAAATCTACTACCTGTCATCATTATAATTGCTAATAATAGTACTTGAAATAATAATAATAATAATAATAATAATAATAATAAATAAGGACACGTGTCCTTTTTATATAATAATAATAATAATAATAATAATAATAATAATATTATTATTATTATTATTATTATTATTATTATTATTATTCGAGCTTCGATTCTTTACATTGGCACACTATAGCAGCACAAGAGGCCACAAATGCAAATTGTTTAAGCAGAGGGTTGGTCCAAGAAAGAAAATTTTTTTTAGTGCAAGGGTTGTGGACAAATGGAACAGTTTGGACGAGGTGGGAGTGACAGTTGGAACAGTAAACGGATTCAAAGGCTATCTCGATAAACTAGGTTATTGAATGCAGATGGTTACATCAGTGCGTTTTCACACAGGCTTACGTAGCCTCCTAAACCACTTAAAATCACATTACTATTATTATTATTATTATTATTATTATTATTATTATTATTATTATTATTATTATTATTATTATTATTATTATTATTATTATCATCATCATCATCATTATTATTATTATTAGTATTAGTATTAGTACTATTACGGTTCTTCATTTTGTGAATGGCTTAACGTGCGTTAACAACCATGCACTATACAGTACAATAGTACATAATATTTATACTGCAAAATAACAATTTAGGATTTCGAATTCTAACTTTCGTTTACCCAGAGAAACTCTTTTGAAACTCTTATGATGAAAGTTGAAGTAAAAGATTTCACGACAACGGAATTTCGTGCGGTGTAACGACATTCATTTCTCAATGTTTAAAAAAATACAGCGGAGAAATTAATTCGGTACAATGCAAAGACAGTCAAACTTTCAACTAACTCACGCAGCAATTACCAAGCTCCGCATGCGATGAATATAGTCCCAGCAGACATCAGTATGAAACAAATTTAGGCCTATCTATTTGCTAGAAAATTGAAAAGACACTTAGGAACTGGAATTTGTTGTATTTCTGGCATTTGCATGTACACGGAAGGGAATGGACAATAATATGTAGACATGGCACATTGGCACAGGCTGGCTTATTAATTTATGACGAAGCGTCGTCGCAAGAGAACCTGGATTCTTAGCAAAGACACACAAGCGGTGGACTTTGAAAGAAAAAACCGAAAGAGCGAACAGTCACTAATCCCATACGAACGTCAGACTCAAAAACTGGGATTCAGCATTTGATTGATTCTGTATTCAAGGCTATACGCAGATCCATGATTGGACTCGGACCCAGTGTGCTGCTATTATAGGAGCCGTATGACCGTTTGCTTCCTAAGCACGTTCTGAATCCTCAGTGCAGGCAACTGTGTCGTTTGTTCCTTTCTTTCAAAGTGCGTCTTCGCATCTACATGTAAGACGGCCATTTCATTACGGCGCTTTCGAATTAGAGCGCTTTTGTTTATTAAATTTCCTTCTTCACGATCACGCCCAAGACAGCAAATCAACGATTCATCGACGACTACACGACATAGACACCCGTAGTCGTTCTAAAAATATTGGAGACCTTCTAAAGTTTGATTTACCGGGTTGTGGGCAGTGGCGTAGCGTGCACTTGTGCCGCCCATGGCTCCTGGAAAAAATGCCGCTCCAAATTGCTATTACTATAGTTAACAAGCAAAAAAAGATCGCCGCCGCTGATTTTGCCGCCCCTTCTACATTTTGCCGCCCCCCAAACCTCCTCCGACACAACCCGACAAGCAAAAAAGTCGTCGTCACTGAATTTACCGCCTCGTCTACATTTTGCCGCCGCCCTTCGCCACCAAAAACTCCTCAACAACCCTACAAACACAAAAAGGTCGCTTCCAAAATTTGCCGTCCCCATCATGTGTGCCGTCCATGGCTAGAGCCATAGTAGCCATTGGGACGCTACGCCTCTGGTTGTGGGCTTACCTTTCACCGTTCTGTGACAACCTTACTTTGCGTACAAAATTGGGATCAACTGAGTAGCATTCCCCCGCCCAACTGGTGATCGAAATTTTTGGTCTGTAGTCCGTCCGCGCCCCTCCCCCGTTTTAGGGCCACAATATTTTACAAAGGCGATAACTCGATACGTGAAGAACCGACTCCCCCTCTTCCCATGTGCTAAGATGAAGGCTGTCCATGGTCTTGTCGAAGCAGCTAAGAATAGGCATCGATATCGGGAATTGCAGGTAACGAATACGGTCACCAAAGCCAAAGACCGAAGGACGCTCTGACGTAGGACCTATCGACTCAGGATCAGTGTCGTTTAAAGAATTTTGGGGGCCCTGGGCATTTTTTTAAAAGTAGCACCAACGGTGACGACCTTTTTTGCTCGTCAGGCTTTTTTAAGCATCAGGAAATCAAAAATGAAGCAACAAACAACCAATTTTTTTCCGCCGCCCACCGGGGCCCCTCATATTTCGCGGAGCCCTAGGCACGTGCCTGTCATGCCTATGCCTGGAAACGGCCCTGCTAAGGATGCCGATTCGTCGAATTGTTTTCCTCGGATGGAAGAGTTTTCCAGGATCCTTACGCAGCGTCTCTTTAGCTACGAATCGATTGTGTTCCATTTTAACTCCACTGATATTGACAGTGGCGTAGCAATATGCTCGGGGGCCCTTGGCGAAAAACGGGCAGGGGGCCCTTTCCAGAGACGATCTGACAAGTTTGCGAAAATGATGACGGCCTTTTTTGCTTGTGGGTCTTTTAAACGATCTGACAACTTTACAAATTTGCGAGAAAAAAGTTTGGCTCGGTTCGGGCGGCCTTTGCAGGTCGGGGGCCCTTGGCATTTGGCCAGGTTGTCCAAATGGCTGCTACGCCTCTGGATATAGAATAATCTTCATTCTACACATCTCGTGCCAGCTGATATCAGCAAGTAAGTGTACAGTGGCAGAGACAGTCGTGGAACACGATAGTACGTCTGATGTCATCATGACCTCATGAGTCATGACTGACAAGCATTCTATGTCAACTATGCAAGACCAACCGTGACTTACTGCTCTGTATCTGACTTTCGAATTTCTGATCATTTTGAATTATTGAGTTAACTTGTCACACCGGTTTAAACGTCTCGCTGTCTCTCCATCCCTGCTAAAAAAATCCGACACCCCCACAAACTCCCCAAAATAATCACTTCCCTCTAACAGAACCGCCACTTCACTCGAAAGTGTCGCCTGCGTCGATTTAAGGACAGCTTAACAAGACTGACTGACTGACTGACTGACTGCAATTACCTAAATTAAACGGCACCGTTTCTTGGAAAACGACATTCGTTGGTTTCTGTCGACGATGCATATAGACACTCACAATGCGTTCGCCTATATCCATTCTTTAATCATGTCGTCAGCAAATGAAGAACTTCCTATAACATCTTAACAGATAGCAAGAAACTATTGAGACGGATCCACTTTCAAATAATCAGTTGAAGGATTGGATTTTGAAAATTGAAATTAAAGGGTTTGATGAAGAATACCCACCACTAACATATAATATAGGCCTACTTCGTTTCATATCCGAAAGTGATTGTCGTTTGATGAACATTCCGTTTATGAAGAACGGAAATTGCACAGGATTTGCGTTTAACCAAATCTGACGCGTGATCTTGCATATATTCCGTGCGTGTTACAAATACAAAGTTCACGCAAAATTGCAATCTATTTTTTTAAAACTACTGAGCCTTTTTGTGCGCGGTCATTTTACGCCTATCTTCAAACCAGACGATTTTATTGATCTAGAGTCAATAATAAATTTGCGATTTTGCCGATTTGTGAATGATCACACTCTGTCGTTTTAGTAAATAACAGCGTATAGCTTTTGAAATTTAGAGCGTGTAGAATATGATGGATTGCTGCTGTAGAAAGGCGTATTGTATTCTAAAACGAGAGATATTGTATTCACGTCGCGTATAATAATAATAATAATAATAATAATAATAATAATAATAATAATAATAATAATAATAATAATGTGATTTTAAGTGGTGAATTTGTGGCCTCTTGTGCTGCTATAGTGTGCCAATGTAAAGAATCGATCTTATGGCACCTCTACTTTCCCAGTCATTATTATTTTGTATGTTTCTATCAAATCCCCTCTCTCTCTCTTCTATCTAATGTTGTCAGTTGTTCTAACGTTATTCGAACAGGCGTAGGGTTTTCGGCGCTGATCTCCGTATACGAGGCAAGCAACGACGCAGGTGGCTCACGCCATTAATCTCGAGTAGTTTACCATTACCTTCTCTAGACCCGCGTTTTTCCATCACAGCCTAACGCTGTCGCCAATGTATCCACGTCTAAGCGATGAACGACTTGGTTGACCGACGTCACCGATCCGAATGCGTTCCTAGGTCGACGTCGCTTAACTTCGGTGCTCTGATGGGAATCGGTCGCACAGCGCAAAATAGGCCGAAAACGAGAGGTATAGGCCTACAGTACTAAGGGAATGGATGGCAAAGAAGACGATCTCTGTCTCAAAGATTCGACAAAACAACACTCCAATTCTAACTCCGGATAACTTTCTGTCTCGCTGTCTCTTTCTACTTGTATCTCAGTCTGTCTATCTGTCTGTCTCTGTCTGTCTGTCTCTGTCTGTCTGCCTGTCTCTGTCTGCCTGTCTCTGTTTCTTTCTATCTCACTCTATCTTCCTCTATCTCTCCTATCTCTCTCTCTCTACTGTATCTATCTCTCTAGTCTTCAACATAATCTAGCCTATTATAATCTCTATAATCTCTTATCTCTCTGCGTTCACTCGATGCCTCATTTTTATGGAAACCTCAAAAGCAACCAATGATTTCAATTCCAAATTCCTTTGACAGATTTACAACATTCGTTTCTCGGAATTTCGTTAACAGTGATCTAGAGTTCCTTGATCTATGCAGCTTATAATAAAAATGAATTTACTGAAAACATGTGTGAAGTACAGCTGTATAGCAACATGCGTTGATACATTTATACAGCGTATGCATCTAGTTCTAGCACGAAATATTGAATGTAGCGAATGCTGTTGACTATTGATTCAGGGTATAAGGAGTACGAATTCTTCTGTAGCATCTACGTTGCCTTTGTTTGACAAATATTTCTCGGTATTAAATTCCAAAGCGCTATTCATTCGGCGATCTCTTGGGTGGCTATCTCTTTCGCTCGATGTCAGCGCTTAACTAATGATTTACTTCGTAATTATTGGAAGATTTTCTCCTGTGACTGTTTACTCTGCAGATCAGAGTATAAGCAATCTGTATATTCTTACAGCAGTGTATAACCGCTTTTATCTTTTAATCTCCACGGCTGAATGACTTCATTAGTCTTTAGCTTTCAAGAGTAGCACTTAGTAGTAGCCTAGTAGTAATAATAATAATAATAATTGTAGTAGTAGTAGTAGTAGTAGTAGTAGTAGACTAGTAGTAGTAGTAGTAGCAGCAGCAGTGGCAGCAGCAGCAGACCAGTGGTGGTGGTGGTGCAGTGGTGGCAGCAGCAGCAGCAGTGGTGGCAGCAGTGGTGGTGGCAGTGGTGGCAGCAGCAGCAGCAGCAGCAGCAGCAGCAGCAGCAGCAGCAGCAGCAGCAGCAGCAGCAGTGGCAGCAGCAGCAGCAGCAGCAGCAGCAGCAGCAGCAGCAGTGGCAGCAGTAGCAGCAGCAGTAGCAGCAGCAGTAGCAGCAGCAGCAGCAGCAGCAGCAGCAGCAGTAGCAGTAGTAGTAGTAGTAGTAGTAGCAGTAGCAGTAGTAGTAGTAGTAGCAGTAGTAATTTAGTCAGAATCTGCAAGAATTGTAAATGTTTGCTTAATATCTTTTGTCATTCGATAGCTGATCAGTGTTTGACGCAGGTCGTTGTTTACACGAAGCAGTTGTTTTCGTTCCTAATTGCTCACTTCGCAGAAGTGAGATTTTGCTTTCAAATGTAAGAGCGTGAAGCGAGCCGTTCATTCTGATTTGGCGTCTGATATTAATACTGAAAACGATCTCTGTCGTTTCAGGCACATATACGACGGTCGTTAACAGCTTCCATAACCACAATCAGTACCATAGCATAAAAAGTGACACAATTAATGCCTAGATCAGCCGAGCTACTACTACTACTACCACTGCTGCTACTGCAAGTACCACTGGCACAATAATCTCTGACAACCGGTAAACGTCTGCTACCAGTACACCGCTGGGAGGTATAACTAGGGTTTACTGTCGCCTCTAAGCACGGAATGCATGCAAATTGCGCGGTTCGTGAATAGTGCATGTGGTGCTGGAAGCAGTGCGGAGAGAGGCGCGTGGCAGTTTGTTCTGCAGGGAGATCGGCTGCTTCCTTACCGGACCAGGTGCGATTTGCCGTCGTCGAAGGCCTACACGACTGGCAGTGACGGTCTGCAAACCCGTGTCACGATCGAAACAGGTTTTGCAATGCATCACGGTCAGTTGGGTAGGCCTTAGAGAAGAGTGAAAGAACAGGACGAAGAACCGCCGCACAAACAGTATGCATCGAAGACTTGGAACTTTCACAAGATCAGCGAACATCAGTCAGATCTCATTAATCCCTTGTAATAACATCATGCAATTGTCACAACGTAATCTTTTAAATGTAAAAACATTAGTAGTGCTGTCCAACGATTAATTTGTTTAATCGCGATTAATCGTGCGATGAAACTTATTAATCGCGATTAATCGCATTTTCTTTAGCAACGTTATTCTGGTCCCGAAGTAGTAATTAAATTGAAATAAACAATGCACCATTTGCAGAACAGACTCAGAATTTCAACTGTAGTGACCACCCATACGTCGCATAGCATTATATAGCACATGCATCATCCATTTCAGTCAACTTTAAAAGAAACTCGTGAAAACTCGTGATGTTATCACTTTCAAGCTCAGTTTTTAAAAGTTTCTTTAGAGCAGCGGTTCTCAACCTGTGGGTCGCGACCCCCAAGGGGGTCGAATGACGATTTGCCAGGGGTCGCCCGAGGCCATCAAAAATATAAGGTTGTCTCTTTTATTGTTATTGTACAAAATTTCCTCAGTGGTAGTTCCGACGTATTAGTTGTTTTACTATAATTGTCATTCGAGGATAGACATGGAGACAATTAAATAACAATTTCGAACATTTTGATTGTCGTAGCATTATTACTTTTAGCAATTTACAATGTGAACGAAAATAATTTTACCGTTGGGGGGTCGCCACATCATGGGTAATTGAATTAAAAGGGTCGCCGCACTATAAAGGCTGAGAACCGCTGCTTTAGAGAAATAGAGGCGATTAATTATGATGCGATTAATTTTTTAATCGCGATTTAATTAATCTTCGATTTAATCGCGCGTTAATCGGTGCTATAGAAGTCGTCGAGAAAGATAAAGATAAAGGTTAATCGCGATTAAAGGACAGCACTAAAAATTAGACGATAGATGGCAAAGGTTAATACGTATACATTTAATACATAATACAGTATTAATACACCTATCCAGCATGGGCACCCGCAGACATTTTTCCAGGAGGGGGCAAAACACAATGTCGCAGTTACATCACATAAATTTTTCCAGGAGGGGCAAACACATGTTAACACAATGGTCACGGTTAACATCTATTTGCGACTTCTTATGAATGTTAAATATTTACAGCGCCTTTGACTTTGGTAGACGCCATGCGTACGGCGTTATATAAATTGTCTGAATAATAATAATAATAATAATATTTTAGCAAGTTTTTTCAAATTTCAATGTGAAATATTGGTAATTGCATTTTCCAGGGGGGGCATGTGCCTCCTCTTGCCCCAAAGTGCGGGCGCCCGTGCTATCCAGGTACCGCTGATATACTCTTTTATGGATGCAATTTACCGTTATAAAGCCACAATGAAGACGAGTGAATGATAGTTTTCACAAGCGTTTCGACCTAGAGGCCACTGATATCATCATCATCACCACCATCATCATCATCACCACCACTATCATCGTTGTCGTCGTCACTGTCGCCGTCATCATCACCATCAGGTATCATTCATCAGTTATGAGTCGGTGCCTTAGTAGTGCCACTGTACCCACCTGTAATTCAGTTAATCTGTCATCAAGTTTCGGTGGCGATGACCTTTGGCAGAAGACTGCAGTTGAAAGAGCCCGACAGCGTTGGCGAAAACGCTTTAACTAAGACTGCAATCTGTCTTACGACAATAATTTAGGAAAATATCAGAAAATGAATGTTTTAAAGAAATAATTAATTTCAAGAAACGCTTTTTTCAGGCCATCGATCAAAGCAAATTCGTATAAATTGTCACTAGCTTTGGGGAAAGGACTGAATCTTCAAATTTCCCTTCAAAATTCAGCAACAGCATACAGCTCCTCTGGGAAGCAATAGGCCTAAAAAAGTTCAGACGATCACTAAAAAATCTCGCGGCAGGGAGACTGTTAGTTCTATGGATCCAGAGACACATGACAAGGAACAATTTCACTGCAGCGATCCAAATGTCCTCATTTACTGCAATTGACTCTGTCTATGGCGGGTATTTCAAAGCCTAACATCTTAGACTTGCTAGATTTTTCGATCAAAAGAAGGTGATTCTAATATTAGTCACCATCATGCGGCAAAGTCTGCCTTTCACCTTCTTTGCAGGCAAAATTTTTGGTAAGACTCGATGAAAACAATTTCGCCCATAAAGCATTATTTCTGGCATATTACGGGCAGCGGGGGGACTTTGAAAGCGCCGACGGAACGAAGTTACGTCAATAATTCGTCTGCTCTACTCTTTGATTGACAGCAATTACGCGTCTCGAGTCTCTCTCTCTCTCTCTCTCTCTCTCTCTCTCTCTCTCTCTCTCTCTCTGTCCAAACCGAAAAAGCGGCATAGAGTGTTGCCTCCGCGAAAGTCCGCGTCGAAAAACTTCCTTGAAAATATCAAACGGAAACGGCAAGATTACAAGAACAGTTGGCGGTCATTGTGCGTCGCTGCTTTCTTCAGAGGAAATGACACACCTGTCCAGCAGATTGGGCGGACAATGGAGATTTCATATATAAGTCTTGTTATTATTAGAAAAGTATGTCTCTATTGCAAAAGAAAGCGGACAAAAGCTCAGACATGGCTTCAGAAGAGAACACGAAAGCGCTGTTTGATTCGAGAGTTACAATATTGGAGAACGGAGCAGAGTCCATCGAAAATAGGGACGACTTAAGACTTTAGAATATTAGTATAAAATTGAAATAGACAGTCAGCCAGACAGACAGACAGACAGGCAGACAGATAGATAGATAGATAGAGAGATAGATAGATAGATAGATAGATAGATAGATAGATAGATAGATAGATAGATAGATAGATAGATAGATAGATAGATAGATAGATAGATAGATAGATAGATAGATAGATAGATAGATAGATAGATAGATAGATAGATAGATAGATAGATAGATAGATAGATAGATAGATAGATAGACAGAGAGAGACCAATAATTGGGTAAAATTGTTTTGAAACCACATGTACAAAATGATAACGCCCTATCTCTTCTTAGTTTATCTCTTTTTCTTCTTGCCCTACTACTACTGCTGCTGCTGCTACTACTACTACTACTACTACTACTACTACTGCTACTACTGCTGCTGCTGCTGCTACTGCTACTACTACTGCTACTGCTACTGCTTTTGCTACTGCTACTACTGCTGCTGCTACTACTGCTACTACTGCTGCTGCTGCTATTGCTACTACTACTACTACTATTACTATTACTATTACTACTACTGCTACTGCTACTACTACTACTACTACTACTACTACTGCTAATAATAATAATAATAATAATAATAATATTATTATTATTATTATTATTAACAACAATACTACTAATACTAATACTACTTATGCTTCTGCTATTTCTTCATCTTTTTTCTTTTTCTTTCTCTTCTTCTTCTCCTCCTACTCCTCGTCCTGCTCCTTTTTCTATGGTTTGATCACAATATCATTATGTAAAACCGGAGACGAATTCATATTCGTGTCTCGTCCGATGGCGAAGCGAAGATCGTGAGAAAGTCAAAGAGCCCTCTCTCTCTCTCTCTCTCTCTCTCTCTCTCTCTCTCTCTCTCTCTCTCTCTCTCTCTCTCTCTCTCTCTCTCCGTCCTCCAACCGTCAATCGCCGTCACCAGAGACGCGTTTCTCGTCCCAAGACTCTCTCTGCCAACAGCAGGTGCCCGAGACGAAGATTTGCAGACATGGGCCAGGCGAATGCCACGATCAGGAAACCAACAAATTCTATACTTTGTCACGTGATACCGGTCGGGAACGTAGACGAGAAAGAGCGAATGACCGAAACAGCTGGAAATCCGAGTCAATCAAACTGAAACGTGTTTTTCCAAGGCATCGCAGCGCCGAAGAAAGAGGAAACTGGAATGCGTGGCCGAGAGCGACGTAGGTGTGAGCAGATTTCGAAGATGGATTGCAGACGGAAACCAGAAAGAGTCGAAAGAAGGAAGAAATGACGCGTGAAATAACAACGATATGAAAAGATTTTCCGTCGAACGGCTACAAATCATCCGGCGAGCACACACACACACACACACAGACCGAACCTTTTCATCTCAGAAGAATCCGTTAATTTTTCCCATTCGTTTAAGTCAAGCGTCGACGCCTTATAGGCCTATTATTGTCGGCGTTTTACTATCAGGGGCTTTTTCTCTATAAAGCCGGATCAGACACTTCTAGGTGTGTGCATGTGTGTGTGTGTTTGTGTGTGTGCTTTTAGTGGATTCATAATCTCAAACGATTAATCAAAACTAAATGACACTTTTTGTCGATTGTCAGTTAGATATAAATAGGCTTAAATATTTTAAGCCAGTCGCCGTATAATTAAATAATGCAAAAAAACTGAGTACTTTCATATCTAATCTAAGCTTAAAACACATTTCTTTATACGATGGCTTTTTCCTTCGCAGTCTGGCTCCTCGGTGTTTCCCAATTCGACTGATCTCTGGAATTGACTTGGTCTTTAGCTGATCGATTCAAAGTACTACATTCGAATATTAGAACAGGGTCATATAAGTGCATTCTTCCTCTTCTCGATATCATCATCGTCGTCGTCGTCGTTGTCGTCGTCGTCATCATCATCATCATTATCATCATCATTGAATAACATGTATCTAACGCTGCAATCGTATGACTGTGATTCTTACTTTCTGTGCAAATAGATTTTTCTTGGCTTGAAAACCCAACAAAGTCATCAAGAATGAAAAATAACCAAGACATAAGGGCAGACGGAATCTTGGAAGAAATATTTGTTGCCCTTGAAGGTGTCTAATGTGTTGGTATAGACAGACAGACAGACAGACAGACAGACAGACAGATTTGCGACTTTGAGACAACAGCTCACAGATGCTTCTTTCCGAATTTTGGACGTAACTGGTTCATCTGGCTCTCTAGTCCCTCTGCTCTCCCAAGTATACCTCTATCTTCGTCAAGGGCTCACGAGTGGAAAAAATGGACGCTATAGCCCACTCATTGACAATATACTCGAAGATAAGCGTCCAATTTCCGTCTCTTCTAAAACTTTTATGATTATTCTTGCTTCACTCTGCCCCTCCCACAAGAGACCTTGTGAATTGCAAAACGCCTCTGTCAAGACTTTATAGACGAAAACAAGAAAGCAGCGAACGACAACTTATCACCGTGAATTCATTCGAATGCTTTGCTTCTGGTATTAGATGCTTAATGTTACTCCGGTATTCAAAGCTCTATCTATCTATCTATCTATCTATCTATCTATCTATCTATCTATCTATCTATCTATCTATCTATCTATCTATCTATCTATCTATCTATCTATCTATCTATCTATCTATCTATCTATCTATCTATCTATCTATCTATCTATCTATCTATCTATCTATCTATCTATCTATCTATCTATCTATCTATCTATCTATCTATCTATCTATCTATCTATCTATCTATCTATCTATCTATCTATCTATCTATCTATCTATCTATCTATCTATCTATCTATCTATCTATCTATCTATCTATCTATCTATCTATCTATCTATCTATCTATCTATCTATCTATCTATCTATCTATCTATCTATCTATCTATCTATCTATCTATCTATCTATCTATCTATCTATCTATCTATCTATCTATCTATCTATCTATCATCTATCTATCTTTCTTTCTTTCTGTCTATGTTTCTATCTATCTATCTGTGTGTGTGATGAAATCAACGACCTAATCCAGTGAGAAGCACTTGAGGCCAACCATAAAAGGACAACACAAAATTAAAGTCCTTTCCGCTGGTACACTGCAGCTCTGAACGAGTCTTATAGCTGTTCTTGATCCATCGCCAAACGAAGCCCATGCGCAGCACAAGATCAACAAACGGCTTCAAATCAATGTCGTAGGGCAGTTTTTACTATGTCAATAAACACAATTAGTGCATATAGACACATACACACAGTATAGGCCTATTACTGCCTATAATCATCATCATCATTATCATCCATCATCATCATCATTATCATCACCATCTAGTACCATCAAGTCGACTGTCGACATCGACTCCTGGTGATATCATGAATGAGTTTCCTCCTGTCGTCTACAGACTTCTACAGAAGAATGAAATGACTACCTATAGGCCTAAGCCACACAAATTGTGTCAATTGTTCTAGTCAAAACTGTACTATGACGTTGATTTGGCAAATATACTTATACATAATATAAATAAACTGTGCGTTGGATATATTCTATATACATAACGTCTAAATATTCAGACACAGCTAGACATAGCCGAGTGCTAGAACAGGCTGACATCTAAACCATTTCACAGACCGAAATTTATATTTCCGTCCGACAAAAACTCTACCAATCACGAGGGTCGGACGGCTAATCAAAAATCTGCGCCCATCGTTCCAGATCAAGGGGAAACACCCCGTGGCGTAATGAGGGGCGGGGGCACTTTGGAGAAAGCCCCTCAGCCCCTGGGAGAGGGGGCCCCCGAAGAGTGGTGTGACGACCTTTTTTGCTCGTCAGCCACAAACTGGGGGCCCCATATCAAGGATGACCCCGGGCTCCCAAAAGTCACGCTACGCCACTGGATACACCCCTCAGACAAACAGACCATCGAGCTTGGATTGATTGGTATGCCTTTTCCAGCTACTCTTTTGGGAGAATCGAGCTTATTTCTAAGCTGCAAATGTCATTTCCTGATTGAACAGACCGTTCGAACTTGTAAGGTAATCTTGAAAGTTACGACGGCCAAATGATAAAATGATCTAAAGCGCCCTTTCGATGTCAGACGCTAAAGAAACGAGTCTCTTGACACAGAGAAAGAGAGAGAGACAGAGAGAGAGACAGAGAGACAGAGACAAAGACAGAGACAGAGAGACAGAGAGACAGAGAGAGACAGAGAGACAGAGAGACAGAGAGACAGAGAGAGACAGAGAGACAGAGAGACAGAGAGACAGAGAGACAGAGAGACAGAGAGACAGAGAGACAGAGAGAGACAGAGAGACAGAGAGACAGAGTACGCAGACGATATGAACGGCCATTCGAACTGCTGGATTTCTACCGGACAATGATGTCTGACATGTCAAGTTGATTGCCTCCACCGCCGGGCAAAACAGAGATCTTGACACAGAGGCTATCGTCTGTTTCGCTGCTCGAGGCTATTTAAATTACGTTCTGAGTGATGATAATGAGATAAGTAAGATAATAGACGCTCGACGTATTAATAAGAAACCGCCTGCTTGCTATAAACTCATCCTGTCTTAGGAAATGGGAAAAGTCATGAGAAGTTGTCCGTGCAGCCGTAAACGTATATGGGTGGGGTCTTCAGTGATGAATGTCTTTGAACAATTGCCTTCAAAAGCACCGTGCAAAATGCAGTGAGATTTATTGGCAGACATTTGTAAAGATTTTGGCCGAGGAAGGCAGAGAGAAGTCGTTTGGTATTAACTCTGCGATTCGGTCTTTTTTTCTTCTGCGGCAGTTGCAAATATGACATTTATGCTTTTCGTTGGTCATATAAAGAACATCCATCTACGTTTGGAACATATTGAAACATATGTCGGCCCTTCTCGCTTTTTTGGCCGTGTGGAGAATAGCGGTTCTCAGTTCGCACACAGAATCCTAATGAACCTGTTCCTAATGAACCACTCCAAATCCTGTTGTGATTTTATTATTATTATTATTAGTAGTAGTAGTAGTAGTAGTAGTAGTAGTAGTAGTAGTAGTAGTAGCAGCAGTAGTAGTAGTAGTAGTAGTAGCAGTGGAGTAGAGCAGCAGCAGTAGTGCAGTGGGGTGGTGGTGGTGGTGGTGGTGGTGGTAGTGGTGGTAATGGTTGCAGCAGCAGTAGCAGCAGTAGCAGTGGTGGTGCAGTGGTGGCAGCAGTGGTAGCAGCAGTGGTGGCAGCAGCAGCAGCAGCAGCAGCAGTGGCAGCAGTGGTGGTGGTGGTGGGTGGTGGTGGCAGTGGTGGTGGTGGTGGTGGTGGTGGTGTGGCAGCAGGTGGCAGTGGTGGTGGTGGTGGTGGCAGCAGTGGTGGTGGTGTTATTATGGTGGTGGTGGTGGTGGCAGCAGTGGCAGCAGCAGCAGCAGTGGTGGTGGTGGCAGCAGTGGCAGCAGTGGTGGCAGCAGCAGTGGCAGCAGCAGCAGCAGCAGCAGCAGTAGCAGTAGTGGTGGTAGTAGCAGTAGTAGTGGTAGTAGTAGTAGTAGTAGTAGTAGTAGTAGTAGTAGTAGTAGTAGTAGCAGCAATTCCATACATTTATCTAAAAATAATCGAGATACTGAAGCATCATTTCAGCTTTCTTTCTGAAGGTGAAGTCATACATCCCCCAACTTGTTTAGGCCACCATCACCGATGATTCAAAAATTCTACCAACAAGGAGGGTTACGTTAAATGGAGATTGCTACAACTTTCGTTGTTTTCGCCAAAGCAAGAACTGATTCTTGCATTCTGTCGACTGTTTGCATTTTCAATACATTGAAACGCGAGGCAAGATTCTGACAAACTTAGAGGGGCTGTCCATAAATTACGTCACACGCTTAGGCCTAAATATGCAGGGAATTTGACGTTTGCATGACTCGAAAGATTTTGATTGCATCTTCCTCAACATACAGAATGTTTCGTCTAGCCAAGGCGCTGCTAAACTTCATGCCTTTGAAATCCTCAAGATTTCTACGGTGAATAGGGACCACGCCTGTCAATAGCGAGCTGTGCTATCATTCGCCGTGTCCATATTCTACTGTAATCAGCGTATCTCCTTATTTTGGCTGCTGCTGCTGCTGCTGGGCCATCAATTGTGAACCAAAGATTCGCCCGCCGGGCAATTCACAGCTTAAGTGATGATCATCAAGGACTTTAGGTGCAGGTCGACTATTATCACAGACGTTGGTTTATAGAGAGAGGCAGATACAGAGAGACAGATACAGAGAGACAAACAGACAGACTGACAGAAAAGGAGGAATGTTATTAATAATGAAATCTATGAAAACTTTTAGCGTAGTCATCAATCTCAGAGGCGCGTACTGCCGCGACAGATTTTGCATTTATTATACATGCGCCTGTCAAAGCGTGTTGTATACCAATTGACTGATCTAGATTCTTCTTAATGAAGATAGCTGGGATTGTCATCGCAGAGACCGACTCCTTCTATATTCGCCGTTTATCTGATGTGCTGTACCGTTCATCGTCCGCTGCTGTGTAATACCATACTGCACTGCTCACCCAACCTTCCCCTCCCTCCCTCCCTTCCGCTCGCACACACACACCCACACACACGCACATGACACGCAGTGTCGTTTAAAGCCATAGTGATTTCCAATGCATAGAAATGCAGTCGATAAACGAATTACAGTTGACCTTTTCCCAAAGGTCATAAGACTTCGACGCTGAGGGTATTCGAAATAATGGATTACCACCACCAGCGTTTTCGGTCATCAGATACCGTATAACCCCCTTAAATAACTAGCGGCATCTATCTTAGGGTCTGTCTATATATACCCCGTTTCTGATCATTACTGGGGCCGATTTGGAGATGGGGCCGATGCAAATGCGGTGAATTTATTATTTCTGGGGGCGGGAGAAAAGCGAAAGTTCAAAGAGAAACCCGGGATTTTTTGCGCCGCCCTAAGGCGAGATAAAGCTTTTGTCGGCACGCAGAGTGACATGGCGAGAGATTGACGCGCTCTGCTTGACTCGTCTTGGGCGTCGCAGGAGCGATAACCCGGTGACATCCGTAAGCTCGTGAGATCGCGACAGGGGGTCGACGACGTTGCCACTTTCAGATAATTTGGACTGACTTACTAAATTTTGGCTTCATCAAATGTTCATGATGCTCCGTGTGACAGCATTGGGTTCGCATTCATTTAGTTAAAGGCGAGTTCAGTAGTGCATGTTTATCCACCTCCAAACCTTGTTACCGACTTAATCACCCACCATAGAGATACCTTCTTACCTGGTTCTACAACCTTAACAACCACAGACTACGAATTACGGATTATGGATTTTACCCAGATTAAGCTGGTGCAATGCGCCAAACATTTGTGCAGCGCTATAGAAATTTCGTTTTAATTACCTACTTACTTGTGGATATTCCGGTGATTGCCGGTAACTCGCCGGACATTTGCTGGTAACTCCCCTGATAAGTGCCAGTATTTTCGATAATTACTGTATCCCTCAGAGGCCGGAGAGGTTTGCCAGCGCTTTCTTTCACGCTCGTGTTTTTAGGCCCTTTGTGCTACAGAAGAGACATACGTGTTACAAGCAGTAATTAGGTTTACACGGAAACTTTTATTGTGTTTATTTTGAAGCCTGTTTTGGAGATTCTAGTAGGAATAATTGAAAATGAGTCTTTTTTCTAGCTCACCGATTGGGGCCTTTGTAGAAATTTTAATGTGACTGCGTTGGGTTCAAGTTTAGCAACCGGATTGTGCCATGCTCTAACAATATACATGGTGTACTGTTTCGTGGGTTATATTTTCCAAGTTGCTCAAATTCTCCTTCTTCGAATCGTATTATATATCCAGTGGCTCACGGAAACAATTTCGACAATGTATTTCTAGAGAACGTCTGTTTGAAATTGTCGCTCTCATAATAATCGGAATTTTGCACCGTAGGTAGGGCATCACATTTCTAAAGACTTATTCGGAAAGTCCTTTGGCCTTTAGAAAACCTTAATGCTTACTGTTTCGGAGTATAACCATTTAAATCATTGCCTATGTTTTCGTGCAAAAGCAGGTATTTTCAGAAATTAGGTATTGAATTTCTAAATTGTACCCAGAATGTGTGAAAATCATGCATACGACCGATCTGCCTTCTACTGGTTTTCTACTGTCTACACCAATTCTTCTAATTGTTAGTAGGCCTATACGATAATTGTAATTATACAATTTTTAAAACGCTGTTAGTTTTCTCTATCAAATTTCCTAACCAAAAGTCTGCTGGTATACAGTGGCGTAGTGAGGCAAAGTGCTTCCCGGGGCGAGAAAAAAATTGCCGCCTCCGAAATCTTCATGACAAGCAAAAAACCCTTATCAAATTTCCAAAATTTCCCGACAAGCAAAAAACCTTATCAACTTCCGGAAATTTCATGACAAGCAAAAAACGTTATCAACTTTCCTAAATTTTTTTACCAAGAAGCAAAATTAAAACCTTATCAAAATTCAAAAATTCGAAAATCTCGAAAATGCCGCCCCTAGGGCAAGTGCCGCCCGGGGCGGTTCGCCCCCACTGCCCCCTCGCTACGCCACTGCTGGTGTATTCGTCGAAACGTCTTTCGGGAATTCGTTTCGGATTGCGGTCCCTCTGCCACAGTACGCCCACCAAACCGAAGCCCCCCCCCCTAACACCCCCCTAACACCACGACTAAGCCGCGCCACTGGCAGTCAGTTCTGTCAGAGGGCAGCGTTAGCCTATACACCGGATTCGGTTCCTCGACCAGAAGAAGGTTCAAGGCGATACTTATCGAGGATTAGCAAACGCTCTCTTTCGTGTCCCGAAGCCGAAGCGCAGCGTCGCGCATGCAGTGAACGGTTGATGCCTTGGTTTATTGCGGCGAGGGTTCCTTGGCTTAGGGTGTCAAGTGAAAAGAACTCGTGTGAGGAGTACCAGGCCGAAACAAAGGATTGAACATGAACTGGCATTCGTGCAATAACTGAGATTTCTGACGCGTACCTTGACTGTACGCATGTAAAATGTAAAAGTACAGTGGTCGACATGTAGGCGGCTAAAAAGAGTGAAAAATTATTTTGCGTGTCGCGATTTAATTGATGATGAAATCCTGCTGATATAAAGAATGAACGCACGTTTACAATCTCGTTTTCACCCCCCCCCTGTTTCTTAGTTGATACCAACTTGCTACGCTTGTTTGCTAATATTTTCTTTGTTTTAGATGATGTATATCTTTTTATTCTTAAACTTTCATATAAATTAATGAAATCAGCTGCAAGGTAATCAGTTCAGTTGAAAGGCGAACGCAGAGTTTAGATGTCCTGATCTGTAGTTCAGTTTCATTTTTTAATTTCCAACCCAACTTGATCCGATTTTCGATTTCGTGGTAAATTATTGGTTCAGGATGGACTTGTTTGTTATCGGTTTCTGTGAGAGAAATCGCTTAATGTTAGACATTTAATAGCGTAGAGGGGACTTACACGCCATCCTACACTGCCGTCTTCAGTTGAATCTTTGGCGTCGTCGGGGCCTTGGTTGGTTATTTGTCCGACAGCTGTAATAATGAGTTTAAAATGAATTCACGGAAGTCAATTTGCTTTAAAGAGACAAAACTCTGAAATATTTGCTCGCAACGCGGTTCAGTAAATCTTAAAACTTAACTTAGCATGATTTAAAGTGCCTTAGAAGGCATTACTGCCTGTGTGAAGGCCACTAGGATCACTAACGGGGCTTGAACCCGCTCCGTCAGCCTGACGCTCCAGCACGTAACCCACTCTGCCATCGTAAGTATTTGTTTCTTTTGAAGTCAGCAGCTGGCGTCATCTATTGGTCATCCTAAATCTGTATTTATCATTTGCAGTTGACGCATTTTTCAATAGACGTTTAACCTGTAAATTCCGACGCAAAGTCAATATTCTTTAGCACGACGTCGTATTTTGCCAAGGCGTCCCTCTGATCTTTATTTAGTTCTCTGTTCTTCAACAATTATTACGTACGGCATACGCTTCATTTGAGTTAACAGCATTTCAAGTGTGATCAGCTATGATGATGATGATGATGATGATGATGATGATGATGATGATGATGATGATGATGATGATGAATTTGATGGCGATGATGATGATGATGTTAGCGATGCTGACGATAATGACAACGACGATGATAGCGATGATGATAACGATGATGATAACAACAACAGTATTGACAATAACTGTATTTCAAGTAGTTTAGTAGGAATTCTCCTGGATTTCAACACAAGAGAGATCCCACTAAACCACTGAAATAGGCCTGATGCTGTTTCAATTGGAAACCTAATGTACAGTATTACCAGATCTTATTATTTCGTCAGATTGAAAGATGTTTCCGTCGACCGAACTGCCGTCGACCGCCGCCGTGGAGAGTTCTATCGACGATCGCCCGAAGACGCAGCGGTTGTTGCTCTGTCGGCCGATGGCCAATCTCACGGCCGTCGTATCCGGCAACGCGTCGAGACCGATGCAGATGGAGAACGAACCGGTCACGGCATTCACCTACGGCTACGTATCGCCGGTCGTCGTCCTCCTGACCGTCGTCACCAACACCTTGATCTGCATCGTTCTGCTCCAGAAGCACATGCGCAGTCCCACCAACCTGCTGCTCGTTGCCATGGCGATCTCGGACATGCTGACCGGACTGTTTCCGGTCCCGATCTTCTTCTACTTCTACACGCTCGGTCACTATCACGACTACGTCCCGTACGAGTGGTGCTGCGTCTATCCGGCGCTGACGATCCACCTGCCGACCGTCTGCCACACGGCGTCCATCTGGCTGACGTGCGCCCTGTCGATCCAGCGTTACGTGTGCGTCTGTCACTCGCTCGTGGCGAAGACGCTCTGTACGATTCGCAACACCGTCAAGGTGATCGTCGTCGTCTACGCGGCGGCATTCGTGTCGCAGACGACCCGTCTCTTCGAGTTCACGTACAGTCCGCAGGAGACGGGTTCCCTCGTCGACCCGACCGGTCGGCGAACGGTGACCGGTTGTTCGAAGCACCTGGTGAAGTTCTTCGAGGACCACATGACGGTCGTGTACATGTCGTACTGGTGGTTCCGGGTGGTGTTCATACACCTGGTGCCGTGCGCTTCGCTGGTCTTCATCAACGTCCTGCTGTTCCACGCGATGCGCCAGGCGAAGGCGCGACGCGACCTGCTGCTCCGTCAGAACCGCCGCACGGAGTCCCGGCGGCTGGCCGAGAGCAACCTGGCGACGCTGATGCTGTTGGCCGTCGTCGGCGTTTTCCTGCTCGTCGAATTCCCGCTGGCCGTTCTCATGATCACGCTCATCTACGAGAACACGTTCGACTGCTACCTGATGACGACGCACGAACGCCATCTGGCGACGCTCTTCATCAACCAGCTGATCCTGTTCAGCTACCCGGTTAACTTTTTCATCTACTGCGGAATGAGCAGACAGTTCCGACAGACGTTTCGCAGTCTCTTTTCCTCCTCCTCCTCATCCTCCTCTTCCTCCTCCTTCTCCTCGTCTGCTCCCCGCTGCCAGGGTCAGGGTAACACGTCCGCCTGGCAGTCGATTGAAATGCAGTCGAAAACCTACAACACCACGCATTGATCGGACGAAGAACGACTGACTGACTGACTGACTGACTGACTGGCCGATCGATTTTCGCCCGCTGGAATTTTTCCGACATTTTGAGCTGGACGGTGACTCTCACGATTGAGGATTTTAGATTCCCGCACTCTGTAAAAACGAGGAACAGTGCAACTGAAGGCATACAGCGTTGACTGCTGCTAAAGAAAATCGGTTCAAAATCTGAGAATAGGACAGTCAGGCGATGTCTTCTACTGTTACACAACAGAAAATGAGCGGATGACATAGTACCTGAAGAACTAGAAATCATGACTCTGTCTCCTTGCAAATATGCCGACGTCGGCTTTCGCTGTCTGGTTATGAAGAAAACTGAAAACTGTTCGGAAATCCGTTACCGACACAATAATTTAATAGACACCGACAATGTGATGATGCTCCATCGCATTGAAACGGAACACTGGATAAAAATTTAACTATTAATAATCATTAATAGTTAAATTTACCTATTAATTATAATTAATAGAATACCCTGAACAAAGGAGACGGCGGTCTTAAGACGTCATTACGTAACACGTGCAAAGTATTTGTAGATAACGTCATTCGATGACGTCACTGAATGAAGACTGACGTCATCGATGAGTATCGACATGGAACGGATTTCTAAAAACTCTTTACTGTATCGTATTTTGAAAATAACGGAAGTGACGTTCGATCTGTCGTCGTGATAATGGCACGGAACTATTTCTCGAATAATAGAAAGAGTATCCTTAGATAATTATTTGGGTCTTCGTCTTAAATAACTTCTCTGCATTTGCATAGGCGTACAGTCGAATGAGCCTATAGTTTTCAATACACGTGTTGCCAACTGAAGAATCTGATTAACTCCAGTCAGAGCAGGCGTTGACAATTCTCCAGTTAATTAAAACAAGCCTACATCTGGCGCTGTCAGTGACGGCCGAGACGGGGTTACAAAAGCGCAGCAGCGTCAATTAATTACACTGGTCTACATTTTTTAAAAAAATTTCTGCTGACCTAGGTATTTTTGCTGATTTTACCCAATTGAGAGGTGCTGATTCCAGATATGAAGTCAAAAATTATGCAACACGTCAAATTTTTCGCAAATTATGAATGCTTAATTAAAGGTGTTAAAGTCAAACATAAGGAAAATAGGAAATTCTGAAGAACCGATAACACGTAATATTTTTATTCAGCCCAAAAATGAGTCTGTCTTCTAACCAAAGAGCAATAAGAGCAATAGCTAGTTGCTTAAATTTAAGTTTTGAGAAAGGAATCTTCTTTTTTTGGATGCTCCGGTATAGTTATGGTCACAGTTGTCACGCTGTAAACACCAGCAGTACTTAGTCTGCCATAATGTTCGAGTTCCATCTGCCTTGATATCTACGTTCCATGGTCTTGATGTCTTGATGGAAGCATTCTCCTTGTTCTTCACTCATAGCTCCAAGATTTGAAGTTCAGATAGCTATGAAAGAAATGCAACTTGACACTCATGTTTGCTCCCAGTCTTCGAAAAGCAATCTTCGAATTTTTAACTGAAAGGTCATAATTCTCGACTCTTAAGTTGCCAAGTAAGACAGTAATCAGGTCGCAAAAAGCATCTTGTCTACAACTATAGCATCCCATTGATTCAAAAAGTCCTTTGATGTTGATGCAGTATACAAACTCCTCCTCCATATGGAAATGTTTGAAAAGATTCATTCTCTCTGCCATGATACATAAGCGTGGTTCCTGGGGCCAACACTGAACAGATTCTTTTCCTTCAGTCTTGAACCCAGTAACTCTGCTGACGACTTCGGCAGATCTAGGTCTCATATTAGGTCATTAAACTCAGCTTGGTTGAATGTTTGGTGCATTCCAGCGTCAACTTCTAAGGCCACGAAATCTTCGCAATCGGTGTCTGTTGACTGACAAAATTCATCTTCGTAAGAAACTCCCAAAGTAGTGCAAATAGGTACAGGAACTTTGTCACAGTGAGCAATTGGTCTCAGATCAGAGGGGAGATTTGGGTACTGGATGGAAGATTTTGCCTTTGTGGACATGCCTGAAATATTTACCAGACAGAAGTAGCAGTCATCAACATGCATGGTTTCGAGGCTCTCGCCACACCATTGGAACTCAAAGTTAAGACTTTTTCTCTGACCTTTAGTCACATTATGAACTGTCTGAGGCTTTCAACACATGTCCTGCACACTTTATGTGGTGCCCAAGGTTTTCCTGGTCACTCAATTTAACTGCGAAATATGCATGCTAAGCTTTATGCACAAATTCAGACACCTATCTCCTTTGTTTAGGTGTTGTAAAGCAACCTCAGATGTAGCAAAATTTGTCAGGATCATTCCTGCACTGCTCACGAAGTGTTCGGGTGCTGGGTGACATATTCCACAGAAAGCTAGTTAGAATAGTTAAATTTACTGCGACTTGTAAGCCTCATGAACGACTGAATGCTGCCGTCGGTTTCACGCTGCTTATATAGGCCTATATCCATAAAATGCTGACGTCTGCAGTTTAAAACTGCCTATTAAACTGTTGTATTATTAAATAGTTATGCCCACTGCATATTAAGCATATCTTTTGCACATCCTTAACTTTTGCATATTCAATATAGCTAAAGAATTATAATACATAATGCTACATTATTACAGTAAACAGTAAATCAGTAAACAGCGTTTTGCGGAAAAACTGGACGTGATAGGAGAAAATGGGTGTGATTTTTGGATTCAGCACACCAAAATACATAAAGATCACATGTTGTCTTCAAGTCAGCAAAATTGACGTAGACCAGTGTTATAAAAGCGAACTTCGCCTGAACCAAGAGATGTCCATGTGTTGGGTTAACCCATGGGTTGGGTTGGGTCAGACTTTTCCATAATAATGGTGGGTTGGGTGTGGTCAGAAAATAAGTCATGGTTGTACTGTATTACGGTGGGTTGGGTTGGGGCAAGTAACACTGTTACCGACATGGGTTAGGTTGGGTTAGGTTGGGTTGGAGATTTTGTGGGTTGGGTTGGATTGGGTTCTAAAAAATGGACCCATGGACAACTCTGCCTGAACCTATTTGAGCGAGTCGGTCTAGAAGAATAGGTTAAATTATATCAAATTAGAATTGAATTATAACAAATTAGAAATCATTTAGTCGGACCGACCGTGATTCAAAAAAGATATTTGCAATGTTTTGACTTTATGTTACGGGCAATGACAGATTACAGTACGAGTCATAAGATATGGCTATAATTCAGCTTTACCGTCGATGAGCATTTCTATACTAAGAAAACATGTCTCGAACTTTCAATGTTAATCACAACATTTTTTAACATTATTCTTTTTCGCTATTAGACCAGAAATTCTAGATTTTCTAGATTAAGTGTAGGCGCTGAAAATGAAATCGTCGATATTTCGCACAGACGACTAATAGGTAGAGTTCAGTGTCCTTTCAAATATAACTCCCACGCACATTTTAAAATGTGCATCGTTCCTAGAAATTCCAGGCCAGCCTCGTTCTGAGAAGTTTGCCTCGTTTTGATTTGTCTCTGGTTACGTCCCTCTATAGGAGCGTTTACAAACGGAATCGTACACGCCAGAGACAAGTCAATTTCACTCAAATGACGTCACTTTGTTGATGCACTGCGATTGACGGTCACGCTTTATGCATGACAAGACATTTATTACCGTCCTATATTACTGCATGATGAAAGTGCAAAGCGATGGTCGAACAAACAGGGCGCGATGAAGATACGAGCATTTCTTCTTTGATTCAAGGGACTAAAACAAACTCAGTCGAATTGACAGAAGAATTCTATTACATCAATGAAGGAGTTTTAGCGAATATGAAACAGTTTGTCTTGATTACGAATGACATCTTATAATGACAGCCAGCGCTATAGAAATTGTCTTCGATGGCTAAATAAATATGGTGTTCATTTTTATATTTTGCCTCCTTGCTCGCTCGCTCGCTCGCCAGCAAGAAGTCTTTCTTGTGAATTCGCTGCAAAATCTGGACGTCTTCCTGCGTTGCTTTTGATTAAATTTTGATGAATTCGGACACATCTTCCCCAGCAGCAGCAGCAGCAGTCTGTGCGCCAAAAAACAACGGTTGGACGAACAGTGAATCGCGCACGGGGCATTAATTAATGGTCAAGTCGCCGACGGAGGGGGGACGTTAGCCAAGGGGCAGCGAAGTCCTTTCACTACCGCACCCCCACCCTCCACCCCACTGCAGCGTCACCGCTGTGTATGTAGTCTCAAGATGGTTTGAATAGTTCTCTGAAAGGATTAGACACGGACGCCATCCATCTTCCGAGTGAGGATTCATGTTATATGTCATGATACACGCAGACAGACAAACATCTCCAATTCATCTGCGTTAAGATGGAAAGGATGTCGCTCTAAGATTAAGCTGGAGCCTCTCATTCCTTTCATCGGATTCATCGGTTAGCGCTCAAAGCCGGGTCGCTTCTTCTTGTTTCATTCAAAATTAATCTCCGGGTTAAGCCCCGTTTCAAAGAGATTCAGTCAGATCAGGCGATGACTATCCTGCTGATAATTAACAAGCTTAGGCCTACATCTGGCGCTGTCGGTGACGGAGGCAGGGCTACAAAATAGAAGCATCATCAATTAATTATGCGAGTGAACTTGGCCTGAACCAATGAAACGGGGAAAAGGAGGGGCTTGAGGAAGCGAAAAATCATGCTGACATTTGATCCAGATCTTGACCATTAAATCAACATTGCAGACTACTTACACAGTATGACAACTTATCGATGACCACCTAAACCCACCGATTAAATTTCTAATCGGTTTTGCGTGAATCTCACGATTATAGTTCAGGTCAGAATAGGGAGCTCCACTTTATCTGCGCCCCCTTAATAATCTAATGGACGCTGTAGCAATTATGAAAACAGCGCCGTTTGAAAAGCAAAATTCAAATCAATTAAAAGCTTACTTTCAAGATTACAGAAACGCTCTTGCAGTTGATGATGATGATGTGATGATGATGATGATGACGACGACGATGATGATGATGATGACGACGACAACGAGGACGACGACGATGATAGATAACTATCTTACTATTAGATGACCATTGGCGAATGATAATTACTAAAATGGCGCTACAGAAGCTAACATTGATGCATCGTGGCTTCATGGACACTGAATCAAAAGAAGAAAAATCACGCACATCTTACATTTCTCTTTTAGTTTTGAAGAAGTAATAAAAAGCATGGCGACGATACAATGATAACGGAAAGATGATGATGATGATGATGACGACGACAACGACGACGAAAGTTGAATATATAATCATCGTCACGAAGAGGTTCTAAGCCAATGATGAAGCTGGTGAGGCTGTCTTAAATTCGACGTCTATCGTGGTTACCTGTAACTTCTCTTTACAATGTTACCGAATGCATCGTACCCTGCAGTCGTCATTCAGCATAGATTCAGCCTTGACAGTGGCTGGGAACGAAACGTTTGAAATCAAACATTAATGAAAACGACGCTCTTAGCTGAGTATTGTATCCGTCAGTAGAACATAATGGTAAGCCGCCGCTGTTTGGTAAAAAACATCAACAGGCCCCAAGTTGATGTCTCATATAACACAACCTAATGGCGATGAACGATTAATTATGCATAGCGATTAATTATGCATGCGTCCTACAATAGAAGCCCCTAGAAACGGCTGTGCAGTGGTTATTCTAGGCATTCTCTGAGGGGGAATTCCTCCCAAGTTTGAAATTCCCTCCCCCCAATTTTTTGACATTTTGGAAAGTAGTATGACCTTCCCAATGTCTGTTCCCCCCAAAATGTTTAACTCACCCCCCAATGTCTAGGTGGCTAGAATAAACACTGACAGTTGTGGCTTTTATGTCTTGCTGTGATCTGGTTATTAGCAGTGATGAGTAGTATCTTAGATACATGTATCTAGATACGTATCTAAGATACAAAAACTGTGTCTTCGACAATGTATCTAGATACTTTAATGAATCGGTATCCTGTATCTGTATCTCAGATACAATTAATCTGTATCTAGTATCTTCTGACTGCTTCAAGATACAAGATACTGCAAACCTACAAAACAAAGAAACAGGAGCAGTTACAGTAGATATACCACAGGCCATGAGCATGTTGAATCGAACTGTTTATTATTCAGGCTGATTCAGGCTCAACCTGCTATTTGGTTCTTACTTAAGTGCCACGTAATTAATTGTCTAATTAATTAATTGTCTAATTAATTAATTAATTGTCTAATTGTCAAAGAGCAAATACATGGGACCTTGGTCTAAGCGTACAGCCCACATTACAACCGGAAGTGAATAATAAAATGGCTGAAGTGAAGAGAAGCGAGCGCCGTTAATGTCAGATGAGAAATTGTGTCTGCTGCTGTTGGTCAAATTGAGACAGCACGTCGCAACCGCTTGAGTGACAGCGTATTACAGAAGCTGCTGTTACTGAAAGCAAATGTCTCCCTCATTCAGTAGACTGTGTTAACAACTTAACACTAAAATGGCTGTTGAACACATATTGATTGTTAAGGACAGGATTGGCCTTGTTTGCCATATGGCAGCTGTTTAAGTGTTAAGAAATTTTACAGCTTTGTTCACATTATTCTGTTTGTGCAGACGCTCACCTTCGACTAATGAAAATGTATCTTATGATGTATCTTGTTTCTAGATACATTTAAAAAGTATCTGTATCTAGATACATTTTGTCTAGTCTAGGGTATCTTGTATCTGTATCTTAAATACATTTTAAATGCAGTATCTGTATCTGAGATATATTCTCAATGTATTTTACCCATCACTGGTTACTAGCTAGTAAATTATTCATAATTAGGTCAGTTTAGTGACGAATTTGTAGCTCAGAGCAAGTAACCGGTGAGGCAGCGAGGCTTGCAGGCAGACAGACACAGCCAGACAATCAGAAATACAAGCAGACAGACCGAAATGGTGCTATGAACGAAAGGTGTTTTAATCAGGCTCCATTTACGAAGGAGATTAATGCGATATTTGAATTAGCGTTTGCTTTATGTTGGTTCAATAGACTATTTCGGATTTTATTCTCAAAAATTAGCCTCTGGCTAAGATCAGTTTTCGAAGCAAATATACCCCTAAGAAAGTTAGATTAAATTACGTAAATAGCTTTATATAAATAACGGATAGACTTCGTGCGTTTTGTTCAACGAATGATATCACTCGTATAATTCGCTTGGATTCACTTTCATATCCAAATAAAAGTGATTAAATTTCAGACGTGAGGTTTCAAAAAAACCAAATAACAGTTTCAACGCTCGTGCTTTTCGAGATTTCTGTCGCCAAATAAAGTACACATTAAATAACTCAGAGTGGGAAATTACAGCTTGGCAAAGCAGGAAATGAATTATGCGTTTCCTCTTCTTTCAAGGTGCATGTAATCATTAGACGAAGACGATATTGCAATATTTTCTTTAAAATGCATTGCAATACGCATGTGGTCGTCAACAAGTCTTCGCTGCTGTTTTCGAGTTGTATAAAAATTATAAAAATTACTCGCGAGAAAAAAGTTATCTTTGTTGCAAATCTATAGATCACGTGACGATAATTTTCAATAACCAATCGTCGCATTTTCGAAAATCTGAGAACTTCAGAAGTGGGGTTTGAAACAGAGGCGTCATTTAGGGGGTGGGGCCGTGCCCCCCCCAAGAAAATGAAAATATTAATTTATAATGTATTAATGTGCAAAATTTGCAAAAATTGACCAAAAATATCAAAAAATTGCATATTTTCCAACATTGGCCCTAAAATTTGCCAAAATTGCTCAAAATTTGCTAAAAATTGCAAAAAATTTGCAAAAAAATTGCAAAAGATGCCTAAAATTTGCAAAAATTTGCATAAAATTTGCACAAAATTTGTCAAAAATTTGCAAAAAGTTTTCTCGCCCCCCCCCCAAGAAAAGTGTGAAATGACGCCACTGGTTTGAAATGCCCAGAATTCAAGCCGCATTTGTAATTTAAACTTTTTTAAAATTAAATAATTTGATGAAATTAATATCACAATACTACTAATATTACGAATATATTATATTAGGTTATATAGGATAAACTTAATAAGGAATCTTGAACTTCATTAATCCATTGTCAAATGATCACCTTGAGTAATTAGATTAAATCTTAGAACATTTCTCTTAAGAAGAAATATCGCGATAAAATGTATTATAATATCATTGAATATATCAACATTAATAATTAATTAATAATAAAATTATTATTATTATTATTATTATTATTATTATTATTATTATTATATTAGTGAATAATCAGCTGCAGCCGTATATTCATTGCCGAAAATGCAAATTGTGCAAATTTGGAACGAATTAACGAAAATGTTGAGATCACAAAACTCGTTCGCTTGGCGTTTCGAAATAATTGTAAGATTTTATGCGAGTCTCCGACTTCGCGTCATTTCACGTGGCCTTTATTGCGGTCGCTCTCCCAACCTTTAGTTAGACTTCTGTCGCCCAGAAATTTCCTGGGAAAAAAGTCTTAGCTCGCCCGCCCCAGAATACACGACTCCTTGGAGAACTATATTTATAACTCTCAGTCTTCGTTTTCTTGTCTAGAATTCCGAAGTGCTCAATTAGATCGCCAAACTGCGCAGTTATTTTAGAAAATCCGGCGCTCGCAGCTCAGAGAGAGTGTGGAACTTCATGCAATATATATATATATATATATATATATATATATATATATATATATATATATATATACCGGTAGTACAGGGGTGCACAACCTTTTGAGGCCGATGGCTAAATTGAATGTTCTCAAATAGCTCGCGGACCGAACAGACAAAAATGCACGCTTTATAATAGTAACCTAGTAAAGTACTTCTAGAGCTCTTAAGGCTAACCTCAAGGCTCTTAGGGCGGCGCTGATCTCCATTTCAAGGCTCTCGGCCAGGCGACAGGTGCAGATTACAGGATACGGGGCCAGTGTTCTCATGCAATGCTTCTGTTTACTCCGCGGATAAATCCGCTACTCAGTTGCCACCGCATCTGGCGAATGAAGATTGAGTCGACCTTAGGGCTCCTGCAGGAGTCGAACCCGCGACCTTCTGCTCCACCGTCAAACGTTGTTACAATTATCTGCTATCTTCCCTCCCTTATAAATAGTAATCTAGAAATACGTTAATATATATATATTTAATTGAACTACTCATTCTATTGTGTCAAAGTGAGTCAAAATAAAACGGATCCCAGTATTATATATATATATATATATTATATATATTATTATTATATATTATATTTATTAGTATTATATATATTCTCGTCTGAGTCAGATTCAGAAATGTAGGCCTATACTGGACTATATACTGTATGCATATATCTGTATTCTGTATGTATATGTATATATATATATATGTGTAGTTATTCGTGTGTATATATTATTGTTGTATAATAGTGTACATTATTGCGTAATGATATGAGGTTGACTTAATGAAAAACCTCAGCTGTATAATTAGAATCAACATTAGCGTTGTGCTTCAGCCAGTCGTTTGCAAAGTCAATCGATTCGCTGTTTGCCACAAATAAAGCGGAAAAAACATTGAATCAATTTTCCAAATTAGATGAGACCGGCTGTCGCTCGAGTCAAACAAAGCGTCAATCGCATAATACGACACCACCACCACCACCACCACCGGCGGCGGCAGCAGCAGCAGCAGCAGCAGCAGCAGCAGACCGCTATATAGAGCGCATAGCGTCTATTCCAGTGAGTGGGTGTACAGCGCTTACAGATGATACCTAGTGGACATATATGCCATATGCACATGGCTTGCTCTATATTGACGAACACGTGACTACTTGGGCGTGTTTTGATGCAGTCATGAGAGTAAGCACAACACCTAAAATGTGTGTGTGTGCGTGTGTGTGCGTGAGTGCCTGTGTTTGTGTGTGTGTGTGTGTGTGTGCTGTATGTTTCTTTGCTCGAATGTGAACAAATGTTTTTGCGCTTTTATGGTTATTGATTTGTCGCCGCCAGATCACGTGACCCAGAGGGATATCGCTATTCATAAGCACCGAAGTATCGACTATCGATCTCCACGGTGAAATTGCTCGACATTTGGCTTCTAGACTATAATCCAGAATCCAACGACGAATGAATCTTTCGGCAAAACGCGCAAACTTTTGAAACGCATTCGCCGGTAATAGATCGCTTCCATCGATTAGATCTATTAGACCATCCACTGAGATAGATCAGACTCTAAATGCCTTTAGAGTGGCTCCTACCCGTCGTCGATAGGTCCAGTAGTGCCAATTAACCTTTAAAATGCATACCATTTACGTAGTTGCATGCAGTTGTTTTTCCGTAACGTTTATGCCTGGCTTCGGTTCGTACAGCGCATATTACGTCTGTTCCTTGGTGGTCCGGGCGGCATATTTCTCAACTCTATCTAAGATTTGCTAACGGGAGATAATGACAGCCAATAGGATGTTGGTTAACAAGTCACAAATTGTCACGTGATCTGCTAGATAATGCATATTAATAAGACATTGGTGTATGTATGCCCTTCAATCGAAACGTAAAAGTCTTGGACAAACTCCTCCATTCATTTTCATTAACAATATTATTGTTTTCCGATTCCAAAAGAACCCATTATAATGGCGGAAAAGAAGTCTTAATACTATGCACGAACCTAGCCGATCACGTGACTGTTTATGACTTGTTAACCGACGTCCTATTGGCTGTCATGAATGCCGTTAGTAGATTTCGGATGCAGTTTAGAAATATGCGGTCGCGGGTGCTTAGTCAATCTGCCTGTTGTGCCGACGTATTGTTTCTGGGCACAGACGGAAGCGTCATCGCTGTCATTATTCACTTTTAGCCGAACGGATGAACATAACATTATAACAGCGTCTCCGGTGGCACGACTGCATTTGCGTGACGCGCATACAACGCTGCTGTATCCGACTTCAGATCGGACGTCATGGACAGCCGTTGAACGCGCGAGGTTATTCTGCAACGCCTTTTTCTTATAAACATCTCAAAAACAACCGACAAAATTAAACATGGCGGCGGCAGAACTTGTTCAACGTCTTCCTCTCCCCGTCCTCCTCTGCCTCCTCCTTCTCGTCCTCTGTCTTCTCGTCCATAATGGCTGCAAGGCGGATACATCGACGGGGTACCCGGGTAAGTACTTCTTACGACGGGGTAAATCTCGCTTTATCGAGTCGGTGCGTGGTAACGGTTCTCGACTACACGCCCCTTCCCCTCCACCCCGGATAGCCGTTGTTATCGTAGAGAAATCACAAATAGGCTAAGTTAATAAAACAATTAATAATAGAATTCAATTAAATATGAGGCCCAATAATAATAATAATCAATAGTCAGGTATTTGCTAAAAAGATATAGTGAGTGAGTGATAAGGTCATTCGGTAGGTGGCGATATTAGTAAAGAACGGTTTAGGTTTTAAACACCATAGTTTTGGTGGCCGCCGATTCCTATAAAAGGAGGGCCGATTCAATGTTCATAGCCGACAGCTGAGGGCAGCGTGTGTTCGGGAAAAGGAGAAGACGGTGAATCCCTTGTAGATAGGCCGCCGTCACCAGGCGGTACCGACGGAGAAAGAGCAGGATACCGGTGCCATCGGTGCCGACGACGGAGAGAAGGAGCGGTACCAGGTGGTACCAACGGAAGATAATTAGAGGTACAGGCGGTACCAAACGGTACCAGCAGCCGAGGTTTAGCGAATGGTACCAAGTGGTACCAAGTGAAGAGTTAAGGCGAGGCGGTACCAACAGCGGTACCAGCTGAAAAAAGGAGGTGGTACCAGCGGTACCAGCTGGGAAGAGAAGTGGTACCAGCGGTATCAGCTGAGGAAAGGAGGTGGTATCAGCGTTACCAGCGGATTGAGATGGTTGGTGCCAAGGGTACCAAGAGAGAGAAAGGTTTGGCGTCGAAAGCTAGGACGTGGTACCAGGAGAGCAGTGAGCGGTACCGGACGTTAGAAGGTCGGTACCCAGGGCTGGTACCAGAGATTAAGTGGTACCAACGGTACCGGGCGTCGGTAAGGCCGGTACCAGAAGGCGTAGAGAGAGAGAGAGAGGTACCAGTGATAAGACGGTATCAGAGAGATATATAAGTAGGGCCGTAATATGCAAGATACAAGAGAGCATAGATCAAGATAGGAAGGCCTGAAGGGTATAGAAATCCTAAGCCAAAAAGCCTAGGTCGGACGGCCACGCGTCCTTAAGTGTAGAACAGAGAGAGTCAGACTGAGAGAATAGGACAGGCAGGCTGACCGAGTGACGCACCGCGTCGGGCCAGCCATCCTGGGAGAGTGGTCGGCCGGCGGTGCGCCACATTATCTCAAAATCCTTTTCCGAGAAATGCTCCAAAAATGCACCCGAAGTGGCATCGACGGTGACTGCTGCAGGCGAGCGGAAATTGCGGCATATTAAACGGCGACAAATTGCGTTCTTCGCTCTCTGTGGGGTGGCGGGGTTCTGCTTCGAAGTCAGGGAGGAAAATTGAAGCGTCCTTCGCGGAAAAAATATATTGCGCCTATTTGAAGCGCTTCGAGGACCAACGACCGACTTCCAAATGAAAAACAACAGTACTTGCAAAGAAGAGCACTTATGACAGAAGAGTACTTGCAAGGAAGTGGTTTTTGCAAAGCACGTACTTGCTAAGCATCGTCGTTCATCGTTTCCGTTATCGCTTTCTTGAACATAATTTTGCCCGGTTTTGCTTCTCAAATAGATTAGCATCGACAAGACAGAATCTCCTCAAAGAATTCACAGTTTTTCTGACGTTAGCTATTAAATATTATAACATAGAAAGCATTAAATTCTTTAGTTTACTGTGTTGTGAGTAAAAAGAAATAAATTCCTCAATTTACATACGATAGACCTGTTGATGACCATCGAACATGGACTAAAGCATCTATCATCTATCTATCTATCTATCTATCTATCTATCTGTCTATCTATCTATCTATCTATCTATCTATCTATCTATCTATCTATCTATCTATCTATCTATCTATCTATCTATCTATCTATCTATCTATCTATCTATCTATCTATCTATCTATCTATCTATCTATCTATCTATCTATCTATCTATCTATCTATCTATCTATCTATCTATCTATCTATCTATCTATCTATCTATCTATCTATCTATCTATCTATCTATCTATCTATCTATCTATCTATCTATCTATCTATCTATCTATCTATCTATCTATCTATCTATCTATCTATCTATCTATTTATCTATCTATCTATCTATCTTTCTTTCTCTATCTATCTATCTATCTATCTATCTATCTATCTATCTATCTATCTATCTATCTATCTATCTATCTATCTATCTATCTATCTATCTATCTATCCTACCTACCTACCTACCTATCTATCTATCTATCTATCTATCTATCTATCTATCTATCTATCTATCTATCTATCTATCTATCTATCTACCTACCTACCTATCTATCATTCTATCTATCTATAGATCGATCTATCTATCTATCTATCAGAAAAATTTAATTACTTAAATCACAATATACCTGTAACATCTCAGAAGTACACCAATTTCTATTTAGCTTAACCCGGGGTTTCAATTTTTACAATGGAACAGAGTGGCGCCGTTTTTATTAGGCCGTCCTGTATGCAATTACTTTAAGAACATTTACAGTGTGTATTTTATCCCAGTTGTATTTCTCTTTATAATCTATATCTAATTGCAATGGACCGAAATACAAGACTACAATACACATCACAATCAGTAATATATGTGTATGCACTATATATCAGTGGGTGGGTGGGTGGGTGGGTGGGTGGGTGGGTGGGTGGGTGGGTGGGTGGGTGGGTGGCAGATTGGTAACACACTTGACAGGCACGCTGACGGATCGGGTTCAAACCCGCAGGAGCCCCTAAGGTCGACGGAGCCTTCATTCGCTAGAGGGCGGTGGTAACTGAGTAGCAGCTGTGGCTGCGAAGGTAAGACGCGGGTCTAGAGAAAGCAATGGCAAACTACTCTAGATTAATGGCTTAGCCACACGCGTCGCTGCTTGCCTGACACAGGAGACCAGCGCCGGGCCCGAAGCTCGAAATCGAGTAGTATGGGCGAACCTTTTTACCCTTTTTACTATATATCAAGTATATAAGTAAATCTTGATATACTGTAAAATTGATGAAGTGACTTGATTGACATCTGATGATACAAAATGAAAATAGTATTTCTTAATCAATTAAAATCAATTTCGTCTCAATTGAAAGCGGCTTTTCGTTGAAAGAGTGTTTTCGAAAAGGTTTTCAGTAAACGATTGGATCGGATGGATGTTCTAATTGCTCGTTAAATCCAAAGGACATTCACTGCAATGTTTTCATCTCGTTATCGATGCATCGTTTGTAAGACTTCTCGATTTCAAGCGGCGAGACTCTGATCAGAGATGGCCATGGGTTGGGTTAACCCATGGGCTGGGTTGGTTGGATTGGGCTGGGTCGGGTCAGACTTTTCGACATTTATGGTGGGTTGGGTTGGGTCAGAAAATAAATCGTGGTTTAAGAAACTGCAATAAATATATGTAGACTGTGAAGCAATAAAAACACACACCACTGCTTATTTGTCAAATATATATATCATACAGACACAGATATATATATATATATATATATATATATATATATATATGAAATCGTCCTCTGTTCATTTTTGAGTCAAATAGTGAAAAGGTTTGAAAATCGGTTCGCATTTGCCAAAGTTATGGACAAATATAGAGTGGCGTGTTTTTATTGTATCACACTGTATATATTACGGTGGGTTGAGTTGGGTTGGGTCAAGTAACCCTATCACCGACATGGGTTGGGTTGGATTGGGTTGGAGATTTGATGGGTTGGGTTGGGTCGGGTTCCAAAAAAATTGACCTATGACCATCTCTGACTCTGATGTCGTTCCTCGTTCGTTGCTTCTTCGCAGGCTGTCCTCACGGCGGCGTTTGGGAGACGTCGGTTGAAAAGTGTTTCATGGTCCTAAAATCCGATCACGGTGAGTCGGGATACGAGTCCGTCTACGAGGCGGCAATGGAGTGCCGGTCGGTCGGAGCAATGATTGCCTCCGTTGAGACGGAAGCCGTTAGAAAGACAGTGACCGAGCTGATCGAGCAGCCAACGAACCGGGTAAAGGAATGTCTTTTTCTGTTGCTTCTCTCATTGACGACGCGCGCTTTAGATCGGCACCCGCATTCCGTCAAAATTCCCACTCAACAGAACAACTATTTTGAACAGACATCAAAAGTAAAACTCGAAGTTTCGTGCGTGTTCTAAAACAATTGTCTTTCAAAATACCCAGCGTCTTATCCTATAGAGACGCCACTGACAAAAATGCCTATCAAAAAAATGCCCATTACTGGTAAAATGCCTAACGTCGTATCCTAGGGACGCCACTGCAATCAAAGTCAATATGGAATTTCCAGAATTCACGAAATATTTAATTCAATTCAAATGCTGCTGCTGCTACTACTGCTGCTGCTGCTGCTGCTGCTAATAATAATAATAATAATAATAATAATAATAATAATAATAATAATAATAATAATAATAATAATAATAATTAATTGCTATTATTATTTTAGTAATAATAATAATAATAGTAATAATAATAATAATAATGTGATTTGAAGTGGTTTAGGAGGCTAAGTCATCCTGTGTGAAAACCACTGTAGTAGGCCTAAGTTAGTAACTCTCCGTATTCAATAACCTATATTGATATGAATAAGAGTTCATTTGAACATGAACCTCTTGCTAGTGGGTATAGCAGCATATTTTGTAATTCCTACGATTAAAATATAAAATTGCTCGAACCAATTCACAATTTCACATTGCCCTTTGTTTCGACTCCTCTCCAGAGCCGTTGTTAGAGGGCGGATGGGACGGAGGGGACAAGCTGCCCCGGGCGCCGTCCTGGGGGGGGGGGGCAACTTCCGTGAAAAGCCTTTACAGGATAAAAATTTGTATGTCGTACTTTGTCAAGATGTCGCTAGGACTCGGATAAGCAAAAAAGGTCATCACCGAAATTTAGGGCGCAAAATTTATACCGTGCCCCAGAGATGTCCATGGGTCCATATTTTGGAACCCAATCTAACCCAACCCATAAAATCTCCAACCCAACCCATGCCGATAATAGGTTTACCTGACCCAACACAGCCCACTGTAATACATTACAGTTTCTTAAACCATGATATATTTTCTGACCCAACTCAATCCACCATTAATATGGAAAAGTCTGACCCAACCCAACCCAACCCATGATTTAACCCAACCCATGGACATATCTGCCTTGCCCCGGGCGCCTCTAGCTACGGCTCTGCTCCTCCCCTCCCCGTACACCCGGGGGACAGGCCTCATCCCGCAATTTGTTTGAGACATAACCGTACTGATGCAGATTTTTGAATATATCTCGCTAGTGACTATAGGCTAGTTATAATCAGTGATGGGCACTAGTTAACTAAAATAGTTATAACTATTAGTTTAACTGGAAAAACTTAGTTGAGGCAATAGTTTAACTACTTTTTTCTTAACTAGTTACATCAATAGTTTAACTACTTTTCAAAATAGTTACAACTAAAAGTTTAACTACTTTTTGGCAACTTTTTTTTATTTTACTGCTTATTTCTTAGTGCGCTTTGCACTGAAACATGACAATGATTTACACTAGTGTTGCTGACATTGTTGTCGAACCTTCTGATAGTTATTCACATTGTTTGATGCAAGTACCTCCTGCATAAACTTTCTACGTTGTGGATGGCTGGGAATGCATCCCTTCACCAGACCACCATAAAATGCATGTGTGGCATTGATGAATTTCTGAGAAAAAATGTTTGGTATTTATTTCTTGATAGTGCTTTGGTCTAACAGAATACTTACTGACTAACTACAGTTCATTTTGCACTATGAATCTGTACAACCAGACTAAAATCACTTTTATGCATTGTCAATTATGAACATTATATTTTATAAATCAAATCTACAGATTTCTTCTAAACTGTTTGCATATCATTCCTTTGACAATTGACGGGATCTGTTTGGAAATTCATTGCATCCCCCACCGAGAGTTCTTGCAACCGTCACTTCATAGATTACGGCGAGTTCTTTTTGTTACATTGAAAGGAGTCAAATAATAAAAAAATTACAAAAAAGTTGCAAAATAGTTGGAAATAGTTTAACTACTTTAAAAAAGTTTAGTTAAACCTTTTTGGGAAAATTTTAACTAATAGTTAAAATAATAGTTTAACTACAAATATTTAGTTAAAAATAAAGTTTAGTTTAACTACTTTTTTCCAACTAATGCCCATCACTGGTTATAATTGCCATCGTTTTTTTAATATACCACCGAATAATCCACATTTACTACGCTACATAAGCAGCTCAACTGACTATGATCTTTATAGAACATACATCGATGAGCCGAATATAAAATTGATTTGTCAAAGAATGCCCGTTTCGACTGCGGTGATGGTAAACATGCAAGAAATAAACGCGCCCTAGAAGCAAACATGCGAATATTTTGTAATAATAATAATAATAATAATAATAATAATAATAATAATAATAATAATAATAATAATAATAATAATAATAATAATAATAATAATATAATATAATAATAATAATAACAATATGAAAATGAAGATGAAGATGAGACTTCGAACAATTGAATGGTTGGGTGGAATAAGGAGTTAAATACAGTTACCCCCTTAGTGGTTAAAATATCAGTTATAGGGTCCGGTGAAATAAGAAAGTAAATGCAGTTACCCCTCTTATTGTTATTGATACTCAAACCATTGGGGGAAGGTCGGATACAGTTACCTTCTTATTCCACCCAGCCATTCAATTATTGACCAAATTGGATTGGTTGTAGATGAAAGATACAGTCGCTGCCAACAACAGATCATGGGACCTCAATTGACGGACGAACAAAGGCCCTGCTGCGCTTATATAGGCATAGGCACACGTGACGCATCGATCCGCATAATAGACACCATGATCCATGGCAGACGCTTCAATAATTAATTGCTGTGTCTGCGAAGCTAATATTGCATTATATGACTTCGATTTTTACAGCGTCCCTAACATCATTGCCTCTACGCTAGGCTCTGAGCCTGATGGTGTTTTCACAAAGCGTTTGCTACATATGTAGGCCTACTGTGGCGAGTCTTACGTACTTTCCCAGGATGGCCGACGCCCGGCCGCTGCAGGTTTCAGGTTTCTCGATTAAGGCGCGTGGGGGTCGACTTAGCTGTTGGGCTAAGGTTTTACTATCTGACGACTGATTTCTGCTCTCTCTCTCTCTCTCTCTCTCTCTCTCTCTCTCTCTCTCTCTCAATTGCACTTTTGGACTTCTTTCGTGGAGTTCTATAATAGCAATACTAGCAATTCCCGTCTAAACTAATACGTTCAAGCATGGATTCCATTTTCGAAAAAAAACATATAGTTTTAGAAAAGTACAAAAACGAGCAACAAAGATGGTCTACAGTCAGCAAATGCCATAAATTAAACTATGATAAATGCTTCAATATTGTGGGCTGAACACGTTACAAGGGAGAGAGGAAATTTAGTAAAGATCAAAATAGTGGATGCGCCATACGAGTAGGGTTGCCAGACGTCCGGCAAAAGAAGGACATGTCCTTCTGTTGGGCCTCGTCTCTTCCCTCCGGCCGGCATTGGTCTGAAATGGAAAATGTCAGGCTTTTTGCTCCCATCGTCTGCTTAGTTGAATTTCTATCTATATGTACTTGGCCGTGTTATTGGCATTTGCACACTATCGTGGAAGATCAATGCTCAATTGACAAAGAAGAAAAACTGTTTGCAAGGACCTTTTTTGCTTGTAAATATTTTTTGTCTGATTCGATGTTGTAAGTCAAGAGTTGTCAGAGGCGCGGTGCCTTTTCTCCTCTGGCGCTGGGGCAACCATCTCTATGCCATTGAACTGCGTGCTTTGTGAATTTATTTCCTTTGTCCGGCTTTGTCCTTCTTTATGATCTTTGGTGTCCTCCTTTGGACATGGAGCTATCTGGCAATCGTATGATACGAACCATTCTTTACATTAGCACACTATATCAGCACAAGAGGTAACAAAAGCAAATTCTTCAATAAGAGGGCTGCACTAAGAAAGAAACATTATTTTTGTGCGTGGATTGTGGACAAATGGAACAGTTTGGATGGGAAGACAGTAACAGTTGAAACAAAACAAAATTGACTCAAAATTAGTGCTGTTCTTTAATCGCGATTACCGCGCGATTACCGCGTTTATCTGTTAATCGCGATTAATTTTTTAATCGCGATTAAAAAATTAATCGCATCATAATTAATCGCCTCATATTTCTCTAAAGAAACTTTTAAAAAACTGAGCCTGAAAGTGATAACGTCGCGAGTTTTTGTTTAAAGTTGACTGAAATGGATTATGCATGTGCTACATAATGTTATGCGTGGTCGCTAGTTCAAATTCTGAAAGTCTGTTCTGCAGATGGTAGGCCTACATTGTTTATTACAAAATAATTAATACTTCTGGACCAGAATAGCGTTGCTAAAGAAAATGCGATTAATCGCGATTAATCGCGATTAAATAAATTAATCGTTGAACAGCACTACTCAAAAGTTATCTAAGAGAGCTGGGTAATTAAAATGTTGAGAATTCGTAGTGATTTCACGCTGGCTAACTCTGTCTCCCAAACCACTTGAAATCACGTTGTTATTATGAAACAAGCAGCAAATCTATTGCTGATTTGAAATTCTTATGCCACCGTTTGAATCTAGATGTTGATTACAACGACGACGATTATGATAATAAGCATGACGATGATGAGGATGGCGATGATGACGACTACATGATTTCAAAGATTTTTCCGCCTGGAATATAAGATGAGTGGGGTGCAAAATTTCTAAAATAATTTGGAAACAGTTGTGCGTTATCATTACGTGTTGAGTAGATTCGGTTTTTAGTCCACAATTCTTCAATTGTACTGTGCGAATCGTGTCTTATAAAAGTGTAACATTGCATGCATCAGAAACCATGTCTTGAATTGCATATGCAGTATGTGTAAATGTAAATTTATTTTCTGTGTTTTCGCATTTTCTCCTCTATTCGCAAAGCACGCCTTTGAACAAGTTTACATTGGACTGAATGACATTAAAAAGGAAAACGACTTTACGTGGTTCGATGGAAGCCATCATCACCGAAACCGAGACACCTGGGACCTAGGTAAGATATCACGATTCCCACAGAGTCTGCATAGAATACAACGTTATCATCTGCAACTGAAATGGAATTGTTTGATTCTATATTTAGACTCTGCATTGAATAGTGTTTTTAAATTTTGTAATTTCATGGAACTTTGAAAATACAGTTTTGCACGTTTTTGGTGTTTACAATACACTTACTTGACGCTTTTCATTTGCCTGTCCACATCTGGAATATTGTATTTAAGCATGGTGTCCATTTCTGAAGAAAGACAAAGGGGCTTTAGAAAGAGTTCAACGCAGAATAACAAAAATGATCAAAGAATGTCAAAGACTAAACTATGGAGAAAGGCTAAAACGCTGTGGATTGACAACTTTGGAAAAAAGGAGAGTGAGAGGAGATTTAATTGAGACATAGAAAAAACTAACAGGCAAAGTGGACGTGCCAGCTGGAGAATATTTCACAACAAAACAGTGAGACTGGGACATAACATGAAACTGTCTAAGAAGCGGGTTGGGGACACAGACAACATTTTTAGTGTGAGAGAGTGGTCGACAGATGGAATTAATTGGACGAGAAGGTAATGGCTATCTGTGTAAATGCTTATAAAAGAAAGTTAGGTATACTATGGAATGCTAGATTGGTCTTGTATAGCTATTTATATTGTATATAAAGAACTGAAGAAGTACAGGTAGTGAGTACAGTAACTGAATATGGAATTTGTATGCTGCAAGTTTTGTTATTTGTAGATGCAATGAAAAAGAGACAAATATGAAGAATACAGGAACAAACTTACAAGAGGACACTCAAACTGAATGGCAGGAGAGCAAAGAATGATATTACACAGTTGGACCATAAAGTGAATAAATGCATGGTGGTTCTCAAACAGGGCAGATCCTACTGAACAACTCTATACTTGTACAGTAATTATTATTAGTGTACTAGGTGTTTACCCGTCAAAAATGACGGGGGAGATTGGCTGTTTTTACCACCCGATTTTCACAAATGCAATAGCATTTTGCGCAATTAATTGTCCTTAACTCGCCGCCTTTTTTTTCAACCGAGTTAACGCGCCCATTCGCATGAATTTTCTGAAACTTGATAGTCATCGTTAGTGTAATGATTTGGCAGTGTCGAACGACATGCAGTGCTTGATTCTCTTGTTTGCTGTGCTGCTTGTGCACGCCAGGCAACAGCCTGCTCCTCATTCTCACTTCATTGTCGGAAAGCTCGTGAACGCTGGACTTTTTTGTTTTGCACGGACGGTTAGAAAGAGAAATAAAAAAGCTAAACAATGGTGCAAACCTCATCTTCTTAGCCCTTATATAGCCCGAGATGTAGCAAATTCAAAAAAATTGGAAGCTTTCTCAGAATTCAAAACTTTCGCGAAATTCACCGATAATACTTATGTTCAAACATTGGGGTCATCGGGTTATAATTGATAGATCTTTGCCAAATGTTAACCGATTTTCAAACTTTTTGGTTTATTTTGTTCCTCTGACATCCCTTTACAACTTTGCTGCTGACCAAAGTGGGGTTACCGCTGAAAATATTTTGCTAGGGGGCTTTAAAATCTTTTCGGGCGGAGAGGGTGATATTTTAGGCCGTAAAGTGGACTCTACCACAATTTGTTTTGTTTGCACGGACGGTTAGAAAGAGGAATAAACAATCTAAATAATGGTGCAAACCTCATCTTTTTAGCTCCTATATAGCCTGAGATATAGCAAATTTAAAACGTTACAGCAATCATTTCTGAAGAACGCTTTTCCAAAAATTAAATCCCCAGTACGGTGACGGCGTCTGAAAATTTAATCCCCACTTGAGGGGTTAAATTTAAAAAAATAGGGTTTGAGGTTAGGAAGGAGTAAATATATATATATATATAATAACAAAAATTGATTGATTGATCGATTGACTGACTGACTGACAGACTGACAGACTGACAGATAACTGATTGATTGATTGATTGATATTTAAGTTTTTTAAAATCTCTTCGTGACACAACTGTACCTGTCCTGACTTTTTCTTGTCAGGTGAGCCTAATACAGGTAATTATGCATACGAAGAGGACTGCGTCGTTTTGCGGATGATGAAAAGACATAAGAAAAGCCACTGGCACGACTACCCATGCTGCACTTCGGCCAGCATCAAAGGTGTTCTCTGTCAGATGGACCGTCAGCAGCTCGAAGGTAACTGCCGAACCATCTTGGTGTGCCGTTCATCTGTAACATTTGACCAAAAGTGTCCGAGCAGAAAGTTTTGCTGGCGTTGCTATTTCTCAAAAGCAATGGCGGCTCCTCATGAGGACTCGAGATGCCCGTGCCCCTTATTGAATGCCACCCCCTCCCCAGTGGATCCCCCTTTTGGGGCCCTATATTTACTACTACATACCCAGCAACGAACAGTTGGCCCCATGCTTAGAAGTTTCCACCTCAACGCCCTCCCCATTTGCCAAATCCTTGAGCCGCCACTGCTCAAGACCATTCGTAGTTTTTGTTGTCGATGGATGGTGAATGTTGATCGTTTTCCTACTTTTAGCCAGTTAACTTTTAATATTGTTAGAGCAAGAGATTTGATATCGGCAGAGATGGCATTCGTAATATATTGCCGAAGAACAGTAAATTGAGTCTTCGCGGAAAAGAATATTCCGATAAGACGTTTTAGGATTAGATTTAGGATTCCAAGATATTGCCCAGCATAAATAAGGATGTGGTTCTTTACAAGATTTCGATCCTCTTTCCAAACCCGAAGAATTTTTTGATTGACAGTTCAATTGCATTTTATTTTTAATTGACATTTACTGGATTAACGTATAAACTGAAGTCTGTTTGAATGCTTTAATTCTTTAGAAGAGCAGTCCGGAACTTCTAATACGAAAATGCGATTCCCAGAAGTAGAACTGTTGGCGAAGACGTGCAGTAAATATTGTACAACACAATACAGTACAAAATCTCTTAATTTCCGTGAACCTTGACAAAACGCTATGTCAAACAATATATCTATCCTAGTGCATAACCCACGTATGGGTTACCACCCAATTCAAACGACAAAGGAAATTAAAATTATTCATACATTTATGTCCTTAATATAATAATCTTATAATAAAGTTTTTATCAGTCAAATAATATGATTAATCCGGTGATGATGATGATGATGATGATGATGATGATGATGATGATGATGACGATGACGGTGGCAATGATCATGATGATGATGATGATAATGAAGACGAGGACGATGACGACGACAAGGACGATGATGATGACGATGACGATGACGGGGGTGGTGATTCATTATATAGTTCTAGTTCTTCTCAATGTCAGTGTTATTAAATCAGTCTTATACAGTGATACGGACTATAGAGAAAAGCCCACAGAAATATTTAGACTTTAGCTTGGATTTCAAAGTACACGGTGAAATGAGGATCTAAGAGTCTTTTTTCCAGAAAACGCATTCAGTCCCAAAGCTCGGAATTAAATTGCTATTTTTCAGACTTTCGCAATGATTCCGAAATTTGCGATATTCTGCATTTACCATTCTCCACTTCTTCAAATGTAGACCATATATTGTCTGATTTAATCAAATTAGGGTGAATTTGATTAAATAACTATGCTGAATTCTATGCTAGGTCTAATCTGTCATTGTGGTGCAGATAATCAGCTTCTTTGTTCAACTGCGGTTTAAATCGGATGTAATTTTAGATATTTCTCTTGTAGACATCAATCGCTGTTCGTCCATTGAATGCTTGAACGGCGGCAGCTGCGTGAACGAAGAAGGCAGCTACTGGTGTCGCTGTCCGCTCGGATACTCGGGCGCTCTCTGCGAAAACGGTAAGAGGCACGGAAGCCAAGAAGAAAGCACCGATCTAAACGGGTTTGGCTTTATTTGATCCTGCCGAAATTCGACTCTTCTATTTGCCTATTATATTTCGTTTTTGTCTGGACCTCTCCTATCTTCAAGCGAAGCGGGTGGAGTGGGGGCAAGCCGGACTAGTCCACCATTTTCCGGTTCCGGACTCTTGTTATTGAAAAGAGCTTTAGAGTCGGAATAAATCATGAATTTTTAAACGTTGTCAAGTCAACGTTTGAAAACGGAAGATCTCATTTGTTATCGCAGTAGTAAACAATTGATAAATAGATTTACATAAAGGGTTCATCGGGCATCTACGAATTTATATGCAATCTACAGATCTCGGCTACTAAGCGGCAGCACTGTTAGAGTCGGGGATAAAGACAGACAACAACAGAGAGAGACAGAGATCGACCTACAGACACACGCTGACAGACAGAGACAGTGGAGACAGAAAACACGAAGATACACATGAACAATCCAGAGACAGCGGACATAGACATGTGCGTAAGGTTACCCCCTTCTGGTTTTCCCGGGACAGTTCCGTTTTCTGATGATTTTTATAGGGTTGCCACCATAGGCCAGCAGCCTAAAGGAACACCGACGGTTTTTTGAAAGGAGGACAAAACTGATCAGAAAATTAGGCGTTTCCCTGAATTCCCTAAGCACACAATGCAGTATTGTATGCTGGAAAAAACTTTTATAATACAAAAGCCACAAATCGATCGCAAATGCATTAAGTGGAAAGCTGCTTTCTGTGATGTTATGCGCCGTCGTTACGTGCGTCGGTCGCAAGTCCAAAGCGGATAATGCCACTTAATGATTTTAATATACTTCCGCCGCGACAGGGTATGCGGAAGACCGATTATATTGTCTATAAAATCTTTATAGTTGACACTCCGTTTTTTTCTGGCATATGCTATATGCTTAGGATTCTCTGAGCGACTAAACACTAAACAGCTTTCGAACGCTAAATCGTCCACCTGATGAGCGACAAAATGAAACGCTTGCGTTGCTTCTAATACAGCATAAACCTTCGTAGATCCCGCAGTGTTTCAGTTGAAAAAATATTGTGGCAATCGGACAGGAAGCGAATATGTTAGGTTCTTACCATGTTTTTTGTGTTTTTAGCAATTGACAAATTCTAAATCTGTGGAACCATTTTTGCCACGGAAATATAAAGTACTAATGACACATGTCAGCAAACTCTTTGCGTCGTTTTCAGTGTTTTCATCATCATAGCACGGATCGCATCTCTTCACATCATCACAGATTTTGCATTTCTCTTAACTACTGTTACTTTTATCGCCAGATGTCAAAATCTTAAAGTAAACTAAAGTGTATCTGCATATTCATACAAATAAACAGAGGATAAGAATGGCGAATAAATAATTGCCCTAGACCACGGTGTTCTTTAACATGTTAACTACACTACAGGGGCCGGGGCCCCCTAGTAGTTTTCCTGGCCCCCGCAGTAATTATGGCGGCCCCCCTTTCATAAAAAGGCCCTCTAGCGGTTATTCCGAGTTTTTCTCTCTATAGACAGACGACATATAGAAGACAACAAATAAAGACAAAAGGAGACAGAGACAGGAGAGATAGTGCATCATGAATTAATAGATGTTGTTGATTTAACAGATGTAACAGCTGCTGGTTTTTACTACAAAAGTCAATGTAAGGTGGAAAATGCATAGAGCCTATGAACTGGAATGAAAATGAAATATCTCTATTAACATGTATCCCATTTTACTGGACTTGTGTACTTGATTACAATAATAATAATAATAATAATAATAATAATAATAATAATAATAATAATAATAGCTGGAATTTAATTGGCTTAGTAGGATTTCGCCTGTGTTGAAAACCGCTATACGTCCCTCCATTTCAACTTTTATTTGCCGAATCTGCTACAACTGTTATCGTTGATTCCACAAAAAACACAATTCGCAGTATACAATGCCAGAGAGCAGTTCACATGTTAAGAGCTTCAGTTCTTCATGATTTTTCACTGCCGGCTTGCTTAGAAGAATAGCGTGAAAGCCATTCAACCGTCGCTTAGAAAGCAGTTGATTGGCTGAATGTGATTGACAGACGTCGATGAGTGTTTGGAGGCCACCTGTTTGAACAACGCAACTTGCGTGAATTTAGTCGGAAAATTTCAGTGCGTCTGCGGCAAAGATTTTGTCGGACCAAGCTGCGAGACAGGTGAGCGATAATACGGTATTTTATGAGTCTTTAGTTACCTAAATTCGTTCAACTATTGACGCAGCCACGCCTCCCCACCCATTCGGGCCGGGACCGGTCATGAGATTCTTCCAAAGCTGGTTAGTAGTTGGGGTCTTGGGGAGGGGTAGTGGTAGAGGAGAACGCACCAGACTTCAAAGTGCTTGAGACGACGACGACTCTCGTCAAGACTTTTAACCCAGAAATGTCGATGTGCCCCCTATTCTAGAATCCTGGCTACGCCACTGCGTTCAAATGACGCGGTAATTTTTGCAATTAAAACACGCGTCGATTCAAAGTGATCTAATCAAATCGCATTTAAAATGCTGGTTGTTTCTGACAGCGATATGTCCAGAGGTGGTCGTCATAGAGAATTCTGAGTCTGAGGGACAACTCCTTGCAGAAGGCAGCACCGTTAGCTACGCTTGTAATCCAGGCTACTCGTTTCCACCTTGAGTTGAGCGGTCAAACTAGGATAGAACTCGTCTGTTCCGGGCACAAGTGGGCGATTGCCGTTCAAGGAAACATTGTCAACTATTCGCTGGATCTGCTCCAATGTCGACGTAAGTTCATGGCGTCAATAAAAACCTCTGATTAATTAGTACAGAGGTAAACGTTTCTAGCTAGCAGGCGTGTCAGATTAGAAAACTATGACTTGAAGTCTTGAACCCATGTTCACATGTCTATCAGAAGTAGTTTGTCTGGTTCTTCTTCATAAGCCAAATTTTACATAATAGCGCTTATCGGCTAACCTCGTTATAGTTAAAATTAGAATCGGGAATCAGGTCACGCGCACTGCGCATGCGCGTATGCAAATGTGGACAGTAAATGGTTGAATGCGAGTGGTATTTTAGAAAATACTAAATTCATGCCGTTAACAATGCTCTGCACTCGAGCCAACGTTTTATTTCAACAACAGATTTGTTTTTACTATCACTATACAGCGAAATTTTGCTCCTGGAAAGCAGGATTCTAACAGCTTTATTTTAAAAAGGCGCTCCGCTTGACGCCATGTAGCCCCTGATGTTCACTGGCTGCTCGCCGTCCACATTTGCATAAACCTGCGCGCGCAGCCTTGACCTAATTATTGTCGATAAGCGCTATTCCAAAATGTCTGTTGCAGATAAAATGAAATTTTTGAAGTCCATGTGCGTAGTGTGCATGTATAGTGATGCTTGCTCACTGACATAGCCAGGTTCTGGAATAGAGGAGCACCAAGTGTTCTACAGCAGATTCTGCTTCTCAGACTAGGGGTTTTGGGAGCTACGTGACCTCCCTGTCTGAGGCAGAGCCCCAGAGGGCAATATTAGATTCAAATTTGATATTTTGAGCATATATTCAGACTATATGACAGCAGATCGACAATCACCCTACCCTCTACAAATAGAATATTTCATCGGTTTTGCGCAAATCTCACGTCCAGTCCAGGTCCGAATAGGGGTCCGCCCCTATGTCCCCTCGCTGCTGCTCTAATGATCATTAGACCCTCTAGTGGGGTCCAGGACGTAACTGAAGTCGCCTCAATCTAGGGCAATACTAGATTTAAATCTTGAACTTTGGAGTAATTTTCAGGCAATATGACAACCATATCTAGCCCTTCTAGATAAAAGTTTCTTAATGCTTCTGTAAAAACCTTCTAACTAGTCTTGACCTGGTCAGAGCAGGTTCATGCCCACTGTTCCCCTTTGTGGCTGAACTATTCTGCATCAATAATTCAAGACAGACTCGCATATTCCATTTAATCATACGAGGAGGTTTAGGGAAGCGTGGTTAAGCCCCACAAAGGGGTCTGAAATTTTGAGTAATATTAGAGTTAGACCCGATCTCTGGTTCATACTTTAAAGACTTTTAGTGTGATTTATTGTTGAGCTGCTAAAAGCTGTAATAGGTCTACAACTAAATACATAGATTCTATCGACACTCACCCTGCAAAACTCTTCCCCCCGCCCGCGAATACGTTCTCATCGAATTTGCGCAAATCTCACGGCTCATCCGAATAGGGGACCCGGCTCTCTGTGCCCATCGTGGCTACGTTGATGCGTAGGATCTCTTCATTCAAATGGAAGAATCGAATGTTGGTGTTAGGTTTTCCTGCCGATTATTGTTGACGAAAGATATTAGGCAAAGTACAGTATTTATGCAAAGACAGTTTTCAGATTTCCAATTCATTAATTCAAATGTGCAGCTATCTGCGATGAACCACTCTCTTTCAACAATTCCCGGAGAACTGAAGTAAGCCTTTACGAAGGAAGGGCAGTCAACTACACGTGTAACGAAATGTTTGATTTCGTCGGAGAGTTCAAGGGTCAAGACTTCGTCGGGTTCATCTGCTCTGAGCACAAATGGAGACTCATTCGAGACAGTGGAACAGATTTTGATTCCATTATGACACCTAATTTCTTCGTTTGCGAACGTAAGATGAAACAATGAGTTTTTCGCTCTTTCCGTATTTATTACCACGCTGTCTTGCTTCACCCGTATTTTCACAAATTAGAATCGTGGGCCTGTCAGAGGTGAAAGTTAACGTATACCCTACGTAAGTCATCGTCGGTTCGAGGCTTTGAGACAGAAATAAGTCCAGAAGAAAAAAATAGCCTTATTCGACAGTCTTTCATGGGGTGGATCATGAACTACTAAATGAAGTGGACCTCAAACTTTCAACGTACCTTATATCAGGGAACCGAAGATTGGCGACGAAATACAGCGCTCTGAATATTTGCATTCAATTTTGGACTTTTCCAACTTGCAATTGCACAAATTCTATGAAAGATAAACAGATGAGGTATACGCCAATGTTTTGCATTTTTATTCTTCTTTCAAAACATCCGTGCAAAATTTAATAAAAGTTGGGATACGGTCACAATCTGTCCTGAAAAAGAACCCCTCCAAAAAGAAATATTTTTGTTTCAAGCTGTGCAGCTAAAACAGTTTTTAAATGGCAACAGTATCGTAGCCAGGATTTCCGGAAGGGAGGTTTGGTTGCGATCGTGACCAAAAAAATTTTTTTAAATCATGACGAGCAAAAAACCTCCTCTAATTTTTTTATTTTTTAGGAGCTGACAGGCCAAAAGGTCGTCGCCTTCCTGACACCTTTACATTCTTTCTATTTTCTATTGCGGTCCGCTTAAAAGTTTTTCGGTCGGCAGACAGCTAAGGGGGTTTTTGACTTCAAAAATCTTGTCCGCAAATGAAAAATGTATGGAAAAGCATGTAAAAAATGTTCGTCGGCAATCAAGGGGGTTAACCGAAACCACGGACAACTTTGCAGTACATAAAGTATTGCGCAAGTAACAGCATAACTGAGGAATTTATGATATTGCCTACTGCAAGTTTTTTTATAGATGCAAACACTAGAAGACAATGAAAGAGAACACAGGAACAAACCTACCAGAGGACAGGAGGGTAAAGAATGAGATTACACATCAAGACCATAATGCAAATGGATGAATGGGTGGAACATACTGGTTCTCACACAGGGAAGAACCTACTGAACCACTCTAAACCACGTTAAAATTATTATATACACATTAACTGTTCGTTTTAAAGTATTTTTGACATCTATTGTACATGTTACCATATGCTGAAAAATCGTGCATTTACCGCCTTGATTCCACGAGAGAAGAACGTACGTGGGAAACCATTTGTCGTAGATATTGAACTTTCCAAGACGTCGAAGAGAAAATAATGTTCTAATGCAAATATACAGTTTATGAATTTTAAATGTTCCTATAGTTGTCACTCACCACACGTGAATAAATTGGGATGTTAATGTATCGAATCATCATTTCTTCATAAAGTCATTTTCTTTATTAAAAATCGAGTTTTTTTATTAATATTAGGGCAAACATTCATGACTTGATTAATTCAAATGTGCAGCTATCTGCGATGAACCACTCTCTTTCAACAATTCCTGGAGAACTGAAGTAAGCCTTTACGAAGGAAGCGCAGTCAGCTACACTTGTAACGAAATGTTTGATTTCGCCGGAGAGTTCAAAGGTCAAGACTTCGTCGAGTTCAAATGCTCTGAGCACAAATGGAGACTCACTCGAGACAGTGGAACAGATTTTGATTCGGTTATGAAACCTAATCTCATCGTTTGCGAACGTAAGATGAAACGTAGACTTTTTCGCTCTTTCCGTATTTATTACCACGCTGTCTTGTTTCGCTCGTATTTTCACAAATAAGATCCGTGTGCCTGTCAGAGATGGAAGTTTAGGTGTAACATAACATAACATTTTTTTTCCGGTGGCGCCGTTTCCGGCTGCCAAGCATGCTCCTGTGCATGCCTCGGAGACGTCGTTCTGGGCGGTTTGACGATATTTTGCGCTCGTTTTAGCGCAAAATGTGAAGTAGTGACCTTCCCGTCATTTTCGGAAGGTCCTCTGCGCATATTTTCTCTGGTGGATTAGGACGGTTTTAGTCGCTGATTCGTCGCCTGTCTGGTCCGCCATCTTGTTTTGCGATTTTCAACGCGGCCTGGCAGAACTGCAGACTAGATACACGTGCGGGAATGCTGCGACATCCGTTCTAATTGTAACCTGGAATTCCATCCAAAGTCGGATTCATGATTTTGCTCGACGACGGTTTACTCACGGGAGTCCGCATCTTAAGAAATTATCCGTGTGGCTCGCCTCGCGGACAGTTCTTACAACATCTGCGGAATTTTCAAATCTTATCCCGTGTTTTGCTCCTTTGACGTGCCTGATGCGGACGGTTCTACAGCGGAAGGCTCCTTTCTACGGGATTCGCTGCCGTGGGCGTTTGGGCGGCGATCTCCGTCGTTTCCATCAGGGCTGACTTTACGCTGTCTCTGTTATCCGACGTTCGCCATCGGCATGCCAAAGTATGTCAAAGCGCCTTTGACTTCGACATTCGTCGTGCGTACGGCGCTATAGAAGTCGTCAAGAAGATAAAAGATAAAGATAACATAGGGAAGTCATTGTCGGAACGAGATTTTGAGACAGAAAGAAGTCCAAAAGAAAAGAATAGCCTTATTCGATAGTCTTGCAGAGGGGTGGATTATGGACTATTAAATGAAGTGGACGACAAACTGTTCAACGTACCTTACATCAGGGGGCCGAAGAAATACAGCGTTCTGTGTATTTGCATGTAATTTTGGACTTTTCCAACTTGCAATTGCACAAATTCTAATAAAGATAAACAGATGAGGTATACGCCAATGTTTTGCATTTTTATTCCTCTTTCAAAACATCAGTGCAAAATTTAATAAAAGTTGGGATAAGGTCCACAATCTGACCTGAAATAGAACCCCTCTAAAAACAAATATTTTTGTTTCAAGCTGTGCAGTTAAAACAGTTTTTAAATGGCAACAGTATCGTAGCCAGGATTTCCGAAAGGGAGGTTTGGTTGCGATCGTGACCAAATTTTTTTTTAAAACATGACGAGCAAAAACCTCCTCTAATTTTTTTATATTTTAGGAGCCGACAGGCCAAAAGGTCGTCGCCTTCCTGACACCTTTACATTCTTTCTATTTTCTATTGCGGTCCACTTAGAAATTTTTCGGTCGACAGCCAGCTAGGGGGTTTGACCTCCAAAATCTCGTCCGAAAATGAAAAATGTATGGAAAAGCATGTAAAAAATTTTTCCGTCGGCAACCATGGGGGTTAACCCAACCTATTGACAACTCTGCAGTACATAAAGTATTGCGGAAGTTACAGGGTAACAGGAATTTATGATATTGCATACTGCAAGTTTTGTTATTTAAGATGCAAACACAATACAACGAAGGAGAACACAGGAACAAACCTACCAGAGGACAGGAGGGTAAAGAATGAGATTACACATCAAGACCATAATGCAAATGGATGGATGGGTGGAACATACTGGTTCTCACACAGGGAAGACCCTACTCAACCACTCTAAACCACGTTATAATTATTATATACTTATTAACTGTTCGTCTTTAAGTATCTTTGACATCTATTGTAAATGTTACCATATACTGAAAAATCGTGCATTTACCGCCTCGAATCCACGACAGAAGAACGTACTAGGAAACCATTTGTCTTACATATTCAACCTTGCAAGATATCGAAGAGAAAATAATGTTCTAATGCAAATATACAGTTCATGAATTTTAAATGTTGCTATAGTTGGCACTCTTCACACGTGCATACATATTATTGCTGACGTATTGAATCATGCAACGTCAATTCGATTTCTTTGATAATGTTCGGATATGCATTCAATGATTTGATTAATTCAAATGTGCAGCTATCTGCGATGAACCACTTTCTTTCAACAATTCCTGGAGAACTGAAGTAAGCCTTTACGAAGGAAGCGCAGTCAACTACACGTGTAACGAAACGTTTGATTTCGCCGGAGAGTTCAAGGGTCAAGAGTTCGTCGAGTTCATCTGCTCTGAGCACAAATGGAGACTCATTCGAGACAGTGGAACACAATTTGATTCGGTTATGAAACCTAATTTCATCGTTTGCGAACGTAAGATGAAACTAAGACTTTTCGCTCTTTCCGTATTTATTACCACGCTGTCTTGTTTCGCTCGTATTTTCACAAATTAGATCCGTGTGCCTGCCAGAGATGGAAGTTTAGGTGTAACATAAGGAAGTCATTGTCGGTTCGAGGTTTTGAGACAGAAAGAAGTCCAAAAGAAAAGAATAACCTCATTCGGTCGCAGTAGCGTCGTCAAGGTGGGGGGAGGTTTGGGTTAACCCTCCTGTGGCGCTGACGAAAAACTTGTTTAGTGTTTCCATGCATTTTTAATTTTCGGACGCGGTTTTGAGGGCCAAAACTCCTCTTTGGGCTGCTGACCAAAATTTTTTAAGCGCCAACAGGCGTGACGACCTTTTTTGCTTGTTGTCAGCTTCCGAAAGGATAAAATTTTAGAAGGAAAGACAGAGAATAAGGTATAAGGTGATGACCTCTTTTGCTTGTCAAGATTTTTGGAGAGTTGTTTACGGTCAAAATTCAACCCTAAACCTCCCCTTCCGGAAAATCCTAGCTACGCCACTGTTCGGTAGTCTTGCATTGGGGTGTATTATGGACTATGCAATGAAGTGAACGACAAACTGTTCAACGTACCTTATATCAGTTGACCGAAGAAATACAGAGTTCTGTGTATTTGCATTTAATTTTGGACTTTTCCTACTTTCAATTGCACATATTCTATGAAAGGTAAAAAGATGAGGTATACGCCGATGCGTTGCATTTGTATTTCTCTTTCAAAGCATCCGTGCAAAATTTAATAAAAGTTGGGATAATGTCCACAATCTGACCTGAAATAGAACCCCTCCAAAAAATAATTATTTTTGTTCCAAGCTGTGCAGCTAAAACTTTTGAGTGGCAACCTAACTTTGGTGAGCGGCAAAGTTGTAGGGGATGTATTTTGAACAAAATAAATCATAAGTTTTGAAAATTGGACAATATTTGGTTGAGATATATTCCCCTGCCCCAGCACCCTCCTTCCGATAAATTGTCGTTTCGATCAGTGTAGAACAATGCTTGTATTTCTTTTATAATTTTCTTTATACCAGGCTATAGTAAAGCTAAATATAAAAGGTCTAAACCATTGTCTTGCATTTTTATTGCTCTTTCTTACCATTCGACGAAATTTAAAAAACAAATTGGGACGAAGGTCAACAGTTTGGCCTAAAATAGAACTCCCTCTACAAAAATATTGTTTTTTATTTCAAGCTGTGGAGCTAAAATTGTGGCGGCCACGCGCCACAGTTAGCGAGATATTATTATTAATTACTTAATAATGTTATTAAAGGTTTACTTGTTTAACTTTATAACTTTCTAGTCTCTTTTTAATAATTTAATTTAACTAATTAGTTAATAACTAGGTGTTTACCCGTCAAAAATGACGGGGGAGATTGGCTGTTCTCTGTTGGCTCGGAGGTGGGTAATCTCCATAGAGTGAAAATTCAGTTTCCCTGACTAAAAATTACCCTCGATAGTTTTGATTTCGAGATGCTAAGACTTCGGTAAAGTGACTAGAAATCGCAGTGTCGCCTAAGACCGTAAGTTGTGTTAGAAACTTGGAAACCAGTAACGATAAGTCCCCGAGAGATCGGTCAATGAAGGCGATTCACATCGACATTTGAGGGTCGAAAAGTCCGAATGTTAACGTATTGAATCATGCAACGTCAATTCGATTTCTTTGATAATGTTCGGATAAGCATTCAATGATTTGATTAATTCAAATGTGCAGCTATCTGCGATGAACCACACTCTTTCAACAATTCCTGGAGAACTGGAGAAAGTCTTTACGAAGGAAGCGCAGTCAGCTACACTTGTAACGAAATGTTTGATTTCGCCGGAGAGTTCAAAGGTCAAGAGTTCGTCAGGTTCATCTGCTCTGAGCACAAATGGAGACTCATTCGAGACAATGGAACAGATTTTGATTCCATTATGAAACCTAATTTCATCGTTTGCGAACGTAAGATGAAACGAAGCTATTCATTCGCTCTTTCCTCATTTATTACCACGCTTTGTTTCACTCGTATTTTCACAAATTAGATTCGTGTGCCTGCCAGAGATGGAAGTTTAAGGTGGTGGGACACTAGCGAGGATTGAGCGAGTTTCTGTTGACGTTCTTTGCGAGCGTTGTTGAACCTGTAGGAGCGATTTTCCATACAGGCAAAAATTAAGCCACGCCTACAGCAATTGATGTAGCGCTGACAGCAGTTGATGTAGCGTTGATAAAATGGCAGACGAAGATATAGTAGCTCTCTGCGAATGATGATGCTAACAACATGTATCATCGCATCGGTACCTGCTTTATCGAAAGGAAAGAGGTAAAACACCCCAAAAAAGGTTTGATGAGGCCTTGGATACGGTGCAGGGAATTGCCCTCATCATATCCGGACAGAACTACTAAATTGCTACAGCATTAAGACCTCCTAAAATATAAATAAAGAAGCGTTTGGCTTTCAAATTTATTTCACTCCATTTCGTTGCATTGCGTGTAGATTCATTGTGTAATACTGCGTATACAGTCACGCACCTCCATGGAATGGACTGGAGCTTTTCGGCACTCTGGAGCCATATTGATGGTTTCTTCTCACTTTCTTTATAATCATCCAATGCACTGTCCCATAATATGATATGCTCCGCCACCTCGTTCAAAATATTTATGTGAAATTCGATTTTTGTAGCCATTTTTTCAAAAACAAAATTTTCTCTTGTCTTCTCTTATTTGGCGGGCTGACCATAAATTTATTATTAATATATTAAAGTCTATGGGGCTGGCGTTTCAACTGATACCTTATTGTAAACGGACGGAGACGCGATGGGCTAGGAGGTTATGACCATTGGTTATTATAGGTAATTCCCGTACAGTGAAAATTCAGTTTCCCCAACTAAAAAAACCCTCGATAGTTTTGATTTCCAGATGCTAAGACTTCGGTAAAGCGACTAAAAATCGCAGTGTCGCCTAAGATCATAAGTTGTGTTAGAAACTTGGAAACCAGTAACGCTAAGTCCCCGAGAGATCGGTCAATGAAGGCGGCTCACATCGACATTTGAGGATCGAAAAGTCCGAATGTTATCGTATTGAATCATGCAACGTCAATTCGATTTCTTTGATAATGTTCGGATAAGCATTCAATGATTTGATTAATTCAAATGTGCAGCTATCTGCGATGAACCACTCTCTTTCAACAATTCCTGGAGAACTGAAGTAAGCCTTTACGAAGGAAGCGCAGTCAACTACACGTGTAACGAAACGTTTGATTTCGCCGGAGAGTTCAAAGGTCAAGAGTTCGTCGGGTTCATCTGCTCTGAGCACAAATGGAGACTCACTCGAGACAGTGGAACAGATTTTGATTCCATTATGCAGCCTAATTTCATCGTTTGCGAACGTAAGATTAAACTAAGACTTTTTCGCTCCTTCCGTATTTATTACCACGCTGTCTTGTTTCGCTCGTATTTTCACAAATTAGATCCGTGTGCCTGTCAGAGATGGAAGTTTAGGTATACCATAAAGAAGTCAATGTCGGTACGAGGTTTTGAGACAGAAAGAAGTCCAAAAGAAAAGATTAACTTTGTTCGATAGTCCTACGTGTATCGGGGTGAATACAGTAGATGGTACTCCTTATGTGACCTGATTACCTGAAAGGCATTTACTCGTACATCATATTGTGACGAGGACGCCGTTGTTTTCTGATATTTATTTAGAGACTGCACCATAATAATCCTGGTGCAGGGTCTTGACCCTCGTCAATTTCGTCACAGTATTTTTTAAATATCAGGTAAGTCCATGGATACAAACACGTGTGCAAGTCTAATACATGATCGATTCTTGTTTTTTTTTCAAGCATGGCTATTTTCGCATTTTCATCACGAAATCGGCGGAAACAGCCAATCGCCGGGGGGCAAATGGGGCAGCTCAACCTGCCCCAGACCACCTACCAGATTCGCGCAAATCCGGTGAGAAAGTTTTCTGTGGAGGGGGTAGGGGAGGGTAAGAATCTGACACGCCAGACCCCTTTTGCCCCCAACCAAAAATTCCTGGCGACGCCACTGGCAACAGCTCAATACAATTTCCTATCTGAATTACTTTGATGCTTATATTCCGTCGCTAACCAGGACATTTGTTGCCTGTTCAGCTGTCTGTCCGCAACCGATAACGCTCGCAAATTCTACCCGGACGGGTAACAGCGTGTCCGAGGGGAGTACAGTCCGCTATACCTGCGATTATGGTTTTCGATTCCCCAAGAGACTAAACTTCCTTGAACTCAAATGCGAAAGACATAATTGGACCATCGTCGTCCAATCAGAGGAGGAGAATACTACGGAGTCATACGATTACGACACCTGCCGGCCGTCTTTAAAGCACTCTGAGCAAGATAAAAACGGTTTCCCACAATGTCAAGGTAAGAGATTATTTGGGGATTTGCGAGGGCTCTCTTGATTTCAGTAGAATTGATAATTTTCTCCATGATCGATTTAAAGTACATTGATTACCGAAAAGAAATATTTATACGGTGATTATCCAGTATTCTGGAATGATGGGGGGTCACATCGACATTTAGGGTCGAAAATTCCGACAAGCCAAAAAACTGATCACGGAGGAGTTCATCGTTCATCGCACATTCACATCTTCTCTTCGGTCAGGTTACCTACCCTCCATCCACCGTTTTTGCGCAAATTCAACGTATGGTCCCCGTGCTCTTCCCCTGTGGCGACGCCGATGGATAAGCTACGGTATGACGTAGAACTGTGCTCATTAATCGGCAACATTCATAATGGAACCGATTTTTAGGACAATCGGATCAACCGGCAATCGGGCGCCAGTCCGGTGCCGATGCCGATTAATCGGTAACATTTGTATCAGGCCAATTATTAGGATAATTGGAGCAATCGGTTTTAAATTACAAAGTGAACATAGAAATTTAAAATTTGACATAATAGGTATCGATAGCAAGTTAGCAGCATCATTATTCATTAATGATTAAGCACACATTCATTGAGTCGCTTGGCAAACCTCGAATTGAACCTGCATACGGAGGGCATATGCATTTACGCTACACCTTTATGGCAAATTTGATTGCATGATCATTAAAAACTACCGATTTGGAGAATTTGACAGATAATCGGTATCGGCAAAACAATCGGTTGTCTAACAATCGAAACAATCGGCAATCGGAACAATCGGCAAAATGTGCAATCGGTACAGCTCTAGTATGATGAGATCAATGTTTTATCCAGGACTATTAGGGGGCATTCCTTCCCTCTCAAAAAACGATAAAAATCACCCCAAAATCCCAACACGCACATAGATTTTTGCATCAATAATAATGTGATTTAAAGTGGTCTGGGATAGACCTGTGCGCCGACGGTCTGAGGGTCGGCGGCGGCTTGTGACCGCTTTATCACCGGCGGCGGCGGCGCGCCGAACCAATTTTATCGGCGGCGGCGGCGTGGACTTTATTGGCGGCGGCGGCGGCGTGGGCGGCGTACAAACGGTTAATATAGTACAATACGTGCGACTACAAAGGATACCATATGATATCGTCGGTTTTGTTCAATCCTCGTGGTTTTTTGTCACCCGGTTCATTTGAAAACAATGTAACAAACTTATAATACTAGTAAAAATAAAATTATACAGTTTAAGAAACATTTTATCAACAGAGCCGTAGCTAGTGTATTCGGCGCTCGGGGCAAGGTACAAATGTTGCGCCCCTAAATTCCGGTGATGACCTTTTTATGCTTATCTGAGCAATTGACGTAGCAATCTATAGCCTCTAGCAGCCCCAAAACCGGTGATTTTTTTGTACTTATCTGTATTTTACGCCGCAGAAAGTGGATCATCATCATCATCATTTCCTCTTTCCTTCATTAGTTGAAGATGAGGTGACGTCATGAATCAGGCATTTCCAGGTAGTTCTTTCTTTTGATGCTTTGATTGCTGTTGTTATAGCCAACCAGTCCATTCTTCTATGTCGTCCACCCATCTTCTGTTCGGCCGACCTCTTTTCAGAGTCTGGCATGATACCTTGTTGTATTGTTTGCTGTAGGCTATCTTTGTTGTTTCTTTTGTATATGACCAAAATAACTCAGTTTTCTTCTTTGGCAGATGTTAAAGAGTTTTCGTTTGGTATTTGCTTTTTTCATGACTTCTTCATTTGTTTGTTTTACGGTCCATGATATTCTTTGCATTGTTCTGAGTGGATAGTGGTGGTATAAAAACTTAAAAAATAATGTCCAAAATGTGCCTCCTCCCCCACTAAGAACAGCTTGTGCCCTAGCCACGGTTCTGTTTATCAAATTATATTGCTTCATTAGGCTATATATCCCAAATTGACCATAAATGAAAACTTTTAAAAGTTTATGTGTCAACTTAGAAAACAAAGCACCGCCGACATCAGACTAAGAAGATTAATTTTAAACTAAACTAAGAGGATTTAAGCAACAAACGCTATCAGTTATGATGCATAGGTTCACTGCTCGTTTAGTCAACTGTGCACAGTTAATTTTAGCATCACTTTAGCATCTGTTTAGGTCTTCGCGTAATTTTCTTCGAAAACGCTTTCTTTGCCGTGGCCATTTTTCAGAATGTAAACATTACAGGACGTCATTCGATAGACGAATGAAGCGAAGTAAATAAGTAACGCGTGTTTTGAATTGTGCTTTGAATTAGCTAGCACATGTTGACTATATATGGTAAAGACAGTTTTATCTACGTATTACAACAGTGTTGGCTTACTCTGGTTACATGAGAAAAATAATTTAACCAAGGGGACGCCGGCGTCACGCCGATGTTCTCTCGGCGGCGGCGGCGGCGCGCCGATCCTATATTACCGGCGGCGGCGGCGTCATGAAAACGTCGGCGGCGGCGGCGCGGCGTCGGCGGCGCACAGGTCTAGTCTGGGAGGCTAAGTAAGTCTGTGTAAAAACCACTGTAGCAACTCTTCCTATTCAATAACCTAGTTTTCCAAGATGGCCTTTGAATACGTTTACTGTTTCAATTGTCTCTCTCACCTCGTCCAAAGTGTTCCATATTTCCACAACCCTTTCAATAAAAAAATTTTCTTTCTTGGGCCCACCCTCTGCTTGAACAATTTGCATTTGTGGCCTCTTGTGCTGCTATGATGTGCCATTGCAAAGAATCGATCGTGTGGCATATCTACTTTCCCAGTCATTATTGGAGTTTCTAGCTAGCAAAAACAGCATCAAATTTCCCATTAAAACATTTAAGTTTATGCAATTGATAAGTCGGCACTAGCCCTACAGACGGTATTTTCGGGTTTTAACAGATTAAAAAGGAAGCAAACATAAGGAGGCAGTAGCAGGATTTAATCTAGGCCGTTTCCGGAGAGAAACTTTCCTTCCCCCCCCCCGAAAATTTCAAATTCCCCCGGAAATTTTGACATACTATATCAACTAACAGCAGCCCTAGCTATATTCCCCGGCTTTATCAATTCCCCGGAGTCCAGAGTCTAGATTAAACACTGGGCAGTAGTCAAGCTGTATAGTTGCTCGTCAGGATTTTCGGAAGTTGAATGAAGGGACGCCATCAGTATGTTTACGCCCCGGGCGCCGGATACCCTAGCTATGCCTCTGCCTATAGGCTAGCATAGGCAGTAAAAATTTTACTAGTTCCCGAATTGAGAAGTAATAAAATTACCGGGTCACGACAAAAAAGTTGGGAAACGCTGCTCTGGTAGGTTTGTTCCTGTATTCTCTTTCTTTGTCTACTTGACCTTGAATTGACAAATAATAAAATTTTGCAGTACACAATGTCATAAATGCCTGATTCAATCATTGTATAATTGCCACGATACCTTATCTACAGTCCAGTTCTATATACTGTAACTCGACTGCCCTGCTGTTTGCGCTTTTATGGTTGCTATAGCGATTCTCTGTCCGCCATTTCCCACTTGGAAGGGGATCAGAACGGAAAATGAAAGTCGCATGGTCGGCGCCATCATCCATTACAACTGTACCGAGAGAAAGCAGTTCGTTGTCGACGCCAACAAAGCGTTTCAGACGAGCGAATGTCTTCTGAACGAAACTTGGATTCCGGATTTTCAACGATGCAAATGTCAGTAGACTACTTCCAATCTTAGACTACTCACTTAACTGTCAATGCTAATTTTGTTATTAACAGCACCTCCACATCACCTGGTAGGCAAGAGTAGTAAAGTAGTAGTAGTAGTAGTCAGCAGTAGTAGTAGACAGTCCAGTAGCCAGTAGTAGTAGTATAGTAGGTCAGTAGTAGTAGTAGTAGTAGTAGTAGTAGTAGTAATAATAATAATAAGTCTTCTTCTTCATGTGCCATGTATTGCTACGTCGGCGACCATGGATTTCCACTCTTCTCTGTTTCTGGATTGCCTTATCAGTTCGATGTTGTCTGTAGTTCCTGTCCTTCTCTTAGGCTGTCCGTAAACTTTATTCTTTGTCTTTCTCTTGCTCTTTTCCCTCTATTTTTCCTGTTATGGCTAGATTTTCCAATCCGTCTTTTCTTATTAGATGTCCAAAGAATTCAAGCTGCTGCTTTCTTATGGTTTTTAGCAATTTTCTTTTTGTACCAAAAGTTTTAGTACTTCCTCATTGGTTATTCTTTCTGTCCATGAAATTTTTGCATGCGTCTGAGAAACCACATCTCTGCAGCTTCCAGTTTCCTTTCTGATGTTTTTGTCAACGTCCATGTTTCCGAGTCCACATCAGAACCGCCCAAACGTGAGTAGCTGTGAAGAATTCTGAGCCGTGTTGTTGTTGAAATATGTTTATTTGTGAGAATCTTTTTGAGTTGTATGAAGGCTGACTTCGCCATACCTATTCTGGTTTCAATGTCCTTTTCACTTCTTCCATCGCTTGTGAAGATGCTTCCTAGATATTTGAACTGTGTTACCTGTTTTATTTCCATTCCCCTGTATTGTAGCCTGCATTTAGGAATTTCTTTCTTTTTTGTAATTACCATACAGTACGTCTTCTTTTTATTTATTCTTAGTCTACAATATACTACTTCCAATCTTAGACTACTCACTTAACTGTCAATGCTAATTTTGTTATTAACAGTAGTATAATAATAATATAATAAGTAAGGACCCTTAACTATAATAGAAGAAGTATGTAAAAAGTCTAGAGAGGCTACACCTAGGATATTCAATAGGTGGCGCTAGGTGTCATTGAGTTATAGTCCGATAGTTAGTTGAAACTTAGCATACCTCCTTAGTGTGGGAACCCTAGCTATGTATAGAGGTCCCACAGACGGGCAAAAGGGCCGGTAAACTGAGATAGCAGAGCGAGGTAGTACCTGAGAGAAGACGAGGTAGTACCTGAGATAGGAGAAGACAAGGCAGTACCTGAGACCAGGAGCTAGTACCTGAGAGAAGACGATTTTTACCTGAGATAGGAGGGACAAGGCAGCTGAGACCAGGGCTTCTATCCCCATTTTTTCGGGCGCAGGGGGGGAATAAAATATTTTGCTACTAATCTGGACTGAACCGAGACTGATATTGATTCAAAATAACACTGACCGTGACGTAATCAATGATAGCTATGCCTAACACAAAGGATGAAAAGCTGAATATAATACTAAGTCTACAAGGGAGCAAATTAACAGGGGAATTTGTAATTTTGGGGAATTGAGCCCGGCTGCAAGGGGGGATAGAAGCCGCTGCCTGAGACAGAAGAAGTAAGGCCCAATGGAGAGAGAGAGAGAGAAGGAATCAGCCATCTAATAGTAAAAACAACAGGTAAGTCCAACAGGTAAGTCGACCACCCACGCGCCTTAATTGAGAGATCTAATCCTGTGTAGCGGCCGGGCGTCAGCCATCCTGGGAAAGTAGTACATAATGCCCGGTTCGCAGCAGCAGCAGCAGATCCTTTTCTTTCTCTTGTGTTTTTCCCATCCTTATATTGTTTAGGGTACGGCGTGGTATCGGCGTCGCACTCTAGGTTGGGAAAACAAGTCATTGTTCGTCAGTGTTTATTCTAGCCACATTGACATTGGGGAGTTTGAAATGTTTGGGGGGAGAAGGTTTGTCTGCCCAAAAGGGAGAAGGTTTGTCTGCCCGAAAACCTTGACGAGCAAAAAAGGTCACCTCCTGATATTAGATTTTCTCGGAAGTGGTGACAAGCAAAAAATAAGGTCATTACATCTTCACATTCTCTAATGCTCTTCTGAATATGGTCATATCGTTATATCCTTATATTTTTCCCTCTCCTGAATAATAACCCCCCTCTCGTCACACTTTTGGGGGAGGTGGGGAAATTACCATCCCCAATGTCCCATTCCCCAATAGAAATTTTTGGGGAGGAATTTTCAAACTTGAGGGGGAATCCCTCCCCAAAAAGGGCCTAGAATAAACACTAATTGTTCGTAGAGGCTTGGAAGGTGAGTCGTGAATAGTGAGCAGTTGACGGTGACTTGATTGAAAATACGCGACTGTGCGAAGAATTTCTTGACGTTGTTTTTTCTTTGACGGAGACTTTTTTACCCAAAAATGTCGATGCCCCCTCATTCCGGAACCTTTGGCTAAGCTATTAGGCTAACGATTGATTAGAGATTAATGATTGCAGATTCGGATGAGGAACTGGCAAAGAAGATCGAACCGAAGGAGGCACGTGGAGCGGTTGCCATAGGAACGGTGGCAATCGTCTTCCTGTCACTGGAGCTGGCACTGGTCGTTCTCATGGACATCGACCATCTCATCAGACACGCCAAGATGCTGAAGGAAAACGTCGCCTCTGGATTTCGGCGTCTCATCGGAGCCAAGCAGTAGTGGCTTCTGGTCGGTCAACTCCTTCCAGATGTGACAGGACTTGTTTTCTTACTCTGATAGACACTTGAGTCATTCAATTGAATCAATTCTGAATGCAAAACCGCTGTCTTTGATTTTTTCCTGAATCGCTCCATTTCGGATTGATTTCTAAACGATGTTTGCTTGCTACAGGCAGTGGCGTAGCCAGGATTTCCGGAAGGGGGTTTTGTTTTTTGGTTTTCCGTGACCAACTTTGGAAAAATCTTGGCAAGCAAAAAAAACGTCATCACCTCTAGTTTTCCCTGACAAGGAAAAAAGTCATCGCCTCTTAAACCGTTACATTTTTAGCCAAGGGGGGTTTTGACACCAAATTCGCGTCAAAAATTTAAACTGCATACGAACTCATTAAAATATTTTGTTTTCGGCAGCCCAGGGGGTTTGACCCCAAACCCCCTTGGATACGCCACTGGCTACAGGTATAGGTATTATTGAAGAGCTTGTTCGATGTTTATTGATTATTACTGGCGGAATGTTGACCTCTTGACTTGATTTTTCGCTTTCAGTTGGATGGTTCTTTGTCTGCTCGAGTTGTCAGTTTCACAATCTGAAGAAGTTCTGTAATTAACTGCGCACTTGATGAAAATGCCTCTATCTGTTTGTCACCGCAGTTAATTGATCTGGTTTTCACATTTTCTCCTTTGTTCGTGTGACTGTTCGGTTTACTTGAGTGCGTAACCAACGTGGTATTTTAGAGTCATGCCAATGAACGAGGGAGGGGAACAGTGTTTTATACAGGCCTGTTAGGAGGAGAGATTTTCCCCCAAAAACCTCAAAATCCCTCCCCCCCAAAAAAAACCCAGCACTTACACAAATTTTGCATTGAAGTGTGTCTTTTCCCCTCCAACCAAGTCGATCCCCTCTAAAGCCTCAATCCCCCCCAAGGCCTGGAGTCTGGATAAAACACTGGAGGGGAAGAATCAAAATATTTCTAATTGCATCTCTATGCTAAATAAGTTAGTCAAATAAGCAAAACAGCCAGAAACTTCCCCCTGTTGTGTGGCGAATGGGCCAGTATGCAGTGACCATGAACCTCTTTCTAGGCTAGTTGGCAATAAAATGTAACACGGTGTAAAAGGTGACGACCATTTTTTGCTTTTCAAGATTTTTTCGAAGTTGGTGACAGTCAAAACCAAAAATCAAATCCCCCTTCTTTCGGAAATCCTGTCTGCGCCACTGAGCACGCTACTGAAATTGTGAACGCAGCAGTAGATTATGCTAATTAGGACCAGTTCATATGTCTCAGGTCAAATGGTCAACATGCGCTAGAATTGACTTTACGGGCATTAAGAGACGGTTGGGCGTTCGCACAATCTGCTACAAATTTTTTGTTCGAGTGAACTAAATCATTTATCAAATATATGTAAAAAACGTATAAATACGATTCCATGACGACAGGCCCGTAGGAAGTAGGGGTGCAGAGGTGCAGCTGCACCCCTTGTTTAAAATTTTAAAATCAGGGGGTGCGCTGCACCCCCTGGAAAATAAGGAGGCTGATTTTTTAAAAAAATTCTAGTGAGGATTTTTAAATAGAAGAAAGAGTGACGACTTTTTTTGCTCGTCTGGGTTTTCCCCCAGACAAATTTTTCCCTCTTGTCACAACCTTTATCTTCAGAAAATCTGCACCCCTGCTCAAAATTCGTTCCGACGTGCTGTTGCTTGACGATTCTTTTGTTGCTTTGTAACAGCGCAACTACATAATGAAATCCAGTCATCTGGTACTCCTAAGACCCCCCCCACTGAGTTCGTCCCTTATTCCCCCAAATGAACAGTGACGTTGTTGCAGCAATCGCTGGCAGTCATTTCCAGCAAAAGCGCAAGAAGGCTTATCTACTTCTCTGCTGTCTCCAAATATTACATGTATTTGCGAAAACATCGTAACGGCCTTTTTTCATCGATTTTTCTGAGACTGATCTTGTGTGTGTGTGTGTGTGTGTGTGTGTGTGTGTGTGTGTGTGTGTGTGTGTGTGTGTGTGTGTGTGTGTGTGTGTGTGTGTGTGTGTGTGTGTGTGTGTGTGTGTGTGTGTGTGTGTGTGTGTGTGTGTGTGTTCGGTAACGTCGTCTTCATTGTACGAGGCGTTGCTATAGGCAACATCAAATTTAATAATGGACGCGGCGTCATTTTTAATTAAATGCTTGGCTTGACGCTGGGATGTATTATGCATCATATCGCTTATAGACCTATAACGTTCTAACTTGGTGTACCCACCCTCGTCCCTTCTCCCCTCTCACCTCCTTCTCCCCGTCCACCTCCCTTCATCGTACTCCTCATCCTCCCCTCCTGCACCCCTCTCCTCCCATTCCTCAAGGTCGATGAGGAGACGGAGGAGTAGGCGAAGGAGGAGGAGGCGGAGCAGGTGATGATGACGATGAGGCGCTGATGGCGAGATGCTGCTGCTGCCATTTTCAAATCTTGACCAGACAGAGCGTTTCATAATGGATGAATTCATAATCTCATCATTCTCCAATCCCTCCCTTCTCCGTCCCTTTCCTTCTCACCCTTCCTCCATCCCTCCCTCCCCTCCTACCTCCTGCCTCTCTCTTTCCCTCCCTTCCTCACTCCCTCCTGCATATCTCTTTTCCCTTCCTCCCTCCCTCCGCCCCTCTTTCCCTGCCTTCCTTCCTCCATCCTCCCTCTGTCGTCCGTCCGTCCATCTCTCCCACCATTCCCCATTCCTCCCTCCCTCCTTCCTCCTTCCCTCCTCCCTCCCCCTGCCACACAGACACCAGAGAGGCGTCAGCTGTAGGCTACTTGTTATACTCCATGGAATTCAGTAGCTGCTTAATAGAGTAATCGTACGTCTTTGTTATATGGATAGCATGCGCTACTAGAATAGATGGAAACGATCTCAATTGTCTTAATGATCAGTTTCGAAGAGTCTCAAATAGTCTCCATTCTTGTGGATCATAAGTGATTTCTTAGACATTCACGAGGAGGGACCTCAGTTTCGGGATAGAATACCAGATTACCTTCCTTTCTTAAGAAAGGCTCCAGCCTCCAACTCAGGTTTTAATCTAGGCCGTTTTCGGGGGGAATTGCCCTTTCCCCCCGACAATTTAAAATTCCTCTCCGGAAAATTTGGCATACTACATGAACTGACAGCAGCCCCCTAGCAGAATTTCGCCCCGGCTTTGTCAGTTTTCCCCCGGCTTTGTCAGTTTTCCCCCGGAGTCCAGTAGTTTAGATTAAACACTGCTCCAACTGCTGGTGGCACTTTGGATAACCCACGGAGTCTGAAATATTTTAAATGACTGGCCTTTGTATAGTACGCTACTGACGTAAGCTTACTTCAGCAGCCTCCAGGCATAGGCCCTATAAATGAGTACTGCATTGCACCAGAAAATGACGCAATAAATTCTGGATGATGTGTAGATGGTGGCATTATGCAATGTGATGCAATATTACATCATTTAAATTTTAAGGCTTATTTAGCATCTTGTTACAGTCCTACTGGAGAAATAATTAGTGCTGTTACGGTTAACCGAACCGAACCGAAACCGCGGTTTTTCGGTCAAAACCGAACCGAACCGAAACCGCGGTTTTGACCATGCAAATTGGACGGTTTCTTCCGTTTTAACCCTAGGTTAGGGTTAACGCTAACCTAAAGGTTAAAAAATTTTAGGGTTAACACTAACGCTATGATCTCTTTTTCAATGCATTAAATGCATTTAATGCATTTTGAATGCAGTTCAATCAATGCACAGCTTTTAAACGCTAAAATAACGAGTGTTGTTCTTCTGGCATGTCTATATTTCTATGATGAGTCAGAGTCTGACGTCATTATTGAAATCAGTAAAAACAATTTTAAAATGGCTGCATTAGTAGTGTCGCGCAGTGGAAGTTTAGTGTGGAATGCCAATTGGCTCCGGACACCTTCAAAATTGAGGTAGACACCCCCACCCCCAAATCCACAATCCTAGAAATATCCCTGAGGCTAACGGAGCGGGTTCAAGCCCTGTTAGTGCCCCTAGTGTGGCTTTCACACGTGCAGTAATGCCTTCTAAGCCACTTTAAATCATGACGAGTTTAAAATTAGGCCTATTGGCAATTGTATCAACTGAAAAGAAGTTACTTAAATAAAGGGGCCGTCCATAAATGACGTCACGCGAATTTGTCACTTTTTTTACCACCCCCACCCCCACGTCACGCAACGTCACGCAACGTCGGACCCCTAAAATACGACGTCACAACGGGCCGACCCCCCGTTTTCAAAAATCGCGTAACGTCATTTTATTTTATATTTCTTATTAAAGTCCTCAAAAAGGTCATTCTTGTATTTTTTCCTCTCGAAAAACCCTGACAAGCAAAAAGAGGTCATAATTGTATCATTTTTCTTCTCCAAAATCCCTGAAAGCAAAAAGAGGTCATAGGGTTATGGTTAACTTATCACTAACCCTAGGGTTAGAGTTAGGGTTAACCCTAACCCTTAACTAGGGTTAAAAAACCGAACCGAACCGAAACCGCGGTTTTTCGGTCCAAACCGAACCGAAACCGACCGAGACTGCTCGAGGTGAAACCGTAACAGCACTAGAAAAATAGTAGAAATAATATTTGATGAAACATAGAAAACTAGTCATATGAAATATCTTCAAAACGAGAGCCAATACAAAAAATTTCGTGATCATATTCGTGTTAAAGACGCCAAATACTACAGATTATGTATGCCCTCTTAAAGTCAGTTACATTTCCACCGTTGACCAGTTTTATCTTTGTTGAAAGCTGTCGGAGATCGTTTGAAGCAAAACGCTTTGCCCCAAATATCTCCGACAACGAGGTCCAGAACGCCGGCTTTGGGTCTACTAAGTGTCGATAACCAATGCCAGCCACATACCTGGAACCACAAGCCACCGTCAACCGCTATTTATAAGAATAATTGCAGGTCAGATCGATGGTGTCCTATTGAACGTCAGTCTTTCGCAGATATTTCACCGAATTTGTCGCTCTTTTCCTTCAGAATTCAGTGCTTGCACTGATCTTGATATTCGACAGCTAATAATATATTTTTAAAACGGAGATGTTTGATACTAGTGTACTAATTTTGTTCATTAAATTATGCTTATCCATTTCTTTTAACGTCAGCGCTCCGCTGCGACAAAACATTAAACTAATGCAAAAAATAAACTGGCACACACACAAGTCATAATATGTGTGTATGTGTGTGCGTGTGTGTGTGTGTGCGTGTAATCCGCGGTGAGCTCTGTCGGCCGCAACCTATAGCTGAGCGGCCATTAGAGCGGCGTGGGATGCCCCGAATACAAGCCTTCATGGCCCCCACGCGTTAGCTTCACCGCTTCCTGCCCTTCCTCCGTCTAGACTTAATCGATTCGTGGGCCTATAAGAGCATTCGAATCTCTGGCGTAGGAAATAGGAATACAGCAGACAATGGCCAGGCGTCGTGAACTCTATTTACAGGGTGCGGCGTACAGTGGATTCTGAGGTTGTGATTTGCCTTCGGCGTCTAATGTAAATTATGTAATTGCAAAATGCAAAAACCGCCAAATACAGTACTACAGTAGAACGAAGGATTATCAGTCATCATCAGTATAGGCCAGTGTTTCCCAAACTGTGGGTCGCAGGGCTCAGTCTAGTGGGTCGCGGGTTAGAGCGAAATTGGATTCAAAAGTGTCATTAGATTCAAAAGTATCATTTTCTAATCAATACTACAATGTCACAAGCCTTAAAAGTTGCCAGTAGGATTAGTGTTCTAAATTAAGAAATTCTATAGGTCTGCAATGCTCCTTACACGGCCTATATTAAAATGATTAGGCCTATTAGTGTTTTATCCAATTTTAATTGACAATAAGTTTGCAGGGTCGCGGCATGTTACAAAGTCGATGAAGTGAGTCGCACCGACTCGCACAGTTCCAAAAAGTTCGAGAAACCCTGGCCTATAATACATTTTAAAATCAGGGCTTTTTTGAAAAAAATATTTTGCGGAACGGGGCAAGATTTTTGTTGTGCCCCTAAATTTCGGTGATTACCTTTTTTAGTCGTCACAGGAGTTTTCAAATCCCTATAAAACAATCCATTTTCCGGGTGATGACCTTTTTTTAGTCGCCACAGCTATTTTTTGAAATACCAGTCTTCCGATTTTCCGGAACGCCGTTCCGCCTCGTTCCGGTGTAGCATATTATAATGACTCCCATATAATAATAATTCCCCCCTCATTATTATATATATAATAATAACTCTCTCTCTCACTCTCTCTCTCTCTCTCTATATCTCTATATATATATATATATATATATATATATATATATATATATATATATATATATATATATATATATATAGAGAGAGAGAGAGAGAGAGAGAGAGAGAGAGAGAGAGAGAGAGAGAGAGAGAGAGAGAGAGAGAGAAAATGAGAAAATGAACATATCAGTAGAAGGAAATAACATCGAACAAGTAAAGAATTTCACATATGTGGGAGGAGAAATATCAAGCGATGGAAGACAATTAAACAAGATATTAAAAAGAGAGCAGCAAAAGGATTACAGACAATGGGAAGACTTAGACATATTTGGAATGCTAAAGAAATAAAGATCAACACAAAAATTCAAATATACAACACTATCATTGTTCCACAAATGCTTTATGGATCAGAAACGTGGATATTAAAAAGAGCAGATGAAAACAGACTATTGGTGGCAGAAATGAGTTGTTTGAGAAAGATATTGGGAGTTAAGTAAATTACAAAGAATAAGAAATGAAGACATCAGGAAAAGACTGGGAATGAAAGAGACAATAATAGATAAAATCAGAAGAAGAAGACTTAGATGGTATGGACATGTAAATAGAATGAACAGTAACAGACTCCCATATAAAGCACTCTACACATACAAAGAAGGAAAAAGAGGAAGAGGAAGACCCAGGAAAAAGTGGATGGATAACATCAAAGAAGACTTTGAAAGATATCAAATGACAATAATAGATGGAATGAGATTAACAACGGAAAAGATAAATGGAAAAGTTTTGTGTCTAGCTATTGCCGCTAATGAGCTGGCAGAAAGCAACTATGATGATGATGATATATATATATATATATATATATATATATATATATATATTATTATAAATTTCAGAAGAAGTAGGCCTAAAAATTGAAAAAAAATAACCCCAATTTATAACAACGTATCTGAAATGGTCATATGAAATTATAGACCCAGTGCTTGTGAGATTCAAAATTTGTTGTTTTGGTATCAATTAAATTCGTTATTGGCATTTAAGTAACTTCAAAAGTTACACTGGCTGCCAGTAGAACAGAGAATTGTTTTTAAGACTGGTGTCCTTGTTTTTAAAATTATGCAGTCTGGCCAACCTCAATATTTAAAATCTATGATAAACCATCCAAAACATTATCATTCAACAAGATTTGCTGATTCATTGTTAAATGTACCTAGAACAAACACTGAAATTGGTAAGAGAGCTTTTTCTATTTCTGGGCCAAAAATCTGGAACTCTCTCCCTCTGGTTGTCAGATCTTCCAATAAACTGAGCATTTTCAGATCTAGGCTTAAAACACATCTCTTCCAACTAGCATTTCCTCCATAGTCTGTCTTGCTGTTTCCCTCTGACTGATCTCTGGAATGACCTGGTCTTTTGCGGATGGATTTGAAGTACCATCGATTGATACCCTTGAGTATTAGAAATGGTGCTATAGAAGTGCATAATTATTATTATTATTATTAAGTGGAGAAATAGGGCTGAAACCATATTGATCAGTGGATAGCATATTAAATGCATCTAAGTAGTTTAACATTCTGGTAAGCATTGCCCTTTCAGGAATTTTAGGAAAACTGGGAGATTGGAAATCGGTCTATAATTTCATATATGAGTTTAGAGACATTTTTATAAATTGGGGTTAGTTTTTCAATTTTTAGGCCTACTTCTTCTGGGGAGTTATTATAATATAGAGTTATTAAATATATAATAATGAGGGGGAGTTTTTATTATATATAATAATAATAATGAGAGGGGGAGTTATTATTATATGGATGTAATTATAATATGCTACACCGGTTTAAAAGTAACCTTATTTTGCAATAACGCAAGGAAATCGTATTCGGACCAATGGGACCATTTTGCTCTGAAACTCCAATAGCAGCAGAGAATATATTCAAATGAAAGAAATCGGTACCTAACGGTAAAGGGATTTTGCCATACTTATAGGATTTTTAAGACGCGTAATAATGGTATGTTTCTGGCAAAATTTTAAAAGATAATTTTCAAGAAATTTCAATATTTATTTCTCTTTTTCGTCTTATTTGGCAAACATATGAACAATTCTGCTTAATATATTTGCCACATTTTCCATTCGAATTGAATCTGAGCTTTTGTTTTGCCATTTATTCAAAACTCAGAAGATTCTTTTCAACTAACGGTCGCCAGATGGCCTAATGCATTTTTTTTAAAAAATATTCCCTGTTATGATTATGGTTGCGGCACGTCACAAAATCCCTGAGTGGGTCGCGTTTCCAAAATGTTTGGGAAACTCTGGTGTAGGCCACACTGTGTGGCTTATAAACCTGCATCGCGCGTGTGTTATGCTTGACGATGGCAGCGAATTCATTTGCAAGAAGATACATTGTATGACTGAAGGTCTGTACTCTGTAGTCAGTTGAGTCTGTCGATGATGGGATTGGGATGTTGAACTTACACGAAGTCAAAACTGGGACATGGCTACAATAGAAACTGGTTCCACGTTTGCTAAAGTTGGGATTTTTCCCACATTTGCACAATGACTGAAATGGCCGTCAACTGGGTCACTGGGGAAGAATTATGAATGTAGTCGAACTGTCCTTTCACATTTTCCAGGTGACGTATATAGAAAGTAGCATCCGTGTGTCATCCGAAGAACAGCAGTGCTTTTTCTGTGTCCCAGTTTAATGTCATGTCAGCCCCGTAGGCCGACCAACCTTAACGGATCAAGGAGGAGAAAGGTGTAGAGACAGAAAGAGTGAGTGAGGAGAGACGGAGAGAGAGATATATATAGATAGAGAGAGAGAGAGAGAGAGAGAGAGAGAGAGAGAGAGAGAAAGAGAGAGAGACAGACAGACAGAGTGAGGGAGGACAGATAAAGAGATAGACAGAGAGGAGAGAGCGAAAGGAACGACAGAGACACAGAGCGAGTGAGGAGAGACAGAGAAAGACAAGAGAAACACTGAGAGAGAATGAGTAAGAAAGAGGGAGGAAAGGGGAGAGAGAGAGAGAGAGAGAGAGAGAGAGAGAGAGAGAGAGAGAGAGAGAAAGAGAAAGAGAGAGAGAGAGAGAGAGTCTATAGGCCCTATCATTCGAAGAATTAGGCCTATATTTAATTGGTGCCTGTATGCAAACATGTCGCTTATTAGCGGCTTATAACGACTGATATTACGAAATCATCGCGCTATCAATAACGTGAAGTTTAGAGACACACATTAAACCAATCATGTACACTTAAATAGATGCGGACGGAAAATCAAAGCGTCGTCCTCCATAAACGCTGATGATCAGAGGAACCGATTAGTCTTAGAAATTAACCGTAATTGAGTCTAAATGCAATTGCGCTTTGCGAACCGAACAGAGCGGATATGAGGGCGCAACTACAGAGCACATACACATCAAAAGCTAATTTAACCAGCGGTGACTAATAACCAGCAACAACAGAAAGTTGCATCTATTAGCAGATATACAATTACTGTGTACAGTATTCGACACACACACACACACACACACACACACACACATATATATATATATATATATATATATATATATATATATATATATATATATATATATATATATGCATACATGTATGCATGTGTATACAGAATACTGTATATATACACACAGTTTGCTTAGTATATAATGGGTCTGTGAATTATTTATACAGCTGGTGTTGGTGGTGGTGATGATGATGGTGGTGGTGATGATGATGACGATGATGATGATGATGATGACGATGACGATGATGATGACGATGAGGAGGAGGTGATGGGTTTATATAGTTTTAGTCCTTTTCAATGGCAGAGAAATCAATCAGAGGCCGGAGAAGTACAGTGTAGAAGGGGAGAAAGTGAGGCAGGAGAGGCAGAAGAAGAGGCTGAAACAGAAGCGTTGCGACGGATCTGACGAGTGTTTTGAAGAGCCATTCGATTAGGCCTAAAACTAAACCATTTCGTTTGCCACAAAGCTCTTTGAGTAAAGCGCTTGTAATATGCAAGAAAAAGAATTTGCAATCAGGATGAGGCTATAGTAAGATTGCTTACAGCATTTTGTGGTGATTTGCCTTCGCACCTTGATCTGACAAAAGCCTTTTAATGGGAACAAAATGTGTAGATTGTCTTCTATTTGACCATGTAAAATCATGAGAAGGCTATTTTCGGGTGAGATTCATTTTTCTGGGAACTTGAAATCTCTGAATAATTATTATTAAACCAAACTATTACTAACGTAAAAAGCGGTGATACAGTTATACATATATATATATATATATATATATATATATATATATATATATATATATATATATATATAGTGGTGTTGCCTAGGGAAGGTTTTGGGGTTAAAATCCCCCTTGGGCGTTCACAAAAATTTGTTTTAATGTGTTTCAATGCATTTTTAATTTCCGGACGCGATTTTGAGGGTCAAACCCCCCTTGGGCTGGACCCCAAACATTTTTAAGCGCCACGGGCGTGACGACCTTATTTTTTCTTTGTCAGCAATGAAAGACATACAGTAGGACAGAGATAGATACATAGGATGACCTTTTTGCTTGTCAAGATTTTTCGAATATTGGTTACGGTCAAAAGTCAAAACCAAAACTTCCCCTTTCGGAAATCCTGGCTACGCCACTGTATATATATATATATAGTATATACTGTATATATATACTGTATATATACTGGATATATACTATATATATATATATATATATATATATATATATATATATATATATATATATATTCCGCGTTAGATGTATTGACAAGACGTAGTCAACTTCGTGGCGTTTAATACTGATATTTTAAATTACTGGTTCATTGCAGAAACTGAATTTTCTTATGCGACGTGTTTTTCATTATAAACATGCTGCTATAGTTTAATCTAAACGGCCTTTGGTCTGTCAGATTCTCATACGTTTGCGAATATTTTAGTATTTCTCAGAGTGGAAGGCTTATGGAATCGATTTACGATGGAACAATGGTCGCCATCTTGTCATATTGGTCTTCTTTTAGCCGAATTAAACAAACGTATTTTGTGTTATTTTGGCGTTTTTGGAATCATTTCTAATTAATTTCATATATATATATATATATATATATATATATATATATATATATATATATATATATATATATATATATATGCTATGAGCAAAAGAGGAATGATACAAAACGTGCGGGTCATATTATATAGTTTTGAAGTTATTAGATGTCTTATCATAATATTTCAGTTATTTTTTTAACAAAGCGCTGCCGATTTAAACTCTTCCGTTGTCGTGAGGGGGGCGACGACATTTCAGTCGCAGCTTCCGTCCTTCCATCCTTCCTTCCAGCGTTCGTCGACCTTCGAACAGTCGAATTCCGGTTTTCCGAGTCGAACGTTGACATCGTTGTGAAGACGACACATCCACTGGGAAAAGTTGTGGCGTGACCTGACGTCTGGTGGGTTCGACTTCAACCTGCAAAGTTCAAACGGCAACCGAGAAATCACGACCGAATCGGGCATTCAAACTATCCCTATAGCCATCCAACCCTACCCAACTTCGAAATATTTGGCGCCGTATTTATGTATTTTTACTTTTCATAACGGTGGGAAAATTTGTATATTTTTTATATGTTTTCTAGACCGTGCATGCGGTCAATTTTTATCAGTATAGATTTCTATAATAGGGCCTAATTGCGTGACGCTTGAATGCATAGCAAAATGAACCGACAGACTTGGTACCTGTACGGCTTGTATGGTACGTTCGTCAGTGGGGTCCGCGCACCCAGGAACTCTCGAAGGTCCTGCAGTGGCGCAGCTAAAGGGTGCAACAAGGGTGCGGCGTGAGAATTTTTCAGAAAAGAGGCGCCCTTTTCGTTTTTCGGAAATGTAATAAATTACTTTGCGTGTAGAGGGGCGATGGCCCCGGGCACCGACCAGATGAGGGCGCCAAAAGTGACTCGGCGACCATTTTGTCTTATTTTGCTCGTCAAACATTTTTATCGACTTGGCCCCGAGGGCGCCCACCACTCTCTGCACGCCTCTGGAAGGCGGCACGTTACCTCGCTACGCCACTGTGAGGACCTTTCTTGCTCGTCAAGACTTTTGAGTCTGCGGAAAAAATTTGATGTGGCGGCGCCTTTTGATGTTGATTGAAAAGGTGGCGCCTTTTAAATCTGCTCGCCGCTCCCCTGGTGCTAAAGCCTGGCTACGCCATTGGCTGCAAACTGTTCCTAGGCCGTCTCAAATCGCATGAAATTCATTTGAAACAAATAAGTAGACTTTCGCAAAAAGCTGCTCATTAATAGACCATCCATTAGGATGGAGTTTTTCTAAACACGAGTACCTTTTGAAGCGAAGACCTGCAAGAGATGAATTCAGTTTCAGCATTCCACAGAATTAACGCAGCTACAGTTCAAAGGAGCTCTACGGTTGGTTAATCCGGCCTTCATTCGCTAGATGGCAGAGGTAAAATGAGTAGCAACATTGCGAAGGTAAACTCTGGGTTCGGTGTTCGGCAGATAAGACTGACCACAGTCAAAGGCTGGGCTAGGGTGTCCGGCGCCCGGGGTCAAAACATACTGATGGCGCCACCCTCAACTTCCCGAAAATCCTGACAAGCAAAAAAAGTTCACTTCGCGCGCTTAAATTAGTTATGTGAGTGCGGACAGTCTACACACAACTATAGGCCTATTGATGCTTTTCGTTTGCTTCCTTTTTTGCTTTTTGCTACCTTAAACCCGATTTTGACGCCCCCACCTGGGTGCCCGTGGACATATGCACCTTCTAGATCCACCTTTGACCACAGTCCGTCGATAAATGGTTTAGCCACCTACTGGCCTAGAAACCGGGAATCAGCATCGGACCCTACACGGTTAATAGGCCTATAAGCCTATAGGTTAGCCTTACCTTTAGGCCCTAACCATACTAACGGACACCACGGACAAGATCGTGGCTATGCTTTCTTACCGAAGCGACCATCGGCTGGTGCTGACGTACTACTACAATGGCGCTACAGAAGTTTCCTCCTGCTAACGTAGGCCCCTACACGTGTATTAATATGTACGTAGGTGCGCATGAATTAGGCGCGTATAACTGTTGAAGGATGCGGCGTATTCTGCACATTTTATAATGCGTTTCCAGTGGCGCAGAAGCACAAGAAATGCATTTTCTATCGAAACCAGCTAGTTGCACAGAGATATACAAATTAGATTTATACATGTTTGACGGCCGAAGAAATACTACGAATTATGGAGCTCACAACCGAACTTCTGGCAGACGAAGGAGCGAAACTAAGTCTGATTAATTCCGATTAATCTTTTAAAAAGACCAAAATTACGATCACAACCAAACAATTGGGACCACAACCAAAATTTGAGATCCAAGGGAAAGAAATAGAAATGGTAGTACCCTGGAAGCTTCCTTCTAGTGACGGGAAACTCTGTTTCCGAGTGTGGAAACGAAATAAAAAGACGGACGGTGAAGGCAAACAACGCCCTCAAGCGACTGAAAGACAGAGACGTCATTTCACTGTTTTTCATGGGGGGGGCGGAGACACTTTCGACCGGTCAAGTTTGCGAAAAAGTTGGCGACCTTTTTTTGCTTGTCAGCTATTTTGTGCGATTAGTTACTTCAGATCCCAGATTCGACATCAAGCCCTCCTTTACGGGTTCATGAATTTTTTTACTTTTCAGTCTTTTTACCTACTTAGCCAGCCAATTTACATGTAAAAACTAAATAACACAAACATTGCTGGGAAAAAATTTTTTCCCTAAAAATTAGGGGGAGCAACGGCCCTCTGCCCTCCTCCCAAATGACGTCCCTGCTGACAGAAAGAACTTTCAAGAGGACATGACATCAGTTCTGAAAGCAAAATTAAGAACTCTGAAATGCCCGCGTCTCCTCAGGTCCTTACATGCGGATCTGTGACACAGGACCAAGCAAAAGCCATGGAATAAAGGCTAGATACACCACGTGGATGGGAATAAAAATGGCTCCGAAGAATCACGAAGGTTAACTATGAAGATTGTTCAATGATGAGCGATCGGGTTTCTACTGATTAAAGATTATCCGTGGGAAGTAGAAGTAATCTCTCAATGCCCACCACATTCAATCACTGTAGAATGGCAAACGAAGGACCAGAAGGCAACGGCGACATTACTGGACTTCGAATGGAAGACAGCCAACTACATCAAATGCATAAAGAAGTAACAAAGATCACACAACGAATGAGAAGGTCATGGATAGAAAGAACTCAACAGCTGCTCATCAGCATTAGGTCTATCATAGGAAAGAAAAGACTGAAATGGCTTGAATACATACTAAGAACGGAAAAGGAAAGATTACCGAAAAGAATTTATAACTATCAGAAGCGTAGCGAGGGGGCCACATGCCCCCGGGCGCCGAGGTGAGGTGGCGTCAAAATTGGGTATTTGGGTAAGTGAAATGCATAATAAAGAAGAAGAAACATGCGCGACGACCTTTTCTTCCCTCGTCAGCAGTGTAAGGGCGCCAACTGTACACTTTGCCCCCGGGTGCCGGATACCCTCGCTACGCCTCTGATAACTGTAAACCAACAAGAAAACGAAGACAGAGAACGAAATGAACAGCAGATCGAGTAGAAAAGACCGAACTCAAATAGGAAGGAAGGAAGGAAGGAAGGAAGGAAGGAAGGAAGGAAGGAAGGAAGGAAGGAAGGAAGGAAGGAAGGAAGGAAGGAAGGAAGGAAGGAAGGAAGGAAGGAAGGAAGGAAGGAAGGAACGAAGGAAGGAACGAACGAAGGAAGGAACGAACGAACGAAGGAACGAAGGAACGAAGGAACGAAGGAACGAAGGAACGAAGGAACGAAGGAACGAAGGAACGAAGGAACGAAGGAACGAAGGAACGAAGGAACGAAGGAACGAAGGAACGAAAGAAAGAAGGAACGAAGGAACGAAGGAACGAAGGAAGGGAAGGAAGGAAGGAAGGAAGGAAGGAAGGAAGGAAGGAACGAAGGAAGGAA
>CM030840.1:6205505-6328005 GCA_018105865.1 Metaphire vulgaris | reverse complement strand
AAGGAAGGAAGGAAGGAAAGGAAGGAAGGAAGGAAGGAAGGAAGGAAGGAAGGAAGGAAGGAAGGAAGGAAGGAAGGAAGGAAGGAAGGAAGGAAGGAAGGAAGGAAGGAAGGAAGGAAGGAAGGAAGGAAGGAAGGAAGGAAGGAAGGAAGGAAGGAAGGAAGGAAGGAAGGAAGGAAGGAAGGAAGGAAGGAAGGAAGGAAGGAAGGAAGGAAGGAAGGAAGGAAGTAAAGAAGGAAGGAAGGAAGGAAGGAAGGAAGGAAGGAAGGAAGGAAGGAAGGAAGGGCAAATGGACGACAGAGGAAGGCTCTGGAAGAAATAGCATGAGACAGAGATGAATGGAGAAACATAAGTTTCAAAGTCAATAGCTGGACACAGCCGAAAGACGATGACCTGACCTGACCTGTCCAGGCTGTCCTGATGCATGTTAGATCTAGGCTACTTGAAAATGACGTATATTCGTCACAACAAGAATCTTAGAAACTCGTAGACGTCGACGACCTACGTGCGTCTAAGCTCCGAGGCGCAGGTGTGGCACGGGTAGAACTTGGAAAGCGCTCCCATAAACTGTTCCAGCTCCCGGCGCTCCATCTGCGTCGGTTTCTCCGGGACGTAGGCGGCCATCGTATGCAGAAACGTCCAGGTGTTACGCCCCAGCTGCTCGCGATCCACCGGACAAGCGTGAGCCAATCCGTCATGTTCCGACGAAGGACTCCCGTCGACCGTCTCAGAGTCTTTTCCGACTTCCGCTGGTTTCCCTCCTCCTCCGCCTCCGCCTCCACCACCTCCCCCTCCCCCTCCTCCAGTTCCACCACCGGAAGACGACTAATTTTGAACATAAACAGACATAGGATACTAGAACTGTCATCGCGGGGTCGGAATAAGTTTCCCTAATTTTCTGCGCAATGTTAAGGTCAGGTCGATAGGTCAAACTTCGTTTGAACTCTAATAGGGCTGGTATTTTGTGTTCTGGCAAATTCAAAATCTGTTTGGTTGCAAACAGTCCGTTTTCTGTCGGAACATGCCGTTTTGGAATCTTTTCTTTCATATTTTATACATTTTTAAATTGAAATTTATTTCAGTAACTTTACTACCACTTTTCAGGTTTTTATCGATTGTTTATCAATGTGTAGACCTAATAACCTGCGTTTTAATTATAGTTTTATAGTTTAAACCACAGCAGACTATAATAATAATAGTGACATGTGGATAAGATACAGAAAACAAATCGAACACAAATTGTGTTCCGACACCTTTTTATCTGGAAAAAAGCACTGGTTACAAATACTGTACGATTTTCTTTTCAGGTAGGCCTAGACTTTATTATTTAAAAAGAACTTTTAACTTGCCACGAAGAGTGAGTGGACTGTAACAAGCGCTTATAATAATTATGTCAAAACATTAGAATTCTATATTTTAACTTAAAACATTTCCCAACACAGTTCTTATCACTAATTTCAGGTGCAGCAGATAAAGCACTATTACACTATAGATAAGACGTATAGGCCTACGCACGAGCCTAATCTCCGTTTATCAGCAATAACTTAAATAATTTGGAGCAGTAATTCCAGAAAAATCTCAATTTCTCAAAATATGGCTCTAAGACCTAAAACCTAAATAGTTCAAGGTCAAATCTAAGCTGAAAATTTACACACACACACACACACACACACACACATATATATATATATATATATATATATATATATATATCCAAGAAATCTTAGTGTATTGTTTTCTGTCAACAGAGTTTAAACCGGATTTTGCTTTAGGCCTATATCACGAAACTATAACAACATGAAAATCATCAAAAATCATCCGTTTAGAATTATAAAATAATTTCACTTTCGATGAGGATGGGAGTGTTGGTGGCAGTGGTGATGATGGTGATGGTGCAATGCCAGTTCAATTAACTGCTCTACACGTCCATACTATTATTATTATTATTATTATTATTATTATTATTATTATTATTATTATTATTATTATTATTATTATTATTATTACTAGACTAGAAAGATGCTCGCTTCGCTCGCGCTCGCTTCGCTCGCAGTGCAGGATAATACTAAAACCCAATCATTGAATTCATGCTGAACAACGTTTCAATGATGTACTGTACATACGCCACCTAGCCAAGCTCTGCGCCACGTAATAATTAGGCCTATGTACGTTAAAATCACGCAACTGTGACCATTTGTGACGCTGTACACGTATTCTTGTGTACGTTAAAATGTACGTTGCAACGTCGTCGCACGCCCACCCCGTTGACGCTGCAATGACTTGACTAAACCGTGCTAAACTACGAACAATTGTTACCAATAGCAACGTCGTCTTCGAACATCGTCCACCAACGCATCGCGACGTAAGGACTAAACCGTCTAAACCGTCTACCAATAGTCAACCAATCAGAACGCTTGAAGGTAACAGACATACAGAATAACGATTTTAATATGATAGATTATTATTATTATTATTATTATTATTATTATTATTATTATTATTATTACTATTACTATTATTACTATTATTACTATTACTATTATTACTATTAAGGCAGAAAGTGAAGAATCGTAAGTGGGGGTCAATTGATGACGAACTTGTTAGTGGTGGTTAGGGTTGGGTTTGAACCACCGATCCTATACCACTGTACTCCATCCACCGCGCCCCTCAATGGACTTGGTTTTCAGTGCCTGATGGACAAATTTCAAAGACTAAATCGGAAGTCAAAATAAAAGCAGGAAATTTCTGAGACCTGAAAATCCGTGAATATTTTGTGCGTCCAAAAATGGAACCATCGGAATAATAATTAGTCGCTAGTGTTGCATTTGTTTTGGTTTCGCAAAATCTTCTCGGGAACCATCGGATAGAAAACATGTCAACAGCATGTCAGCAGCTCCGTCCCGAATGCCACTGGAAATGAACTGTTCACATTCTCACCTGAATAATTGTTCTCTACAAATTTGGGCGATATTAGAGATGAACACAGGGACTGATTCCATCAAGATATTCCTTTATGGGAAAGGTGATTCCAAGGCCACTCTAACTCAGTGTACAGGGTAACTCAGAGATGGCAATGAGTCATGAGTCAGACGGGTCAAAACTACCTGATAGATCAAATGGCCCGGAAATGGGTCATGGGTCAAAGGTTTGGTGGGTCGGGTCGTGGGTCATTTTGAGTTACCCATTGCCATCTTTGGGGTGGCTAATACTGGTTTCTGCAGCCACTGGGCGTAAAAGCACCTTTGAACTCTTTATATGTGTGTGTACAGATTTAAGACCTGAACAGTGGCGGCTCCACGCGGGGGCCCGTGCCCTCTATTGAATGCCTGCCCCCCAGTGGCCTCCTGTTGGGACCCCATATTTACTACTACATACCTATCCACAAATGGTTGGCCTCCCCATTCTTAGAAGTGGTCACCACAGAGCCCCCCCACTGCCAAATCCTGGAGCCGCCACTGGACCCGAATGAAGTGTTTGCTCAATTTCTCTTAATGTGACTACGCTTTTTAACATCTCACAGTTTGTAACCAGAATCTAGTTCTAATACGTAGTAGCTCCATTTCAACGAAATAAAAATCGTTCTCAGATCTGCTCATGCGTCTTGGTTTAGGCGCAGAGCAAACAAATCTAACGCGATAGGAAAAACAAATTCAACTGCAGGCTTGGAATCGGCACATTCGGATTAGTAAAGGGCACAAGAAATATGCCAAGTAAGAGGCGAAAGGATTTGTTTTGGCTGTTCCGTGTAACTAGTGCTACTGAAATTGCAAGGAACTTGGCATCACGATGAATCACATAAGAAATTTTGACTTCGCTAATTTTGAATCTGTGTGTAGCCTATTGAGCTAGGTCAAGTATAGTTTATAGGGGAAGTTTTTAAACTCTGTTAGCACACGTTTTTGCGGAGGCGCCTAACCCCTACATGCCGCAATCAAAAATAGTTTTCGCTTTCGTCGTTTAAATAAAAATAACTGACGGTTCATCAAGTGGACCAGGGATACACCACCCGTGGTTTATCAACTTCTTTTTCCTTCCCTCGGAGCTAAATAAAGCAACAAAACTAGTCTGAGATCAGTAATTTTCTTATAGAAATTATATATCAACTGACTGTGCCATCGATTGGGCTACTACTGATATTTGTGTCAAGCAGTAGTTCATTGCAACATTTATTCAGGTAAATATTTAGCTGCAGATTTAGGCATAGGCGGCTCCAGGATTTGGCAAATGGGGGCCGTTGGGGTGGCAACTTTTAAGCATGGGACCAACCATTTGTTGATAGGTATGTAGGCTAGTAGTAAGTATAGGTCCCAACAGTGGGCTACTTACCGGGGTAGGTGCCAGGCACTCAAAAGGGGGCACGGGCCCCCCGGGGACCCCATGCATTTTGAGGTTGCGATGGGGTTGCGTCCCTCGAGTAATCTGAGAATGTTCAAATTGGGTATTGGCCTTATAAAGATTGTGCACCCCCTGAAATAGACGATCATTTAGTTTATGTTACGCTTAATATATCGTTTGCTATCGTCAGCATACCTGAGATCTTCGCCAGAAGGCAAACTCCTTCCAAGACGAACAGTTTGAAGCCATCGAACTAAGGACGGTGCGGTTCAACCAGTGCAAGATGATGTCACCAGCGGCCTTTTCAACAGCATCATGAAGCACTATGTGGTGGAGGAGGTAAAGATTGCCTCGGACCCCCGTGCCCATGTGACACGAACAGCTGACAGTCTTGAAGAAAATAGAAACCCGAGGCCTTCGTGTTCGAGATGGCTCGCAGCTAGTTTTTATTCGTTTGGTTTTGCGCACAGATCTTAAATTGGTAATAATTTTCCGAGTATACGCCGCCAGAAAGACGTTTACCTCCAACCATGATAAATTGTACACAGTTCATCAGCTACGCTTGCTCATATTCCGATGTTCTTGAGGGCTTAATCGGCGATGTTTTACATTATTTTGCTGCATTATTTTAAGTTTCTTTAATTTACAATATTAAGTTGAAAAGAAGACTGTCGGCTTACGTCACAAACGCTCGGATTTCTCTGTTCCATTAACGCGTTGAATTACATCAGTAATAAGTATTTGTCTTGGTGTCGGCCTACACACAATGTCATCCGCGCTAATCGATAGAAGCAGCTGATCATTTGCGCGTGTGATTTGCGGGTACGGTAAAAAGATTGCAACGAGTATTATACTGTACGATTGTCAGGAAACAATTAATATATAGAAAGAGATAATTTCTAGATGCCGTGAAAAGAAAACCACGCGGTCATTTTCGCAGCCACAAGGGGCACAGGGTCCCCAAACATTATGTTCGGATCAGACCAACTTCGCCTGTAGCCTATAGGTGACGGTATGGAAGCCTGGCTACGTCACTACATAAGGTAAATATACAGGATCAACTCCCGTTAGAGAACTAAAGCACTAGCGCCTTCGATTTTTCATGACAATTGCTAGCCTTTCCCTCGCCTTCTTTCCTATCACCGAGTAAGAAGCATCCGATATACAGTAGACAGGGCGCGATTTGTAGGGGAAGGGGGAATCTTTCCCCCCACTGCCCAACTGCATCCCCCTACTGCTACATACCCCCACCACTACATCCCCCACTGCTACATTTTCCAACAACTACATCCCCCAAGCTCGCCATATCCCCCTCCCCACTGCTCCAGGTCACAAATCGCACCGTGACAGTAGACCTACTAGTAATTCACAGCTGGGTCGATTGAGACAGAACGAGGCGTTTATGACGCTGTATACTGCAAAGTGTTTCCATCTGTAGATGCAAAGACAAAGAAGATAAAGAAAAAGACGGAGAATACAGGAACAGACCTACTAGACAACAAGTGGACATGATTATAATTATATAATTCGATATAAAAGTCAAAGTTCATCTCGAGCCCCAGCAGGGTTCACAGGGCGGCGCAGACTTGTTGTTGCTGCAGCCAGACTGCAATACCACAGAGACGGAGGGAGCCAGCTTATATAGCGCGTAGCGTAACTGGTGCGCCTATAACGGCGCAGCTTTACCACTGCTACTCGTTTTGCAGCAGTAAAATCTGCCTCATCAACTAGGCCTAGGAGAAAAATTCCTCAGATAGTTTCAGATAAAATATTGTGCATCACTGCAGCATCAGGCTTAACAATTTTCGCCAATTTAGGCTACTTAGAATACACAAATCACTGTCGCAAAGTCATCCGAAATTTACACAATTCCACCCAACCACTGTATCAAATAGTCTACGACTAGTTACTTTTTCTCTACCAAATAAACCAGTGTTTATTCTAGACCTTCTCTTGGGGGATTCCCCAGTTTGAAATTCCCCCACCAATTTTTTACATTTTGGCAAGTAGTATGACCTCCCCAATGTCTGTTCTCCCCCAAAAATGTTAAACTCCCCATCCCAGTGTCTAGGTTGCTATAGAATAAACACTGCAAATAAACCGTTCTTCTGAATGCCATTCCAACGAATAGCCTAAGGTAGGCCTAGTACTTTTATATTATCGAACCATGCAGCGATAACTTAACCTATTTGGTAAATCAATTTCTGTCGTCTTACAGCTTCCTTTTTCCTTATGCTATCTACCTGATCTCGTCCTCGCATTAATGAGAAACTCAGCAATTGACTCAAATGATCAACTATATGCCTATCTCTAATTTGAATTCTATAGGCCTATATAAGCCTAAACCTATTGAAAGAATTGTGCTTAGTAGAATAAATTTAGGCCTACATCACTCACGGCACAATTTTTATCGCCTAAAAGTCTGCACAGCAAGACTTCCATTCAACTGAAACTTTTCCTTGCTGTTCGCAGTTGTATTTTGTCTGCTTTTAAAAATATAAAGGCAGCGTCAAGGCACATATTATTTAGTCGGACTTGTCCACTGTCTTCGATAATAATATTAAAATATAATAGATCATACAGTCTTTCTCCATGGGTGGAATGGCTTGAAGCATATCTTCAAAATCGTACACAGACTGTCGAGTGGCGTACTGAGCTACAAAATGGGGTATAGAAAATCGCTGACTTTAGGGCCCATTTAGTCTAAGCTTATTTATCCTCAAGGGACCCTGGACATTTTCCATACTACTATAGGGCCAGCCGACCAGGACACCCCTGAGACAGTCCACTGTACTGTTCACACAAATTCAGCGTTTTGATCTTTTCCGGCTTGACCTGGCTCTAATTCAATTTGGATTTGGTGCGCCATCGGATGATGCCCTGGGCATTATGATAGTGGCGCTATATAGATTTATAGAAGTTGTTTGATTGATTGATTGATTGATTGATTGATTGATTAGAAACTCTTTGTGCTGCCAAAAGATTTTTCACTGTAGGCCTATATTATGGAATGTCAATTGGATCACGTATTTCGGACTTCGTGGTGACGTCGTTGTTTTCGGCGGCAAAATCAACTTATCATAACAGGACAACTCATTTGTTTGTCTGCAAAACGCAGTCTTAGATGTGCTATAGTAAACTTACCATCGAACCTTCGAAACCTAACAGTGGCGTAGCGTGACTTTTGGGGGCCGGGGGGATCTTTGACATGGGGGCCCCAGAGTTTCGAGCTGACGAGCAAAAAACGTTATCATCTCCAACTTTTCCCTTTTTATTTTTAGCCCTGACGAGCAAAAAAAAGGTCCACACCGCATCATTTCCATCATTTCTAGGGTTAGGGTTAAGTTTAAGTTAGGGTTAACCCTAACCTAACCCTAGCTTAGACCCCTCTTCGGCCCCCCCCCCGCCCGGGGCCCGGAGGGCAGTCAACAAAGTGCCCCCGGCCCTAGTTACGCCACTGAAACCTAATTTCTTTTACTTGGAACCTCATCGACGGATACCAAGTGAATAATTCTCGAGTTAGAAAAAGACTACACGCAAAAAAGGTCACGACTGATTCCATCCAGAACATGGGTCAGACCCCCCCTTCTACCCACGGGCCCCTCTGTATCCCCGTGGCTACGCCAATGCACCAAACTCCTCAGTAAATCGATCGTTGCTAGCCGCGTCCAGATTTTCAAAGTCATCGGCTTATTACGTGCACGCACACATATCGCGTAATCGCTGTGGACCGACCGTTTAATTATATCTGCCCCTTTTAAAGCTCACTGCTTGCTTTAACGACGGCGACTTCTAGCCCCGCTGCTGTTTAGTCTCGGGTATAGGGTAATAAGAGACAGGAGCTCGCGGTAAAGGTGGAACTAATCGATTGCTTGATCTGACGGAGCGGAAACGGGGATCAAGCAAAGTCACGCCAGCCGCCTCCAAAGGATTAAAATATTTCGGTCCACGAAACAATTATGCGATTCGCTGTGCTCACCCCGCTTTACATGTTGCGATCTCTACATCTAAATGTGTTTGTGTGCGCTTTGAGTTCAACTGAGCGCCTAAGAATAAGCAGCTACTGTTGTGCTGCTTCAAAGGCGCTATAGAAATCCACGAGATTTTACTTTACTTTACTTTGTTTAATGACTAATAGGCTACAGAGCATCGCCTGCGTAGGGGCCTATACGTGCAGAAACTCTGTATAAGGAAATATTGTAGTCGCCATTAATTAAACGTCATGTAAGTTTTCAACCATTATGAAACTGTTCTGTTCATCGCAGAAGCTGAATGACAAGTCAGAAAAAGAAAATATTGGAAACATTTCCTGTCTAGCTATTACCGCAGAGAGCTGAGATGATGATGATGATGATGATGATGATGATGATGATGATGATGAAACTGTTCAATTTGATCAGATATGATCATATGGATGACTTAATTAACGGTACATTTCTTAATGATGCAATTAATCTTGGGATCGCCGTCGAATGAGTTTGCTATATACATCAAGACCATAATGCGAATGAATGAATTAATGGGTGAAACATAATGGTCCTCACACAGGGCACACTCTATTGAACCACTATAAACCTTGTTCTAGTTGTTATAGCGTTGTTGTTGTTGCTGTTGTTGTTGTTGTTGTTGTTGTCGTCGTCGTCGTTGCTGATCTTCTTCTTGTTCTTGTTCTGTTTGTTCTTGTTCTTGTTCTCAAATCCGTATGCTAGATCAGAGAATGAGTCTTAAATTCACGGCAATGGCTTTCACACTCCTTAGCCATGCACTTCCACTTTAAATCACTCTGTGGTTTTAGTAGCAGTGTAGCAGCAGAAGTAATCTCTGCTGAATTTGTTATAAATTTAAAGAATGAAATCTTGTGAAAAATTGATTTAAAAGAGATTCTAAATAACGGAAAGGCTAATAACTTGATTTTAAGAAATATTTCAAATTCTGAGTCAGAGATACGAGATTCGAAGATATGAGATAGTCGTTTACTAGATGGCGCTGCATTGTCTGCTCATGCGGCATCACTACATTGTAAATCTTCGGTCTTCTGTGGCTGTAGCTGCGGCTGTCGTTTGGTTAATGTATTTATTGTCTAAATTGCAGTATTTACATTACGTTTTACTGTTACCGTAATAAAATTTCCGTTCTTGAATACTTACGGTGTAATTTTTCTGACGTTGTTGCGTTGGTAATACGTGCGGTGCAACATAAATTGACTGTAAACAGAAAATTAAATGATTGCTACTGTTAAGTTAAAGGCTTTCCTTGTGTTAAGTAAACGAGCAAATCGGGCACATTGTCTATAGCGCCTCTCGATATCTTTCACAATGCACCAGCTTATTCACGAGTGCGTGTTGTGAATGGCCGGTCTATGGTTCCTTTTTATTCTTACGATTTTTTCGGCTCTAACATTCATTACATCTGACCAAATTGTAGGCAGATTTGCATAATTGTTTCCTTAATATCACTATTTTGTGTCATTTTTTGGTTAGAGGTAGCTTGAACCTGATTACTAGAAGAAGAAGATCGAGGAACTCCTAAAGTGATGTTTTATTAAAGCCTATTCCAGCAGCTATGTGGAATTCTGGAGATGACATCCTCCACCCGTCATACGTTTGCTTTCGATGACAGCAGTGGAGACTTTTCTGTGAACAGTCAAAGACCCCCAGTGCCAGGAGAAGAGAATGACGATTCACAGAACTCCAGTATTGTCTGTGATAAGACTTTACAGTTTCTGTCGAAAAATAGTGGAGAGCTGACACATTCTTCCACATCTGGAATACCACGAAGGCTGACCAATGAGGCATCCACCAAGGGCTACTATGATGCTCAAGAAATCAGTGCCAAGTTCGATCGATGCGACTCGGGCGAGGCACCTCTTGGTTTTGAGCCGGAAGGAAGCTCGGCGCTTTCTACCAATTTTCAAGAGAACAGCAACAGCAGTGGCACTCCTTCGTGTCTGAAATGGGCCGAAAATTTCAACTATCTGCTGCAGGACAGCGATGGCGTCAACCTTTTCAAAAAGTTTCTTGATGACCGGGAGGAGAATTGTGACCTTGTCGACTTCTGGTTTGCATGCACCGGACTTAAGATATTCTCGCCAACGGAGAAGGACCACATCACCGGCCTTGCCAAGTTGATCTACAAGAAATACATAAAGGGCAACAGTCTGCATCTGAAGCCAGACATCAAACAACGAATAAGTGAGCGATTGTTGAAGGATCCCGTTGAGCAGACTATATTCAACGAAGCTCAGGTCGAAGTGGAAAATGTTATGCGCAACGATTTGTACCCACTGTTTCTGAAATCAGACATATACTTGCAGTTTTTGCATTCTGGAGGCAATAGCCCAAAGCCAACAAGTCACGATTCGAGTTCTTCCGAGGTTCTGTTTTCGGGTTCTGGGGTTGGGAAATTGCCTACACTGCAAGAAGAAGAGGAACTAACGTCAGATGCACTGAACGATGATGAATTCGTCGGTCAGCTGCAGTTTTTTTCTCAGGGGATGCCCAGGATTCGTGATGGATTACAAATGGATCGATATGCAGGGTGAGCTTGATTTCTGCTTTTATTCATTCATAAACCTGACTAATGAAGATGATGTGATAATGAGCAGGGCTTTTTTCAGTGGGAACGCAAGGGAACGGCATTCCCACACCTTTTTTGCCAGATTGCATATAAAATTATGAATATGTAATAATGTGTTTGGGAACGTACAGGTACGGCGTTCCCACACCTTTTTGTTGATGAGTACAAAGGATGAGTTCCCAAACCTTTTTTTCTAGAAAAAAAGCACTGATAATGAGTATAACATTGGTAATAGTGCTAGTTCTAAAATATGAAGGTATCTGTCTAAAGATATATGAAATCCATCCACAGAAGTTTGGGTAAATGACAGAGATAGTAGTAAGAGTGAGAAGCAGTGAGACTTATTATTATGAGGATTTTAACAGAAAGGAATGTTTTAGTGCAGTTTTGAAAGTACATGATTTTGAGTGATTTCAAAGTGTCAACAAATGAAAAATTGGATGGTGACTGGTTGATATACTAGTTAGTAATCTAAATGACCTTTGGAAATAAAATTTTGACCATGTCTAGATTTTAGCATTAGCATTGCACATATTCAATTCCCCGAGTGTCTTGCAGGACAAAAATATTCTAGAGACTGGTGAAAATATATGCGTTTATATACGGCCGACTTCTTTGCGTTATTGTTCATTGTTATTACAGTTCATATTTCACAGTGCAGCCACTCTTATTTATTTCATTAATTATTTTATTTGGATAACATTGGAGTCTTATTTGATCACTTTTATTATTTTTATCACATTTATGACTGATGTGTTTTACATCTTTTTGATCAAATATTTGACAGAAATGAAAAAATTGTTGGTCTAGGAACTTATTAGAGTATTCCAATTCGGTTTTTTGTGTTTATTTTAGGATATCCAATCCTTGTATTAGGTCAAGGAATTCTAATTCGTGTCACATTTCGTTTGCTCCAGTGTCAGCTCAAGACAGTGAACTACAGAGCATTTCTAGTGAGGCACCCACCGACGACACGCTGTCGTTCACTGACAGCAGCGTGTGAGTTTTGGCAGTTTTTGCTTAAAATTTATTTATTATGATATTATATAAAAAGACTTCAATGGTTGAGCGAGTGAGTAAGTAAGTAAGTAAGATCATTTAATCATTTGAGGTTATTATTATAGGTGTGTCTGGATATGTTGTAATTGGTAATTGGAGGTGGTGGTGGTGGTAGCAGCGGTGATGGTGGTGAACAGGATGTGGAGTTACCATGTGATTGATCAGATGAGACATTATTGAATCGCTTTTGAGTTCAGTGACTATCAACAACGAACAGGTTGATAGGTTTCAACTTTATATGTTGTCTTTCCACATACTGGCTGGTCACCAACCCTGCCTCTAGGAAAGGACATTGACTGAGGTGTTGGACAGTTGTACATTATCTGGCTTTAATGCTGTGTACAGTATTTTCATGCATATAAGACTTGAGGATTATACAATTTTTTACACAATTAGCCCCCTTGGTGCGTCTTATACTCGGGGGCATCTTATCTAAATTTTTTAGAACACGAAGAACTGGCATCTAAGTCATCATCAATAAATAAATCCAAGCCTGCAAGTAGATGCAAGTAGAAAGGATTGAGGGAAATCCTTCCAATTCAAGGCACTCTCTCTGTTTGTCTCTCTCTCTCTCTCTCTCTCTCTCTCTCTCTCTCTCTCTCTCTCTCTCTCTCTCTGCCGGCAGTGACATTTAAGTGAATGAGGATTGTGATTAATCAAAATTCTGAATAGATTCCACAATAGACAGTTAAGCAACTTATGTGTTGACATTAGATAACTGTCCACAAGGAGGGAAGCCCTTCCAACTAAGGTGATCTCTCTCTGTCTCTGTGTCTCTCTCTCTCTCTGTCTGTCTTTCTCTCACTCAGCCGGCAGCAACATGGAAACAAAGATGTTTATAATTGTTCAGATTACTGAATAAAGATTTAGTATTAGATGTTTAAATTATTGATGTAGGTCTATTTTAACATTATGACAGTTGACCGAACCCTTCCAATTCAAGGCAATCTCTCTCTCTTCTACCCTCCCTCCTTTCTTCCTCCTCTCTCCTATCTCTTGCTCTCTGCTGGCAGCCACAATCAGGTGAGATAGGATTGTAATTAACCAGGTAAATGAATAAAGACTTAGTATTTGACTCTTTTGGTGCATCTTATATATGGGGGCATCTTATCCATAATTTTTAAAACACAAATCATCAAAACCCACATCTTATAATTGGGTGCGTCTTATACGTGATTTGATCTCTTATACGTGGGTGCATCTTTTATGCGCAAAAATACGGTAGGTTCTTCTAGTAAGCACATATAACAGAACTTTGGAGATTTCATGTTGATGTCTCCCTCTCCATAATGCAAGGACTGTTGTTGTATTTGACAGTATTTGAGAGCTTGATATGGACAAAGTTAGTTCTGGTTCTGCTTGGGATAAGATTTCTAAGCTTTTAAATCATTTGGTGCATAGTAATTTGTCCTTGATGAACAGTGTTCATTTGTAGATGACATCATAACTTTACGGTTTGATACTATATCAAGGCAGAAGATAGTGACATTTTTGCCATAGATTTTGCAATTTCATTCCCTGCTTTTCTTGTTGGTTTGGTATTTTGATGTTGTTTGTTCTATTGGTTCATTTGACAATCCTTTTTATTATCATTACTGAAAGTTAAGATTTATGTGGTAACTTATCCGGTAGAGGACTGTGTGAACACATTACAGTGTTCTTATTGACTGTGTGATTTTGGTGCATATGAAGAATTTCTAAAGTAAGACCATGAGGAAATTGTCTGGAAGCTTTAAAGGAATGGATGACTATCAAAGATTGCATAGTCATTAAAAGATGTCTGATTACAGTTGGAGATAGAAAAAACATGACTACCCATTCTTTTCCAATTGAAGATAGCATCCAATAGTGATGATGATTTTGCAGATAATTGCATTTTATCATTGTATTTGTGTGGTTGTGAAGTTCATAACAATATATCTGCGTAAAATTTATATGCAATGTGTTGGTGAATCTTTCTGGGTATCTCAACTGATTTCATGTATTTATAATATAGTAGGATGCAGTTATGTTGCCTGTAATGATTATATATAAAACAGGGCATTAATTTTGAGTGGTGATATGATATTGTGTAGTGTATCATGTGCACATTATTGATAATTGGCATCCAGAATCCAGGTTTCCTGTCTGTAGACCTTTATGGTTGTGCCAGGAATTGCTTGAAGCTATATTTTCATCTTTTGTTGGGGGAGAGGGGGAGATGCAGCTATTTTTCTTATAGATGTAATTGACTAATTAAATCTGCAACCAACCTGTATCACGTACCTTTAGGGTAAGATCTCGTCCATCACACCTGATATGTTTGGGATTAAGCTAATGAGTTCTGCTTTTGTGTGATATTTGCCTGAGGTAAGAGTAGGAGTTTGGAGAATTTTCAGCAGTGAAATCAGATAGAAATTTGATCATGAGGTGTGTTTTGTAGTCTCTTCTGATCAGGGTCAGCAGTTGCATGTCCTTTTCTCAGTCTCGTTCCAATTTCCGTGTCTGTGGTTTCCCAGAAATACCTAGAAACTGTTTCACGAATGGATTTTGAAGATTGTAGGGCAGCTGACAGAAGCCTGTAATTGTTATCAATTAGTGGAACAGTTGCCTGTCTGTGGCAGCAGCTATGATGGGAGAGCCGAGGCGGCTTCAAGCATTTCTTGTCTCGATTTATGGCTGTTTGCGGTTCTGATATAGTGGGAACTCGGTATACACGGCCCTCCTCTCTTTCTGTTTAGGTTGTTGGCTGGCTGGCTGGCTTGCTGGCTGGCCGCCGGCTGACCAGCATGTAATTTATGGCTAGAAGGTTTTCTGTTTCTTTTAAGAGCCAGAAAATCATATTGAATGCAATTCTCAGAGTCTTCCCTTTTGACTAAGTTTTGTGAAACAAAGCAGTGACTGGGTTTTGCTGTCAATGGTCAGGGCCCACAGAGGGAGGAACGGGGAGTACATTTTTACCCGGGCCCGGCGATAAACAAAGGGCCGGCGCTGTCCAGAAAAAATTATTTACCGGTAAATGTAAAAGATTTAAGTGACAATCTTTTTTGTCAGCATTTATTTAATATGAGATGACCTTTGCTTGTCAAGATTTTTAAACAAGAGGCCCGGAATCAATATTTGTCCCCCAGCCCTTATTTTCTCTCAATGGCCCTGTCAGTTGTTTAGACATCTTGCATCATGTTTTCTAACTTTCATATTTCAGTTTGGTTTGGAAATTATATAGTTTCTATGGGATTGGCTTCTGCTACACTTTTATTGATCCATAAAATAATTTACTTACCACATCACATGCATGCTGATTTATGATGCCGACATGTAATAATTTATGTTTACTGCAGCTCCCTTGGAGGTTATTTAACACTGATATACTATATTGTGGTAGTTACTGATGTTTAGGGGTAAGATAAAATAGTGTTATCAAAATATTGAGGGGGAGTGCCCGAGTAGATATTTTATCAGTATCAGTTGGGTTTGATAATAAATGAAGATTTATGCATAGTTTACCACTTTAGTTATAAAGATAGTGGTGAGTGGCGATCTTAAGATAAATAATGATATTATTGTTACACAACAGCTATTAATTTTTTAAAGTTTATTTGCCATTAGACCAATATAGCCTGTTGAGAAGGAGTATTTTGAAGGTTAATATGATTTAATCCCTGTGAAAATTGTATAGTTTTGAAACAATGACCATTGAATTAATTCATTGAATGTTGCTCAATTGTTGACTTAACAATTTTAAACAGAAAATTTGATATTTTTGGGGATTGAAACTCACTTTACAAGTGAAGTTTTATCTTTGTTGTTGCTTGAAATGAAGTATTAACCTTGGGATTTTTCAATCCTTGACATGGATTTATGAATCGTAATGAAATATTGGCATTCATATAGTTTTGTTCGTTTTTTCCAGTTCTTGAATGATATTTGCCTTTTAAAATGGCTGTCAAACGAAGTGAAGTGCTTGTGATTCACCCGAGTAACGCAATATAATTGTCAGCCGCAAACGATGTTAACACTGTAGTGTACACTGTACACATAGCCTTAGGTATTTTCCTTTTTCCTCGTACATTAGGATCGATCAATCGGATGTGGGTGTTTACACATTTCAAACGCTCCTTCATCTTCCGAACAATGCTAATTGGCACTTGGTTTTCCGTAACACAAAAACCGTCTTGCAATTGGGTAGGAAGAACCGCGAACGGGTGTCGGTTCCTGTGATGTCGGAGTTAGAGCCGTCTGCGGCTCAGCAAAGATGAAACGCCCGTACAATGGCAGCAGAGGCCCAAGTCCAGTTGACTGTGAGACGGCCGGCAGCTTTGATGTCTCGGCGGTCGGAGGAGTAAAATATTAAACGTAATCGCGCGGCTTTCATCTCCTTATCTCTTTTCTGCCGTTGAGTGCTTTGAGAAGCGGCTAACCTTTCGCTGCAGGGGGCTGAGCGCCGGCCGCTAAACCGGATGAGTCTGTGATGTGGCCGCACTGCCGACTCTGTTGCCTCTCCCTTCGGTTACTAGTACGGCGTCCCACCCCACCCCCTCGAATGTGCTTTATGCCTGCTGTGGGCGAGGGCTTCTGTCTGCAAGTGGCTCGGTTTTGTTAGGCCATCTATGCTGATATATGGCATTAGCAGTTGGTGCTTTTGTTGTAATGGTGTCATAAAAAAATATACCCGCTCATATCTTTGTTGGTTTTGCCTTTGAAACTCTCTCTCTCTCTCTCTCTCTCTCTCTCTCTCTCTCTCTCTCTCTCTCTCTCTCTCTCTCTCTCTCTCTCTCTCTCTCTCTCTCTCTCTCTCTCTCTCTCTCTCTCTCTCTCTCTCTCTCTCTCTCTCTCTCTCTCTCTCTCTCTCTCTCTCTCTCTCTCTCTCTCTCTCTCTCTCCCCACACAGCTTCACCCTCTACTAGTCTAGGTGGGTTGGCACATTCCTTTGTTACCAATTACTTAAAGACAATTGATTACATAATTTGTTATTGAATTAGTCTGTTTTTGTTGGTGTTTATTATTCATATAGTATACAGTGGCGTAGCCAGGGGAGGGAAGGGCGGCGCTCCCCTGAGGAAATTAGTTAGAAAATTGGTGCCTTTTTAGTATTTTGGGAATGTAATAAATTAAAACTAAAAAATTAAGATTAAAGAGTAAAAGCAACAGCAAACTATCGGCCAAGGACCTCCTTTTTGCTCGTATTTTTGAGCTGTCTGGGAGGAAATATTTTTTGATGTGGCAGCACCTTTTGATTTGATGTGACGGCACCTTTTGGTGTGGATTGTAAATTCTAAATGTCCCTTCTTTTTTATATGTCTGCCGCTCCACCTGGTGCTAAACATGGCTATACCACTGATAGTATTTAAATGTTATGACTGTATTAATGATATCTTAGCTAAGCAGTTGCAACAAGACTCAAGTTGTTGCCTGTATACATAGATACTGTATCTTATCTCTTGCAGTGCCCTTCCTTGGTACAGACGGTCCTTTCTTTGAAAGAGTATTGATTTTGTTGTGTCACTGATGTTTGGCATTTATGTTCTGCCATTGTCCTTATTTAATGTACCTCTGTAGGTAAACCAATAGCTTAATTTTTGGAACTAATTACAGTACATGTAGAGTGGTGTTTGAATTTGTACATTTGGCCAGCCATTGGATGAATTTATATTGATCGAATTCTCCTGAAAAATTTTCTGAAATTAGACCACAAAATATGCATAACTAGGATACAACATTTTAAATCTCCTTTTGGTTATTTAGAGCAGTGGTTCTTAAACTTGTTCAGGCCATGGATCGGCAATAATTTTTTTATTGAAGCTGGCGGACCACAAGCTTAAATGGCACATACAAAATCTTAATTAATAAATATGAATGTTCTTTTGTACATAATGGCTAATCTTCAAAAGTTCTTGACCGATTGCTTTGAAAAATTTTACAAAACTTTCCGCTCGATTATGATATACTTTTTATCACACGCTTTCGTCAAAAAAACATTTAGATTCACCTGCGTTTGAATTTAAGCAAACGAACGCAAGAAACGACATGATTATAAAATGCATAGGCTCGACTAATCACCAAGACAATCATCGCTATTAAAACAGCTACAAACTTAATAAATAATCGACCTAAAATCAACTCTAAATTTAATGTTCAAATACAGTATTATTTGTCAGGGATCGATTTATGCTAGTGAGAATTGCTTAAGAGTCACTTAAATGGACAAACGGAGCAGTTTAATAGCGCTCTTGATAAACCTCATAGAAACCAGTAGAATAGTAGATTCGATGAAAAATTAATCATAGATTTCAGATTTGATGCCGATGAAAAATTAATCATAAATTACTCTATAATTATGAGTTTTTATTGTTCAAACAATGAAAGCCAACATCGTTCCATTATTTCACAGCTAATGAATTGGAAATGGCTAAACCGTTCACCTTAGTATTTATTAGGGGATAATAGTCTATTGCAAGCTGTTTACAGTAATAGCATAGGTCTACAAGTCCTAGGCTATGTTCCTAAGGAAAATAAGGAGCGGGACGGGAGTAGTGGGCGGGGAGTGGTGTTTTGACGGGGTACGGGAACGGGGTGGGAGGAGGGTTTGTAAGAGGAGGTTTTGGAGAGGGGTGGTGGCAACTGCCAGGGAGGGCAAGAAGGAGGGGAGAGGGAGAGTCCTCTGTTTGCAGTTGCTTACGCAGGGGAGCCGAGTCTTGGACAGCGATGCGTCGCCGGGAACCGCTAGTAAAAAATTAAAATGAAACAAAAAGAACACAAAAGCTCAAAAATTCAAAAGTAAACTAAATTGGTTAATAATTTAAATATATTTTTGATTCTTTTGCAGACCGTCAATCAAAGCTCTGCGGACCACAGTGGTCCGCAGAGCATTGATTGATGAAAATCTAGCAGCTATACCTATAGAATTATGTTGTCACTAACATCAGGGCAGAGCCTCAGACCCTGTCAGGAAACTTGTGACCCCCCAAAATCGTCCTTTTATCCATACATTGCTTTTGTCATCTTAAACATCTAATGGTAAATATGTCTCATAGTTTTTCAACAGAATTAGTTAGTTTGCAGACAGTGTTTATTCTAGCCACCTTGACATTGGGGGGATTTTTAAATGTTTGGGGGGACAAGGTCTGAGTCTCCAAAAACCTTGAGAAACAAAAAAGGTTATCTTCCTTTTAAAATGTGGTTACAAGCAAAAAAGGTCATCCTTCCGACTTCCCTAATATTTTTTACCCTTCTCAAATACCCTGGCATGGCAAGCAAAAAATTGTCATCCTTACATTTTTCCCCTCTCCAAAAAATAAAAGCTCCCATCCTCACACTTTGGGGGGACATTTCCATCCTCCCATGCAACATAAATTTTGGGGAATTTTAAAACTTGGGGGGGGGAATTCCCTCAGAGAAGTCCTAGAATAAACACAGGTTTGCAGATATACCAGTGGCATAGCCAGGGTTCCGGATTAGGGGGCATCGACATGAAATCCTGACATTTTCGTTTTCTAGTAAAAAAGTCTACAAGCGATAAAAGGTCATAAAGGAATTCTTGGTATATTAACGTCCATATATCGATTCTGTTGCAATCATCCTACCCATGAAAAATTTATTGATGGTTTTGTGCAAATCCACTGCTAATCTCAGCCAGAATAAGGGGGCCTTGTCCCCATGTGTGTCCCCATGGATATGTCAATGATATATACAGGCTCATTTACATAATTACCAGAGTTTAGTTTATCAAGATAAGATTGTACAGGGATTTCAGCTGGTGATGTTGATACAGGTTATCAGTTAATATAAGTGAAAGTCATGATATATGTGTTACATCTGATTCGTAAACTTTACTTAGCAGACAGTGGTATGCCATGTGGGTACTCGAAGTGTAGTCATCAGAGCATGAGAAAGAGTTATCTTTACTTTTAGCGATGGCAGCCGTGAATATGTCGTACACCGAAACAAGATGGCATTACGGAAGCAGGAGAAGGTCATGAGACAGAATGCTGACACTAATCAAATGGCTGGCCTTCACCAGCATTTTATACCTGTAAGTTAGCTCTCTTTTGAAGGTATAATCTTTAGCATTAGGAATGTTTATATCCGAACTTTATGGAAAAGTCTTTTGCCGATCTGAGTATAAAATTTTTAGTCTGCAAAGATTGTAATCAAATTCTAAGACTTATGTTTAATTAACCAAAGAGTTTTTAAAAGCTTAAATATTGCAAAAGTGTTGCTATTTCATGTATGCATGGCATGCTGTATACAAACTATTGCTGAATATGGCTACCATATGTTTGAAAGTTGTGGGGAGTATAGTCGTGGTAATGAATAGAGTGTGACAAAATGAATAGAATTTGCAGTCTTTTTAACAGACATGTGGCATGAAACTTAGACTTACCGGTAGGGCAGAAAGTTTAGCTAATTAATACTGATGGTGTATTACTGGTAACATTCGCAAAGTTTTCCAAGTAGAGTTGATGCATCCCTCTTTTCCCAAAATGACCGAGCAGAAAACAGAATTTGTTAGAGGCCAGAGGAATTTTTTAGAACGCTTTGGTTAATTAAATATAAGTTTTCAAAATAGTCATCAAAATCTTAAACATGGATCAGCTGAGAGTGTAGACCTTTCACTGAAATAGCATTGGTGTATGTGCCATTGATAATGATAGAGATGCTTTTATAAATTTATTTGCCAATTGCTTTTATTATTATAATTTATTTTGGAATTTATTTAGAGCATTTCTTAATGTGTTTGACAGCGTACACAGATAGTCAGGCCTGACTGCAACATGTCTGAGAAAGACCCACAGAAGTTTGCTTCATTGTTAATAGAACGACTGTTAAAAGTCAAGGAAGAACGAGACAGACAGGAGTGCATTCAGGTTTGTTTAGAGCTGCTTTGATGTGTTGTATTGATTGCAATATATCTATATATACTCTATACCCTTTTTTTGTGTAACACGTGCCATCGATTTTTATGCATAATATTTGTAAGTAGCTATACAAATGTTTTGCTATTTTTAGATTGTCCAAAAACAACAGTAAAAATGACTAAAATCTTTCTTACCTTTAAGTTGTTGATTTATTTTGCAGTGTTGCTAGTACAGTAGATCTTTTTAATCTCATCATTGAATGAGACAATTGTAATTTATAGTTGTTTCTTTGTCTATCAGATGAGAGAGACTTATTCTCCTTAGTGTCAAAGTGTTTTTTACAGAAGAACTTAGCTTGGGCTAGTGTCAACAATACTGTTGATAAACTGTCACTACAACCATTGATGTTGCAAGTGTTTTTTTGTTTTTTCTCCAACAAAAAATGCGTTTTTCAACTTTTTCAACTTTTCTTTACATTTATTATTATTATCATCATCATCATCATCATCATCATCATCATCATCATCATCATCATCATCATGGTTTTCAACGGCTTTTGCAATATGGTACAAGTTGCGGTTAGAACAGGTGACATCTGCCTCAGCCTGCAAGAGAAATTGGTCAGCTTTTGACTTCAGCCACACGAAGAAGCGAGACCACATGCAGAGCAAGACAGTGCGAGATGTACTGTTTGTGCATGCTAATCTTCACCTCAACGAAAAGCAGGACAATATAAATTATATATGGAGGAAACCTCAGAGTGGTCAGACCAGTCAGGTGGTGACAAAGAACATGAAGAACTCTAAGGAAATTTTTTAACAAATTCCAATTTATCTGGAGTTTTTGCCTTAATGCATTATTAAACTTTTGACTTTTTATGTCTTTAAAACTTGTAGGCCTAGGTCTACCTCTACTGTATATAGGTGTAAAGTTAGCGTTTTCTGAGTTACTAATGAATGTCTCTCATTGTCTTGCTTTTCCTCATTTATAAATTAAATTATGCCAACACTGTAGAAAATTAACATGTCGATTTTTGTGTTGCCTAAAAAGTAAGTGAATGTTTTTCTCAGCGGTTTTTTACATACACCTGTGACTACAACAATGGTTAGATTTAGGCCATTCCATCCACCGATGCTGTTTGAGGTTGGCTGTGCAGGTGCCATCGGCTGCCTTGGTATGCTCCCGATATGGCATACTGTGAAGTCTAATCTAATCTGATTAGAATCTTGAAAATTTTGAAGGGTTCCTGACAGAAATTATTTAGATGCTCATTTCAGTGAAAGCAAAAAGTCCTATTAGAGGGGCAGATTGAGGGAAACAGGGCCATAGGAAGTAGAAGAGATGTCCCATACAGGAAAAGAACTACGGAAGACTAAAAAGGATTTGCAAATGGAAACAGAACGTGCAGATGAGTTCCATTTAGATCATTTCAAACCAATTTCAAAATAGGATGTATTGTGTTGTTTGATAAGCATTGTCTTACTTGTAGTGTTTTGTGTGTTGTCGTGTGTTGCATGTTGTTTCCGCAATATGTGTAGCAGTTTGCAGTTGCAATTATTTATGTTAAGGAATGAAATGTTAAAGTCTGGAACGATCCATTTCTACTTGGTTTGGTAGTGCTTTTTATTGGTCTTAGTTAGCCTATGATACAATTAACTTTACTGCCATGACACTACTTGCATATAAAGTTCTGCAAATCAAGATTCTGTCTATTTGAAATCTATTTTTACCTTACACGTAGTATGCATTTTCATGGGATGTTTTGGCTTTGTATGCAGATACAGAACTTCAATGCACAGTGGGTTGATGCCAACAAAGGTGGTGAATTTTAACCAGCTAAGTAGAATGTAGAATTTTTGAGAGCGCGATAATGGTCCAATTAGTAGCAGTTTTGTTGATTTAATGTAGTGTGAGAACAAACTAACTAAACATTGCACTGGTATGGTCTGGACTGGGTTATGCAAATGAGACGTTGTGGCTGGCTGTCTCTTTGCAGCCCTCGCCTGTGGTGAATAGTTAAAAAGGCATTGCTGTGGTAGGAATACTGGTTCTGGTCAATGGAATTTCATCATCTGGGGTTCTATGTTATGTTTGTCCTGGTTTGGTCTAATTTCTCATAGTTTAATGTACTGATAATTAAACGACAATTGTAGTTATACTGGTATGTCCTGGTTTATTTCCACGAGAGAATTACTGGTCTCTTATGATTTTTAGAAATTATTTTAATAATAAACACAACTTTTATTACAGTAGAGAATTTAAGAAGCATGGCATAGTTTGTGCCATTAGGTGTTTATTTAATTCACTTTCAGTCTGCATTCAATAATAAAGTAAAATAGACAGAGCACTAGGGTTCTGTAAGATTTTGGAAAAAGTTGTTCTGCTGTTTGGAATTTCCAATATGTTGCTTGTGCTGTTTCTGCAAACAGGTGTTACCTTTCCAGTGCCATTCCTTTCAAAGAAGCAAGATTTACAAAGAGGTGTCAAATTATAACAGCTCTAAAACCATTTTCTTTCATTTATGTTTATTGAGACAAGGTCAAGTAAAATGTTGGGGACCATCCATAAATGACGTAATGCGATTTTGGCAGTTGTTTGAACCCCCCTTCATCACACTTCGTCGCAAAAAGTCAGACCCCTCAAATATGACGTCACAATGCGTTAACCCCCTCTTGTCGTCTTTCGAATGTCAAAATTAATGTTTCATTTGAAAATATTCATTATAATTATTATAGTTGAAACAGAAACTTTCATTCAGAAACTTTTTAAAATTCTTTTTTAAAAATGAAGTGTGTAATAATTATAAGTGTAAAATACGTTCAATTTTGCGGTAACATAGCATTGAGGTATTAATAAAATTATTTAGTATTATGTGATGTCACATTTCTGGAATGCACCCCCCTCCGGTCGTCACACATCATCACAAATGTTTGAACCCCCCAAGCACGTTACATCATTTGTGGATGGCCCCTTCGGGTAGCAGATGATTTGGTTCAACAATATGATAGCATAGGTGAGATGATTGACAATGGGATCAAAAGTTAGATTGGCACAACAAAAGAGATAATTGAAGAAGAGTGATTGGTACATGAATCAATCAGGTCTAGGAAGGAGGGCAGTTAGAACAGTGCAAGGCAAAGCACTTTTATTATCAATCTTGTTGGTGAGCTGCATGATGTTTTGTGATATTTTGGAATAATTAGGCTTTCCCGCTGTAGGAGACTCCAAACAACGCTATTTCATCAGACAAATGGTCACACCTATTGGGTCTCTTCTGCCGGAACTACGTAACAAACTGGTGAATGCAATCCGTTTAGGACAAACTACTTGCCTTTGTGTGGACTTGATGCCACCTACTCGTGATATGCTACATGCAGCACACTGTATAGTTGTTGTTTGTTAGTGTTGCATTGCTTGGCATCTCATAAATAAAGTTTGTTCTGTTAAGGCAGCTGATGATGAGGCGTTACATGTACCGGTACATTGTACAACTACATTCATTTACACGTGTGACATTCTGAGTGTAGTCCTCCAAACCTTAGTCCTTGGACTTTGCTTTCATCTTCAACACAACACAACACTGCCTGGTTCTCTCTAATAATGTTCCTCTTGTGTCAGAGGTGTGCTTTTTGATACACAGTCATTTAAATTTCACTCCAATACAGATTTAGTGGAAAAATCTTTCAAAGGTGATTTGCAAGTGTGATATCTGGACAAAAATGTGAATCATAAAGGTAAAGTTAAGAGCATTGAAGCATGACTGGCTGTAGGGCCTACTACTACTACTACTACTACTACTACTACTACTACTACTACTACTACTACTACTACTACTACTACTACCACTACTACTACTATGCAGTGAAATGTAGTCTAGTCTTTGGCAGCAGTTGAAAGTACTTGAATCGTCCATCAATAACTGTGATGGTTGTAATCTAGCACTGTGTTCGTGACAAGTGTAGCCTGATAAGAAAATTACATTGCAAATGGTTGAGTCTGCGTTTAAGTCAGCAGTATAAAATCACATTAACAAATACGCCACAATTTTAAGGAAAAGACTTTGAGCAGGAAAACCAGCGCAAATGTCGCTCATACAAAAACTACAGAACAGCAGTATTATATTATTTGTGATTTTAACCTGTAAAGCCAGATTCAGGAATGTGGAACGGTGAATTTAATTGTATATCTGCACTTATCACTGCAGTTAGTCTTGTCTGCTTGACTTTATTTTCATTGGTACTGTTAATCTGCATCAATGAAACATTTCAGATGCATTTGAAGTTCTTTTAATGCCACTACTTTTAGTACATCATATCTTTTGATGATGTACTCTATTTGTTTCTAAGTACCGGTAGTCATATTGATACTTTTTGCATGTATACAAGTCTTGTTTATGCCAACTTCTCTTATCTCACATAATTTGAGTAGATAGTTCATTGACTGTAACATTAGCTGGGTTTGACTGTTTTGGCATCTATGCATATGGCCTTCTGAAAAGTGTCACATGATGTTCAGAATTGCTGATCTTATCCACTTACTGATGTAAGTCCTATATTTATATGATGCCTTGATAATAATTAACAAGTCTGAAATCAGCCTGATGCATTCTACAGACCATATTAATTGCCACTGCATCATTGGACATGTGAGTGCCCAGGGATTGAACCCAGGTTGACGGTGGATAGGTAGGACTGACACTCTGCCAACTCAACTAAGATTTCAGTGCATTGATAAGTGCACTGCTGCATAAATTTTGTGACTGCTCGATTCTGAAGTCTTGTTTGACTCTCTGTACGATGATCCACTGTTCTGCTGTTGCCGCTAATTTTATTTAATCCCGTGCTGTTTGATGTTAACAGGAAACTGATGACGAAGGCAATGTAGCTACCTCACAACACCGTTCTGGACTTCCAAAGTCCACCGCTTTCAGCAGTTCGTTCGGTCCGTTTTCAATTACTTCGATGCTTTTCGCTTCCGCAATGACGAGCAGCGACCACGAGGACAATGCTCAAAGTATTCTCGACGATCACGTTTCACACATCTGGAACTCCTCGGGGGTGACTCCAAGCAGGTCTCCCGGTCGTCTGACGCCGGACCATCAGCGACGGGAAGCCGGTGGTCATATCCACGCGCTGTCGTCAAAACTGCGGTCGAAAGAGGCCGTCGCGGAATCTTCCGGCGTCTTCATGGCCTTTAGCAAGGATGGAAAATTCGTTCATTCGTCCTCTTCAAAGAGTCAGCAGCACTCAGGGAAAGAATTTCGTTCGTTTGCTTCGCGGGACGTTGAACTGGGCAGTCAGTCCCGGCGGCATCACGTCGTTTCTACCGCCGGGGTGTCGGTTCCAGTTCAGTCGTGGAATGTTCTTCCATTTCACCCATCATCTCGGCCAGGAGCTGATGATTTGAGGTATTCTGCAGTGAGGCAGGCTATGCAGAATGCTGCTGCCGACGACATCGTGCCTGGATTCTCAAAGATGGAGACTTGTGCGGCCGAGCGATACATCCTTCCTTCTTCTGGTACTACAAAAGAACGGTATGTAGATCTGGTTGAATGTTTAGGTCATTTCAGTGGAATCGTGCAGCAATTTTTTGGAGGATGCCCATTCTCAATCCCTGATATAAATTTTTTTATGTATATACGGAGTTTAAATTTGCAAATGAAATATGCTGAATTGTCAGATCCGAGTTTAGCAGAGGAGTCTGAGGAGGTACACGCAATAAACAGTCGTTGCATTGATAATTGATACATCAATGACAATAGCTATCAGTTGAGCATAGTACTAGTAAACACAATTACAACAGTTCTGAGCAATAATTGTTCTCCTTATCATGCTATGCTATGAATTTGTTTAGACACAAAAGGAGATTTATGGGGATGCCCGGGCATCCCTAGCTTCCATTACATGATGCCTCTGGATCTTTTGTTACATAATTGTCATTTAAATGTTGGAGCTTTTGAAACATACGTGTCTTTTTTAAATTTCTGTCTGCATACATTTTTGTACACAGCATGCCTGAGTATTGAGCACCTTTTGTTATAATCTGGAAAATAATTTTTGTTTATTATTAATTAGCAGTTACTTAGTTCACTGACTCATGTTTTAGATAAGTTTAAGGAATTGTAAATGTAACTTAATTTAAATGTGAACTTTTGCATTTCACACATTCCTTCCTAAAAGGTAGTTTGTGATGAATTTAATATTGTTTGTAGTTTCTGTTGTTGTTGTTGTTGTTGTTGTTATTATTATTATTAGTCCACTGATTCATAGTGCAACTTTATATTACTCAGGTTTATGTTAAAATTCCATTTGTGTTTGTTGCCACTGTTTTGCTCTTGTTGTATGCAGCAATGAACTTGTCTCTGTTTTCAAGGGTTATGATGTGGATATTAGAAAATGAAAAATACTGTGACGCCCGAGCACACTGTTCCACTGACTGCTCAGAGAAAGGCTCGTCTAACAAGCGATCTAGCAAGAGGCAAACACTTCAAATTAACTATTTTATTAAAGTCATTTGCAATCTCTACATGATAAGAATGGCTGTTGTTACTTCCTCTGATTTTTAGTGCTCTCCTTTGGCTCAAATTTCACGCTCGGCTTCAAAACTATATAAATGGAAATATAGTTTTTGAAGCTGAGTGTGAAATTTGAGCCAAAGGAGAGCATTAAAAATATTTAAATTGCACTTCAATTTCACCTTAGATTACAACTATGAAATTGCTTATGAGCAGTTTCATATTTGTAATCTAAGATGAAATTTAAGTGTAATTTGAATATTAGAGCTTTTTGAAGAATGCTGCTTCAATTACTCTACTTTCTACATGGGCAAATAATTTTTATCAGATACATAGGATAGAGTTGGGGAGGAAGGAAGAAATCTTGAATGACATGTGGTTTGCAATTTGCAAATTTTGCAAATTCAGCGGCTGCTTTTCAGATAAAATACGATGTACTGGATTTTTATTAAATTAGTTATTAACCATCCATACAGTGGATTGCTTTCTTTCTGAAATTTAGATTTGTGCTTTACTAACTTTTTATCAATGTCTGATGTTTGGTATGCAGTGCTGGCAAAAAAGGTTCGAGTCACAAACAGAACCGCTCGGAATCACTCGACCGGAACAAGCTCTGTTCTCTACCAACGTCTGATTTTGTGCCTTGTCCACAGAGGGCCGGAAATCAGTTGAGCACGACTGAGACAAAGCGGCCTTCAGCTGATGATTCGAAAGTGTCTTTCAATAAATCAAAGTAATGCTTAGAATTTTTGTAAACAGTTTAAAAGAGTTCACGATAATCATGATTTCGGTTTGCATTGAGACAAGTGAGCTATTTTAGAGATGCACTGGAAATGTAAATGTATGTTTATTTTGCTTTGCGTTAAGCAATAAGTACTAATGATAATCTTGAAATACATGTATCTAAGCTAAATTTACTTATATTCTGGCACTTCTGTATGATGCATATGTTTGGTTGCTAAATTTATATTTATGCTTTTTATTGTTGATCACACACATACATCTGACATTCCAAGCTATCGAGTGGTTGAAAGTGCTGTTGCAGAATATAAATTGTGTGAGTTAAATGGCCCTTTTCTAAGCAAACGATTTTCTTTAATAGTGGTCTCGGAAGACAGAAGACCCTGGGTGAATCCTGTGACGCCAAGAAACACGCAGGAACTGTCATCGGATACTACTTCTGTGACGAACCAATTCCGTACCGCACTACGATTCCCGGCAGAAATGTTACTCTTGGCCATCTTAAACAACTCATCGCAAAGAAGGGGAACTACAGGTAAGATGTTAGTTGTTGCTTTTCAGAGCCCCGCTCTGCCTGGATATTAATGATGTTGATGGGTCAACGTCGCAGCCAACCTTCGCATAGCGACAACGGCTTCATGACACGGCATGACACGACATGATGGATATCACCTGCATTTAAGTTCATTGAGATTTACGTTACTACTGGCATGCAGTGTGCCACTACAGATTTTGCAGTCTTGATGTTGAGGCCTAATTTCTTCATACATAATCTACCGTATTATCTCTGGTATATACACACTTTCCCAAAAAACTCTACACAAAGTCTGGGTGCGTATTATGCATAGGAATACATTATTCTGCGCTTTTCATCCAAACAATACTCAGTTGTACGGACCACCGTGTAGCACTTTAGGCCGGTGCCATAAGCATTATTATCAAGACGCTGTACAAATTCATGAATTGAAAAAAATTACTGATACTTTCACCTAATTTATCAAAGTAGCGGCCACTGATTGGCACTAATAGAAGAAATTGATTTTGAAACAAAATAGAAAAGAATTTAGTAGGATTTGTCCAGTAGCAGCTAACAACCAGACTGGTTAAAAATTAAAGAAGCCTTGTGGCTGTCAGCCATAAATAAATACAATACTTTTAAATATAAATACATTTAAAAGTACAAGATTTAAAAGGATGCAAATGCCTGTAGTCTGTGTCACTGCCCTCAAAATGTTTGACATCAAGTGGCAAAGTTGGCTGCTGGCTTTTTTATGTAGAGCAAAATTGAACAGAGAGATGCAAAAGAAGGTTACGTTACGATTCACTCTTGCTAACTTTGTATAGCTAGGAAGTTCTAATTTCTTTGATACATGTGAAATTTCATTTGCAGAGGTTTAAGATTTTTGCAATGTGATAACTGTCAAAACTTGGGGTGCATCATGAATCGTCATGTCATGCGGTTCTACATTTCTTTTCTGGTTGAGCTGGTAATAATCATGTATACTGTCGATCTATCTGAACCGTTGTATCTGTATCAATGCTGTAATGGCTTTAATGTCTGGATATTTTGTTATTTAGATACTACTGCAAGAAAGCATGCAATATTTTTGAATCTGGGGTTGTCCATGAAGAAATAACTAACGACAATGATGTCCTTCCGCTGTGGGAAGGAAAGGTGTTTTGCAAAATTGAGCGCCTGGCCTGAATATTTTCGAACATATCAGGGCCTCGGTGCCGGACTCATTCAAGGCAGACAATCTCAAGCCATGTCTACTGTTGGCTCGGGCTGACCTTGGAAAACAAGAATGCATTTCGATGAATTGGTCTAGAAAATGAACTTGTACAATACTTATAATTTGTATTTTTTAATTACCAGGCGAACAGTAAGGCATTGCAAATTGTAAGTTGTGATTGTGTATTGCTTACAGTTTCAGATTTATGTTTAATTTGGCCGTTGGTGGTTTAATGGCAGCGTAACTGAATTAAATGAAACGGCAAGTTCCTAATCGTGTGTTTCTTTACTGTAACTTTGCTCTTTGTTTTAGTGTTTGCTTGTTTAGCATCACCAAGTGATGTTTGTTGTGACTTTCTAACTGGGATTATTCGTATTTTGTTCTTTCAGCACACTTTTTGGCAATAATGAAATAGGGCTCTCAGTGATTTGCACACGATTTTAGGGTCCATCCATATAGTACGTACCTACTGAGGGGAAGGGGTTCGATCTAGGAGATTTTGCGTACGGATGCTTGTGGGGAGGGGTCTCGACTAAATGCGTATGTATGTACAAATTTACATATAGCTTACGTAACAATTCAAAAACCGCTCATGTAGAAAACTGGTTATTTGCACACACATGAGATTTGAACATAATTACAATTATTTTGTCAGATGCAGTGTTCAAGACAATGACATTTGAATGTTCTATTGTATTTCTTTAATAAATATCAACATTAGAAAACACGATATTACCAAACTATAATTTAATAAACCAAGGTGGGGGCTAGAGCGGCTAATTTGCACATAGACATAGGGGAGGGGTCCAAAGATTGTATGGAGTGAAACGGGGGAAGAGGGGCTATGAAAATATGCCTTTTTTGCATGCGTACGGTATGGATGGGCCCTTATTTAATGTTTGTATTTAACTTTATTTCGAAAACAATATAAATGGTACGGACAAATTGAATTTCGACCTTGATGATATCTAATATCACATTCTTTCTCATTTCTCTTTATAAGGGTGTATATTCCTGAGTTCGGTTTTTGCATTTATCATTCTCAATCGGTAACTCGTAATGAGAATTTTCACTATTCGTACGTTGGCAAAATGCATTTATGTTTTGTCGCATTAAGCTTGTTGCTGTCTCTGTGTTTGTGAAACCCTCGGTGGAGTATCATATTTTCAGCTAGTAAGTGGCATAAACCAAGTATTACAGACAGCTTTATATCAGATTTATGATAATTTTCCAAGAAATTCTATGAGATATCACCTGAGCCTGTGATATCATAGATATTAGCTGCCGATTTCATCAGTACAAGCATAATGTCTACATACAAAATCTCTGCCTTTAGTGTCAAGTCAGCCGTGTCATTTACTTGCGTCCCTGCAGAAGAATTTTTTGATAATCTAACCTTACTCCAACAGGTGGTTTCTGGACGTTGTGAGATGTTGATATTATAGGCAATTTTATTGATTTTCTTGTAATCGTTAGGCAGCTGTAGCAGATTTCTGCTGAAGAGCTTTTTTTATTTAACGATTAAACCGATACAGAGTTAATACTGTTTATCAAGTTAGTACATTGACACTGCTTTTTACAGGTTCTATTGGTTTCATTTCATTGACAAATTATTTTGCATCCTGTGTGAACTTTTACATATTTGTACCTGAAACTTTCTTTAATCATTATGTTGAATTTCCTTTATATTTAATGAATTTGATGTGCTGATAAACTGCACAGTGTTCCATTGGCTGTTAGCCACTGTATCCAGTTGTGCTTGTTGGTATTTGTTTAGTTGCTGAAGGCTGCAATCAAAATTATTATTCGGTTACTTAGATTGTCACATATGGGAAATGGCTACTGTATTAAGTGTCTGCACGTCTGTAAATGGGTGTAAGTACTAGTATTTGACTAATACGGATCTATAGTAGCAGTGGTACAGAAGTTAGCAGATATGCAGCATTAGGCCTACATGTTGGGCTAATTTTAAATAATTTTGTAGAAATTAATTGTTGCTATATGGATTAATAATTATTGATTTCATATTTTTTTGTCAGTTTGTAGTGCAAATGTTTATTAAATTTTTTAATTCTGTGCCATCATATTACGTGGTGTGCCAAGTTATGGTCAGTAAAACCTAGGCATTTGGTGCATTTTGCTCATTTACTTATCTCCAAATCAACTGAGTTATCTGGTAAACAGAGAGATAGCAGTGTCAATGGACTTTGCATATCCGGCCGCTTAATGACAGATGGCATCTGGATGCCAGAATCTGCAACCACCTGCAGTGTTTATTCTATGCCTTCTCTGGGGGAATTTCCTCCCAAAGTTTTAAAATTTTCCCCCAAAATTTTTATATATTGGCTGGGGGATGGAAATCCCCCCAAAAGTGTGAGGACGGGGGCTTTTTTCGGAGAGGGTATAAATGTAAGGATGACAATTTTTTGCTTGCCAGGGCATTTGAGAAGGGTAAAAGATATTAAGAAGGATGACCTTTTTTGCTTGTCACCACATTTCAAAAGGGAGATAACCTTTTTTTGACTTGTCAATGTTTTTTTGAGACTCAGACTTCGTCCCCCCAAACATTTTAAAATTCTCCCCTCCATGTCAAGGTGGCTAGAATAAACACTGGACCACCTGTATTCTGTGGATGGGTTCTGGAGCGACATTCTTGATGTTCCAGAGTTTCTCCTTGATTGTTTTAGATTGAGGGCAGGCTCTATAGACTGATAGCCTGGGATTAATGATTAGGCCTATAATGGTCTAGGGTTTGCAGTAGATAGTGGGGTTCTCAACTGAATTAACTGTGGCGGGCCAGTTCAGTCAACCTTCGGCATACAGTTATCTTAGTGTGCCGCACCGCTCGCCTTGTATCAGTATTGAAAGGGGGAAGACAGACTGCCTTTGAGACTTTTGTGCTGCATTATTGTAGGAAATAAAGAGAGATGGATAGAAAACAGAAAGGAAGATGTAAGAAAACAAAATTTGAATTTAGAAGAAGCAACACACATGACAAGAAACGCATTTCAAGTAACCGGAGGTTGATGACGTCATTGCTATTTTAATTTTAAAAAATTAATTAACGTGTATCAATTGAGTTGCTATTAAATGCTGCAGCTGCAAATTAACATAGCTGTATATCATCAAACACATTTTTAAAATTTGTTAATTAAATAAGTAATGACGTCATCAACTTCCGGTTACTTGATATTTGTAGGAAATTCATTTTTGAGCTATACTACCAAATTTTGCAGCTATATCTACAACAGAACTTAAGTTATGACATGTAGGCCTAATAGATTCTGCAGTTGTCAAAAATTCAATGAACCTATAAGTTCGCGTACCCGAGCGCGGCCGCCGTCAGTCCTTCCATTTAAGGGGTCTATGACTTGAATCTTTCACGTGATCCTTGGAGACCGTCTATATCCGCATAATCTCTCCTTGTGTAAGAAACTTCAAATTCTCCCATGATGTAATTCGTGTCTGCATTCTTTTGGTTGACGACTGCAGCGGCCAGCTACGCCTTATATCCGGTTATCTTGCTGAAGAAGTGTCGACGGCCGATGGAAAAATCCACTTTCATCCGCGGTAATTAACTTTGTGTTCGGGTGAGACGCGGCGTACACGGGCTCTATGGTCAATTTAGCAATTTGGACAATAGCAAAGGGTCGTTTGTGTGCGTGCGTGCGTGCGTGCGTGTGTGTGTGTGTGTGTGTGTGTGTGTGTGTGTGTGTGTGTGTGTGTGTGTGTGTGTGATTGGATTGGGGCTATCGGTCTCTGGTGGTTGTGTTTTACGATGCCCTAACTCTTTGCCGTTGTCACGGTCGTGACTGAAGCGTCAATCGAATGTCACGTCGGCCGTTGTCGTACGGCTGTTGGGACATCGCTCCAGGACCGTCCAGTATATTTTGCTATATAATCTGTGTGCGTCTGGGTCAGTTTCTTAAACTTGAATAATTCGTCTTGCGTTGGTCGAGGGCTTAATACCTCGGCGTGCGTAGCTGTGTGCGTTGTGCAAATCCTTAAAGTGTGTGTGCTTGAACTCGTGAGCATGTCTTGCGTGCGTCTGATTTCACCGGATTTGAAACTGATCGGCGTTTACTTCGACGAACTCTTGTGTCATCAACGTGCAATGCCGATCTTAAAAGATTCTTTGGTAAGCTGCATGTAATAGGTTACGATGTTGATAATATCCCCCTTAGATTGCTCTCCCGCCGTTTCGGACTGATCTTCTGGCTTGACCTGGCTCTAATGCTATTTGGATTTGGTGCGCCATCGGCTGATGCCCTGGGCATTATGATAGTGGCGCTATAGAAGTTGATTGATTGATTAATGAATAATAATTATTATTAGGCCTACTACTGTATTGTGTACTTTTAGGCCTATATAGCACTGTTTATACTAGACTTATGCATCTATCGATGGTACTCCAAATCAGGCAGGGTCTGGAGGAAAAGCTCTGAAAGAGAAGAGCTTGAGTCTTGATTTGAAAGATGTTGATAGCACAGAGCATGTTGAGGAAGGGTAGACCCAGGGTTATTTCTAGGATTATCACTTCGGGGAGGGGTGTTTGTGTTTTCTGGGGGTGCCCTGCCGAAAAAGCCTCACAAGCAAAAAAGGTCATCCGGCTTTCAGATGGGTGTGTGTGTTGGGGGTGTCGGTCTCAGATTGGGTGGGGGTGTTGGGTGGTGTTGGGGGGGTGGTAAATATCCCTGGGTAGAGCTACTTAAGTCTTTTAACTTAGGCTAAGACCTACATAATAATCACAACAACACCTTGGAAAAAGAGAACGAGAGGGGATTTAATTGAGACATACAAAATACTAACAAACAAAGTGGAAATGCCAAGAGAAAGATTTTTTACAATGAACGGGTATGATTGAACCAGAGGACACAACATGAAACTGTTTAAGAAACGGGTTGGTAGACATAATTAAACAGCACTTTTTAGTGCAAGAGTTGTGGACAGATGGAATGAATTGGCTAAGAAGATAGTCATGGCTACGAGTGTGAATGATTTCAAAATAAACCTCAGTAGGCCCTCCTATAGGATACTAGATTAGGGTACAACAGTAGTTGTCACACAGGGCAAACAATCCTGAACCACCTTAAACCTTGTTAGGGGCTGTCCATTAATTATGTCAAAAAATATGGGATGGGGGTTTGAAAAAGTTTGACAGTTGTTGACAGGGGTAGGGGTCAAGGTCAAGAGAAGTTGACGTCAACAATTTAATTTTTTTTACAAATGATAAAAAGTAGGAAATTTCACGGAATACTATTTATTACAATGGAAAAAAGTTTGACAAGCGAAAAGACAAGGTCATCATCTTAGGTCATCATCACCGCTTTATGACGCTTGTTGAACAACAGAAAGGGAAAAGGTCTCATCGCTGCAAAAATAATAACCTTCTGAACTTTTAGGGGGACTCGTCACAGGTCTTAGTGAGGGGAGGGCGGTCAGAAGTTTTTGACATAATTATTGGGGGTCACTGGAAGTTGACAGTTGTTGACAAGAGGGGAAAGGGTCAAAAATTGCCAAAAAATTGTTGACATAATTAATGGACAGCCCCTTATTATTATTATTATTATTATTATTATTATTATTATTATTATTATTATTATTATTATTATTATTATTATTAACACCACCGATTATTTCAATCTAAATAGGTCTGATAATAATTAATCAGATCAGTTGAGCTTTGAATGTCAGCTAACATACATGTGTGCATATGAGATTAATGTTGTAGAAGTTGACAGGTGCACCAAAAATTGGAAACTCCGGATTTCGAAATGAAAGAATGTGCCTTTTCAAAATTCATATAGAACAGTCTTATTCTGTAGACAGAACATGGTAGGCCGAGCACTTTCCATAAAAATATGCTTACATACTTGTAGACTTGTAGGCGTAGCAAGCCGTAAAACTTTGTTAGCGAAAACGTTGGCGGACTTTGGTATTGTGTCTCAATAGGATCGGAGGTTTGGCAAATTGTCTCTGTGATATATTGCATCTAGCAGTAAACCCGGGTAGACAACTCATCTCAGCGCAGAGCTGACGCTCCTCTGAATAGGTTGTATAGAGACATGCATTTTCTACAGTGGCGTAGCCAGGATTTCCGGAAAGGGGGTTAGTTTTGATCATAACCAACTTCGAAAAATGTTGACAAGCAAAAAAGATCATAGGCCTACTCATCTTTCCTCTTGTACTATTTCCTTTGCAGACGTCCTGACAAGCAAAAAAGGTTGTCACCTTACGCATCTTTACGCTCCATAGCGCCTTAGGAATTATTTTTGGGTCGACGGCCAAGGGGGGGGTTGACCCTAAAACCGCGTCCGAAAATAAAAAATGTATGGAAACACATTACACTTTTTTCGTCGGCAGCCAAAGGGGGTTTAACCCCCAAGCCGCCTTGGCTACGCCACTGATTTTCTATAAGGTCTTGTGCTATCTCTAATTTAGCTTGAATTAAACTATTTTCAGACATGCTGTATGTCTGTTTTCTACACGTCGTCTTAGAGTGCTCGCGGTATCGTGTCATATGATGATCTACTGTAAGCAGAGGCTACTTTAGAGCACAAATAGCACGCCTAGACTTCCTGCTAATGTTCCACGCATGCAGGTGCGCAGCGGAAGAAATGTCTTGACCTCGGTGCGCCTTGGTCATTTTGACCATAAATTTCTCTTTTTCAAAGTTCGTTAATATTTCCCAGCAGAATTGACAGCGCGTTCTGGTATAGGCCTAAGTCACCTTAGACCAACTGTCGGTCATTTTGACAAAACTTTCAATTAGAACAAATATTATTGAAATTTTCATCGTTAACCCCTTAACTGGGATCACGGATATATCCGTCCATTTTGCATTGAGTTACAGTTAAATACACGGTTAAGGGGTTAAGATGGAGAAAAGCGATATTGCGTCATCTGGCGCCATCTACTGAATGGTTGGAACTCGGCGCTTAGACGCTTTCAAAACCCTACATCCAAGTTTTGCGAACGCTTTGAAAATCAGGAGGAAAGCTTCGCTCGTGTGAAGAAATTGTCGCCAATAATTATAGGAACGAAATACCTGACATGACTTATTTATTTATAAAGCGTCCATTTAGTTTCCTCTTGAAGTCGGGCATCTGTTGAAGTTCCAATTCGAGATAATTTATAACTGTTGTATTGACTGTTCTGTAGACCACACGATGTAGTAGGACTCACTTGTTTTATACAGTACACGCGCCCACCCACGCACATACGCATACGCACATACAATGAATTTTCAACGTTATGTGGTGGTGGTGATGATGATGATGATGATGATGATGATGATGATGATGATGATGATGATGATGATGATGATGATGATGATGATGATGATGATGGGTATACAGGTTTGTCTATAATAATTCGATCAATTCGGTCAGTTGAGTATTTAATCGCTTTGCGAATGTCGCTAATCAATCCACTGATTGAACGAGTGATGGATTTATCAAGAATCGACTTACACGTTACATAACCTGATTATCGATCACTCGCTCTTTCAATCAATCAATACATTGACATATCGATTGACGGAGCGATCAAGCCATGACAGCTGATCATCTATTGCCTGACAATCGATCGATTATTCAGATCGATTATTCGATCATCGAATCGATCGTCGTCTAATCCTTTTGCCGGTGTTGCTACTGTCCTCGGCCATTTGGCCTTTTGTCCCTCGCCGTCCTGCGTTCATTGTCCTGCATTTGCTCGTCGTGTGGATTGTTTCCGTCCGGTGAGAATTTTCGTAAATACTCGACCGAAATTCAGTCGATTCCTTTGAGGATCTTATTGAAATTCAGTCGATGAACGATTCTCACTTTATCAAACAGCACATGCGCAATCGATGCAAACCAGAAAGAAGGAACAGCCAAAGAACCGAACGGAGGGAATAAAGAGAACCCATACTGTGTGTGGCCAGACAGACAGACAGGCAGACAGACAGACAGGCAGACGAGTCTATTTGCTTGTCAGGAGCAGTTTTGACTCTTTGGCCACACGTATTCCAAGAAATCAAGAAATGAACGAGAAAAATAGATATGAATAAACAAAAAGGAAGAGAAAAAGCAGAAGACTTCAAGGAGAATATCTCATCGAGCAAAGTAATAATAATAATAATAATAATAATAATAATAATAATAATAATAATAATAATAACAATAATAATAAGGCAAATACGCTAAAACGGTCTTAGAAGTTTAATTAACCCGACAATAATATTCAGTGATGGGCAACTAGTTAACTAATAAGTTACTAAGTTACTAACTAAAAGTTTAACTAATTTTTAGTTATCTTCATAGTTTAATTAAATATAAATAGTTTAGTTAAAATACTAGTTTAACTAAAAATAGTTTAACTAAAACTTTTTAGTTGGTGTCTCGAATTCTCAATAACAGTAGGCATACCTTTCAATCTTTTCTTTTCTGGGTCATTTTTTCCAAACAAACTTGACAATCTTGTGTTCCTGCAGTCTAGACTAAGACTACTTAAATGTTAAATAGACAATAATTAATGATTTCAATGGTTCATTGACTGATATGTTCATGTTGCGAGCATCGTCTGTGATTTCATGAACAAATACCTTATACATAGTAAATAGTTGTAAAATTAGTTGTGAAATGTTTAACTATGTTTATTTTGTTTGGTTAAATTTTTTAGAAAGATAGTTTGCAACTAAAAGTTTAACTACTTATTTCTAGTTTAAATTTAGTTATAGTTTAACTAATGTTTTTAGTTAGTTGCCCATCACTGATAATATTATTGAGAAACTCACAAACGCACGTGCACACACAGGACACACGCACACACACACACACACTCACGCACACACACACACACAAACACACACTCACACACAAACACACACTCATACACACACACACACACACACACGAGAGGATAAGAGTTATGAGCTTCGATGTTCTTGGCATGATCGCGTGTAGGACTCTCCGAAGGCAACAAAGAAACGGCCAATAGATTTCGTCTTTACGTGTAAACAGAGTAATTTCGTCTGTCTATTTGGCGCCGAGCGAATCAATCGCTCTCCGAACGACGCCTCTGAGACACACAGCCCTTCTACGCATCTCTGTCCCCCCCCACCTCCACCTCGCCAACTCAGTTCTCTTCTCGCGCTGTTGTTTTTCGCATCTTTGACAAGAACGACGCTATATAAATCGGTCCCTTGCTAAGTGGAAATGCAAATGGGAAACTGTGAAATGCTAAGGAATTCTATGTTTTGAAGCGGCTGACGGTGACAATGGATGCCTATATAGCTGTGATGGTTATAAAACTTATAACAACGACGGCGGTGGTGATGATGATGATGACGAAGTCGACGGCGATGATGATGACGAGCAGGGTGCGATTTGTGACCTGGAGCAGTGGGGGGGGGTATGTCAAGCTTGGGGGATGTAGTTGTTGGGAAATGTAGCAGTGGGGGGATGTAGTGGTGGGGGATGTAGCAGTAGGGGATGCAGTTTGGCAGTGGGGGGAGATTCCCCCCTTGCCCCCGCAAATCGCGCCCTGATGACGAGCCAGGGACGTAGCTAGTGTCCGGCGACCAGGGACGAAACATACCGATGGCGTCCCCTATACGTTAGACAAAATCTCAATTTCTGAAAAAGTCTAAAAAATCCTGACAAGCAAAGAACGTCGTTGTTATATTGATCCTAGGGTGTCCGGCGCCCTGGGGCAAATCATCCCGATGGCGCCCCCTCGACTTCATGAAAACCCTGAAAAGCATAAAAATGTCGTCAAAACTATATTGGCGATTCTTTTAACTTTTTTGCTACCCTAAACCCGATTTTGGCGCCCCCACCTCGGCGCCCGGGGACATATGTACCCTCCGCCCCCTAGCTACGCCTCTGTGACGCGCACAATGATGATGATGATGATGATGATGATGATGATGATGATGATGATGATGATGATGATGGCAATGAACTTAGGCCGACGCCAAAGCCTCTCTCGCAATATCCTAACAAGTCACCCACAGAGAGTAGAAGATCTAAACGAATGTAATATGATTTCTTTCCATTCAGATGCTTTTGCAAAACGCTCAGTCGACAAGTAATCGAATTTAATCACAAAAATCGGTCGGCTGAATGCTGATTACGAGATGAATGTCAGTCCTTGGAAAGACGGGGGCGAGGTTTATCGACGCTAAGAACAGAATGTCGAAAGCGAATGGGGGGGGGGCTGTCCCTGCCATCGCCTCTCGTCTTAGAAAAAATAGGGACAAAAGCAGAAGAGGGTTAAGAGGGAAAGCGGCCAACAAATCTGAGGCGGCAAAGGAGAAGGAAAGAGAGGAAGAGAAGAAGAAAGAGGCGGAGAGAGAGAAAGAGGAAGACGCGCAGGACGAGGAGAGGATCTGTAATCATTTAGCAAATGGCGGCGTGGTTTTCAACGCCTTCTGGGTCGCTGAGGAAATTCCACGCGGTCTGATTCCGGGAGTGGAGAGGCAATCAGAGAGATGGAAAGAGGTCACGACGGTTGGACGCATTGGCTTTCCAGTCACGAAGATATCTCTTGTCCTTCGAAAGCCGTCTCTCACTCGTCCACACACACATACACACACACACGCTTCAGAGTTGGCTTAATCAACAGAGTACGTTCTCTAGAAGCTGCTGCTGCTGCTGCTGCTGCTGCTGCTGGAAGAAGCGCTGACATTAAAGTACGAATTCTGCTGTGGTTTATCAAATGGCGATCTCGCTATTTCAGCATTTCGATGGATTTAACAACAAAAACGAACATTTTACTATAACAAAAATAATACGGATAGCTACGAACTTAATCCGCTGGTCACGACTTTTGAAGGTGGAACAATATCGGTAAACACGGTAAGGATACAGTTCAATAAGTAAGGTATTGGGCTGTCTGCGTCATATTTTCCACCACTAGAGTTTATAATTAGTTTATACTGTAATTAGAGTTGCCGCAAGCTTTTTTCAACGGGGCTCTTATTTTGGAGGATAACATATATTTCACATTTTCTGTCGAGTTCTTCGAGTTTTCTTCAGTGCTTTTATTTGTCCAAGTTTTTACTTACCTCGAAGTCTTATTTTCTACAAAATAAGCGTGGCAAACAATCAAACAGTCAATCAATCAGTCAATCAGTCATTTAATCAATCAGTCATTAAGTCAGTCAATCAGTCAATCTCTTTCCTGCTAATTAATGAGACATTGAAATGTGGTAATCAATCAATCAATCATCAGTCAATCAATCAATCAATCAACGTCTATGGTGCCACTATAATAATGCTTATTGCATTAAGACTTGCGACTTACTTACTCACTTCGATAAGCAGGAAAGGAAATGCAGTGGAATTAAGAATTTTCTAAATGAATGAAAGTAACCAAAGAAACAGAATGGGTTGGTTTTGAAAGTCTAGAACCACAGACAGTCGCAGATATGGTTAATTATCAAAACATGAGCAAGGCAATGGAACAAGAGATTACGCTCAGAAAAAGTAATAAAATAGTGAAAAATTCGACAAATATTGGGTATCGTATAGATTTCCTGTTTTCTTGAAGGCTGTTTCTACTCTAATTCCTTGCCATAACTGACTAAATGTCTTCGTGTCTTTCATCTGCTCAGCGGACCAAAGGCAATTCTCCTATTATTTTTTTTATCTCGAAGTAACTAAACAAGATAATCCTTTTCAGAGGTTTAATATTATTTTAATCGACATGTGATTGTCCTCATCTCCAGAAATTAGAAATGTCGCTTTGTTGGCGGAAAGTCACTGGGAAGATGCGTTCATTCATTCATTCCTGGACAATTTCTATAGCGCTGTAACAAGGCTGAGGCCTACAACAAAAGCGCTTTGACAACTCAACAGCTACAGCTCCAACCTAAACAGGTGCGTCTTTAGGCTCTTGATGAAGTGCTCAGCAGTGTCAGCCATGGTGACGTCGTCGGGAAGAGAGTTCCACAAGATAGGATTACTCCGAGTGAAGGATCTCTCTCCAAACTTAGCAGTCTTGGACGGAGGAGGAACATAAAGTTTAACCCCACGACTCGAGCTGTAAAAAGACTGTATGTGCCGAGTCCTATCACTCACCAACCGCTTCACTTCGCACGATCGTTACCTCGTCGAATCTTTTCATGCCCTCTGAACCAGACCTCGTTCAAGAACTGCAATTTCGTCTTTTCTTACACTCAGGGCCGGATTAAGGTCCGAGTAGGCCGGGGGGCTGAGAAAAAAAGGCCGTCGCCTATACTGAAAATCTCTGACAAGCAAAAAAGGTCATCTCCCTTCAAAATCGTGCTGACAAGCAAAAAAAGGTTATCTCGTGGGCCTATTTTCATGATGGGCCGGGGGTTACAGCCCCCTCAGCCCCCGCCTTAATATGGCCCTGCCTACACTGGAGATAGACTAACCAAAGAACTTCTATGGCGCCATAATAGCGATGCACTTGTCATCTGTCGATGATCGCTTCTGTACATACTCGTAGAGACGTAGACTCTGCTCTTTCACTGTCCCTGTCTGTCCATCTTTCTCTCTGTCCTTTTCTGTCTCTTTCTTTCGGTCTACTTCATCAACCAGCGACACCTCGACTCACCTTTTCCCTCGCAATTTTATTTCAGTTTATTAAAAGCCCCAGAATTTCCTCTCTGGTCCTGAAGACATTCCTTTTAGGTAATCCTTGCCTCCACAATCTCGCCCCTACCCCTGGTCATAAACAGCTACAATTCAGATTAAATTTAAATAATTTATCAGCAATATGATTGGGATGGCCAGGATACGATAGGGCGGCGTGTGTCGTACTAGTGCTCCGGTAATCGATGGAGCAGGGACGGCTGATGATCACATACGTTTTCTATCCTATAGGATCCCAGATGACTCTGACCGCTATAGCAGTTGTTGGATTTCTTGCGCTGAAGCTCAGCGCCTGATTAGCAGCAAAGACAGTTTTATATTTTTTATATGAGAGAGAAGAGGTTAAGGGTTTGTGTGAAGAGAATTTGAGAAGTGATGTCTATCTGCAGTCATTCTGCCAGTAGCCGCTGAAAACGACGAACGCAAAATATCTCCGTCGACGACGACGACAATGACGATGCCGGCAATTGCCACAAACGGTCTCGCCCTCAGACAGACAGCGTCTCCTCCGCCGCCGCCGCCGCCGCCGCCGCCGACGACGACGACGACGCGAAGACTCCGTCCGCTCAATTCGCCCTCTGCCTACATAGGTCATCGGAGAGTGTACTGTCAAAACTGTGACACGGTGGCTTATTAGAAAGAAGAGAAAGAGGAGGAGGAGGAGGAGGAGGAGGAGGAGACAGAAGACGAAAAAGAAGAGACAAAAGAGGACAAAGAGGAGGAGGAGGAGGAGGAGGAGGAGGAGGGAGAAGTAGAGGAAGAAGAAGAAGAAGAAGAGGAGGAGGTAGAAGAGAAAGAAGAAAAAGAAGAGGAGAGAGAGAAGAAAGAGGGGAAGGAGATTAGGAATAAGAGGACGATGGAGAAACAGAAGAGGAAGAGAACGAAGAAGAGGAGACAAGAGGAAGAAGAGCAGGAATAAGAAGAAGAAAAGGAGTCAGAAGAGGAAGAAGAAGAAGAAGAGGAATGAGGACAAGAAGCAGGTCGGAGGATGCATGCAGCAACCGGGCGTGAGGAGGAAGGAGCGAAGAAGAGTAAAACGGAGGAAGACGATCCTCGTTTCGACTCATCCGTCCGAATTGATGGCACGAAGCGTTCAAACCAATACGCATTGATTACTTTTGCCGACGATTCCCAGGGGACATCTCGCCGACAGCGAATCGCGCCTCGTTCGCAACCGTAAATCAAGAACTATATAACCGCCTTCCTTACATCTCCCACCTCCCCCTACAACCGATAGCCCCTCTCCTCTCTCCTCTGGACCGTCGGCGAGCGAGGCCCGTCCTTATCTCGGGCTGTTATCTCTGTCCAGTTGACCGGACTCCGTTGACGATACGAGAGCGGCGCTGCTTGGAAAACGGTCTTTCTCTCTCGCCGCCGCCGTCGCCGCCGCCGCCGCCGCAAAAATGCTGTTGTTGCTTCGAATCAACGCAGTTGTCGGAGTTCGCCTCAGTTGAGTCGATTGGAGAGTGACTGCGTTTTCTTAGAGAGAGGAGAGAGAGAGAGAGAGAGAGAGAGAGAGAGAGACAGAGACAGAGACAGAGACAGAGACAGAGACAGAGACAGAGACAGAGACAGAGACAGAGACAGAGACAGACAGACAGAGACAGACAGACAGAGAGACAGAGAGACAGAGACAGACAGACAGCGACACAGACAGCCACACAGACAGCCACACAGACAGCCACACAGACAGCCACACAGACAGCCACACAGACAGCCACACAGACAGCCACACAAACAGACAGACACAGACAGAGGGAGAAAAAGAGAGAGAGAGATTACGCGCTTTTCGGAGACTGGACGTCGTGAACCGAACGTCTGACGGACGCGGTCGGTGAGAGCGAGGCTCCTGGACAGCGAGTGGAAATCGAGAGCGAGGCTGGCTGGAGGAGACGGAGAAAATAGGAACAGCTGCGGAGAAAGAAGACTGACCATCGGTGAAATCATCAGTCAATATGTTCGGGTCTAGAATGGTCGAAATGGCCAAACTTGGCTTCCATCTGTGGAGAACTTCGCGAAAACAGGTCAGCTGCAAGCAGTGTTTATTCTAGGCCTTCTCTGGGGAGGGGGAATTCCCCCCCCCAGTTTTAAAATTCTTCCTAAAAATTGTTTCTAAATGTTGCATTGGAGATGGAAATTGCCCCCGCAAAGTGTGACGAGAGGGGGAAAGGGGGGGGGGGAAGAGGGGGGGAAATATAAGGATTATCATTTTTTGCTCATCAGAGCATTGGAGATGGATATTATGAAATATAAGTAAGATTACCTTTTATGCTTGTCAAGGTTTTTGGGGATACAAATCTTCTCCCCCCCCAAACATTTCAAACCCTCCCCCAATGTCAAGGTGGCTAGAATAAGCACTGGTTGCAAGGACCGCATTCCGTTGCTGGTTTAAATTCGGGTCAATCACTTGTTCACATATCAATTCATCGTTGAAAGGTGGGGTTTATATAGCACCCAAGTGCTTAAGCATTACTGGAACAATAGCTAACAGTGGCGTAGTCAGGAGAATCACCATCGTCGTCGTCGTCGTTGTCATCATCATCGTCGTCGTCGTCATCGTCAGCTCAAAGTCCCCTCAGGAACCGTCGCGAGACATGCATGCAGTATTTTGCCAAGAGAGATCCTTTCTTTCCAGTTTTGGCGGTTTTTTGTGGCGCATGAACGCCTCTCCGAGATTTAATCCCGTTCGCTCCCTGATGTCATCAAACCATTGTCTTCTTGGTCTTCCCTGAGGAAGTTGTTCCCTCCATTGTTCCCTCCATTGAAATGTTCAGACAGACTATGGAGGGAATGCTATGATCGACGGAGGAGTGGAGGATGATGCGCAGTGCAGCACTCTTCTCATGCAGTTAAAGAAGAGTGCAGTGAAAAGCTCTTAGTATTTTTCCTCACATTTTAGAGACAGAATTTTAACTCTGGTCATTTGAATATGTTGATATAATTTTTCTATCGTTGTTCTAACAGAAGAGTGCTCTGGATACCAGACTTGGAACCGGGTCACATGTTGAGACCCGGTGACCCAGTGACCCGAAAACAAAGTGACCCAGTGACCCGGTGACCCGGTGAACCAGTGAATATTTGAATATTTATCAATGACGTCAAGTAAACGTTGTCATCACACCACAGAATTTTTCATTACATTTTATAACATTCCATAGAGTAATAATATCAATATGATCAATATCCCTAAGTGATACAGTAAAATCAATTACTTGTATACAGTATCTATGGACCTAACTAGTATCAAGCGGACAGTCTCTTCAGCCTTTTCGGGATTGATGAACCTGCATGCTTAGCATCTGAAGAAGATTTCAATTAATACAGGGTCTATAACCGGGTCATAAAGATGACCCGGAGACCCGGTGACCCGGTGGACAAAGGTGACCCGAATGACCCAGTGACCCAGTGACCCGGTTCCAAGACTGCTGGATACGCAGCTGTAGACTCATTCATCCACTTCTTCATCCATTTATTCGTTCGTTCATTCATTCTTTCTTATTCCTTTTTTTCTTTTTCACTCGCTCATTCTTACATTCATTCTTTTGATTTATCTATTGCTCCTCATTTCTTCCTTGCTTCTTCTTTCTTTCTTTCTTTCTTTCTTTCTTCTTTTTGCTCTCTTGATTCAACGTGTTTAGGGTATAACTATTTATTATCTAAGTACATAGAAATACAATCATATATACATACATAGCCAATAATATAATAATATAATATAATATAATATAACAAGGTTTAAAGTGGTTCAATACGTGTGCGTTACTATAGTTTAGCTGTGCATTGTCCTAATTCGTTTCGAGTTGTAGCTAAATCATTCGATGAAATATTGTCTTTTGGAATCTTCTCTTCAGGATAAAGCTGAGGGTAAATGAGAGCAATAAAAGGAAAACAATAATTTCGAACATCAAAATTACCGTTTAAGCTTTCTTTCCAAGAAAACCATTCCTGCGATTTTATTTCTCTTTCTCGTTTCATTTTATGCCACACGAAGTGCACTGTGCACGTGTTTGCCTCTGATCAGTTTTGGTCCTTCAGTCTGACAGAGACCTTTCTGGTCATATACTGCCGCTAGGTCTATAATATTTCATTCGATTCTCGTCTTCGTGTGTCTAGGTCAGGAGTATTCGATTAAATTTTATTAATGGCCAAATTTTTTGTATGACTTATGCCCTTGGGCCAGATGTTTTGGAAATCAGCAATTGTCATTTATTATAAATGTAGTAAAAACAGGTAAGTTGAAAACAGGACATTTAAAATTATATTCCGTAAGTATTAGGAAATAAGTTATTTATCGTTTCTGTATCTTCGCGGGCCATTTCACACCCTTTGGCGGACCGAATCTGGCCCGCGGGTCGCCATTTGAATGCCTCTGATCTAGATGTTCCTTTCAACAGAACCGGTGAATAGGATTCCGTGAAACGCACCTTTTTATCTTCGCAATTTTGCTGTTAAGTGTAACGACAAAATTCATGTCCGCCTTTAGGAACATTTCAAAGTTCTCTGAGGGAAATCGTTACGCGATTAATAATTCGTGTGGCCAAAAGAATTCTTTAAAGTACGAGGGGCGCTCAATAAGTTATCTACCTGACATATAAACAATTGTGATAAGACTGAAGTGATGCCTGCTATAGGTTCATGTATATGCCTGTGTGTTGTAGGAATAATTTCAACCAGCGCAGTCATCAGGTGTTGGCGTAGCCGTTGTTGAAAAAAGAAAGGGTGAGACAGCGACCTTCAGGTCATTGTCACCTCCAAAACATTGTCCTCGAAGGTGCTTCTTCAAATTTCTGAACAGAAAATAGTAGCATTGTGCCAGTTCTGGACTGTATGACAGGTGGTTGAATTCCTGGAATCCGCATTCCCTCAGAGCGTCCATGGTTTCTTTGACTTGTGAACTGGTGCGTTGCCATGCAGCAGCATCACACCACGGCTCAACTTGCTTCGTCGTTTTCCTTGATGGCATCCTTCAGCATGGCAAGTTGAGTTGCATAGACTTCACCAGTGATTGTGGTCTTATGCGCCATGTAATCGATCGGCAGTATCCCTTTGCAGTCCCAGAGCACTGCAGCCATTAGCTTTCCTGCTGACGGCTGGGTCGGCACTTCTTGGGTGGCGGTGAAGTCTTGTGTTTCCACTGCATGGACTCCTGTATAGTTTCAGGATCCCAGTGGTGGACTCACGTTTCATCGCCTGTAACTATTTGAGGGATAAATCATTCTTTGTCAGCTTGCCACAGACCCAAATTTTCCTTTGAAAATTCAACTTGTGTTTCTTTTTGAAGAGGTGAAAGCATTCTGGCACCCATCGATTGCTGACCTTGGACATCACTATATGATCGTGCACTATTGTGATGACAGAACCTTCTGAGACACCCAGTTCACCAGCAATCTGTGACACCTTAATTCGCCTGTCCTGCATCACCAGGTCCTCCACTTTCTGGCAAACTTCTGGGGTGGTGGCATCAGCAGGCATCGCTGTACGGGGGTTGTCTTCAAGGGACTGTCTGCCCCACTTGAACTGTTTTCACCAGAATTTGACTTGATATTCCGAAGGTACTGAGTCCCCATAGACAGCCAACAGGTGTATATGTATAACCTTCGGACCATTACCCTTCTTCAAGAGAAACTTCAAGACCGATCTGTGCTCCAACTGCTGTAAATCCATGATTCTGGCACCCCCTCCTTCTTTCAACAATAACTACGCCAACACCTGATGACCGCACTGGTTGAAATTATTCCTACAACACACAGACAGATATATCAACCTAAAACAGGCATCACTTCAGTCTTAGCACAATTGCTTATATGTCAGGTAGATAACTTATTGAGCGCCCCTCGTATATATACGTGTATATATATCTGTATTTATTTATTAAATCCAGATCTGTGTCATTAAGAGAAGTAGATTGCCATCGACGTATTTAGGCATTCACTGTCATTTGTGCATAGGCGCAGCGAGGATCTTTTTCTAGGGTTCACTTTGAAAAGTAACTCTGGATGGTCTTTCCGTTTTGTAGCCTAAGCTAGGAGTCTGACACAGGCCCTCCGAGAGAAATTCCGGGCCCCTGTGCAGAATGGCCGACGGGCCCTTCACAAGTCATAATTTTTTCTTGACGACCTTTTTTTTTTTTTTGCTCGTCAGCCGTTTATTATAAAAAGTTTACGACCTTTTTATGTTGACGACCTTTTTTTTTTTTTTTTTGCTCGTCTGCCGTTTATTTAGCACTGTGTCCCGGGCCCCCTTGTGCTCGCCGGGCCCCTCTGCTGAACTGACATTTTTAACCGTTCTTTAGTGTTATTATTCATTTTACTGTTAATTATACGTATTCATCATCGGCCCGGGCCCCCTCCAGACCGCCGGGCCCCTGTGCAGTTGCCCCCCCTGCCCCCCTCTCGGAGGGCCTGGTCTGACATTCCCTAAGATCTATAATATAATTCACCTCGACGCTATTTACAGTCAGATAGTCGTCCTTAGCCATTTAACCTACAGCCAGATCGTCGCTTCTTAGCACAGGAAAAAAATTCTCTTGTTTTTTGTAATGTTGTTTCTATATCTCTGCCAGTGCATTGGCGCACTGACCCACACAAGGAAAGCTCTGGAGAAGCTCTGGAGATGAGTTGAAACAGCGAACAACCAACCCTTTGACACCACCGCCTGAGGCCCTCCTGGCACTGCCAACTCCAAGATTCGCTTTTACTGACGATGATTAAATATTTCCTTTGACCTACAAGACTTAGCTTCGTCGAAACAAAGTCATAGAATCCTAATTCTCTTTTATTTTCGCTCTCAGGAAGTTTCAATTGAATTACAGTGCAAGAATTAGAAATACCAATTACTTATAGTTGATGGCGTTGTTACAGCATTTTAACGAAAATGCACATGTGTAACTTACATATATTTCTTGCATATTAATTTGAGACTTACAGTATCATAGTCGAAGGGTTTTCTCTGATTTGGGTTGTGTGTAGCCATAATTGTTTCAACACAGCGTATATAGTTCTCTTAGACAATACATTCCTAGCTTGGCTCGCTCGTATAGGCGCCACATAAATGGTCAGTCGGTAATATGTTGAAGCTACGTTGAAATTTCCAGCAGCACGATGGTGCGAAGTCGGTGAGCTGTAGCTAATAAAATTCGTGCATGGTTGGTACCGTAGAATTTTCGACCAAATTCACATTTGCGAGACGATCGACGAACGCTTAATTAGTCGATCTACAATCCAGCTCCAACGATAACTAATTGGTAGACGCGAACAAATTCACGACCAGACGAATAATTCAGCTCGCATCTTGACAGCAGACGAAATAAATGGTCGACAATTGTCATTTGAAAATCAAAGATAAGACGACGACGACGACGACGCAGTGTTATTGCTTTAACCGGTGCTATATATCACGGCTGCGACGTCGTTTTGTCCAAACCGCACCACGTACAGACAGTCGACCAGCGTTATGCGTCAAATAGGCTAGACAAAACCGGTCCTTCTCTCGGTTAAACGAGTCGGTCTAACCCTTGACGATTGCGAGTAGTGGCCATTGTCCTTTTCAGGGACGATTTGTCCCCAAAGCCTTCGTCCCCCAGCGACACTAGACCGCAGTACGCCGTGCGCATAAAATCGACTCTCATTCTTGATTGTTCGCGACGACAACTTGCGGCTGCGAACGTCGGAATGCATGAACAACTCAGGCGCTGTCGTGAAGCGGAACTTTTGTCGAAATCTTTTTCGACGGCAAGCTCAGTCGCTCGAATGGTCGACAATATGGATTAAATATGATCGCATTATGCATGCTACATCGGACCCAGGAAAAGAACACAGTAAAACGGAGAGAGAGAAAAAATCAGAAACTGCTGGAATTTAATTGCGTAGGGTTTTACAGTATAACGCATCGCATGAAAACACAATTGCTATGCAAGGAAGTTCTCCCGGAAATCGTCATCAGAACTTATTTAAATAGAAATTGTGTTTTCAAGCGATGAGTTACACTCTAAACTAACGTGATTCGACGTCATTACTTTTCATAGCGTTGTGTTGATAAACAAATATAGGCCTAATAAGACATTTGTAAGATTAAAAGGGAGAATTATATTATATGCAAATGCCTAAATTTAAACGCAGTCGAAGAATTTAGAATAAAATCTTATATTTTTAGTCGAAAGATCACGGCAACATTTTATACACGACTCGTTTCATCTTTCATTTCAAACGAGATCATTTTGGCTTTTCAAAAAAAAAACGATCTTCTTCAGAGACCCTCTTATTTAGCGCCGCACAGGAAACCAACTGCGCCGACGGCAATGTGTCTGATTTTAACTTCCGAACAGTCAACAGTTATCGATCAATCGGTCGGCTGGACTCGTTCCCTCTCCCCCCCCCCCGCCCCCGACTGAAGAAAAGCGAGAAAAGTATGCGTAAACAGAGGTGTTTACTACGGTGCCCAGATGCCGCGTTTCTCATGTTCCTAACGTCGATCTTACTCAGGCGCTCAGTTCGTCGCGAATTAATGGCCTTCCTCGTCGGCTCCGAATTCACACTGACTGCTCCTTTAATCAATCAATACTACGAAGGACTGCGACAGACAGACAGACAGACAGATACATAGACAGACAGACAGACACATAGACACATAGACAGACAGACAGACAGATACATAGATAGACAGACAGATACATAGACAGACAGACACATAGACACATAAAGAAAAGAGACAGGCAGGCAGGCAGGCAGGCAGGCAGGCAGGCAGACAGACGGTCAGGGAGAAATTAAGACATGACCGTTTTTCTGATCAGTTTTGCATCACTGGGGTTAGGGTTATCGTTAGGGTTTCAGAAGTTGTTAATAAAGTTGCTAATGCTAGATATATTTCCCTTCCATTCATTAGTGAAATTTTATAGCGCCATTTTAGTGATGCGCTTGACATCAGTAGATGGTGGCTTCGGATTTGAATCGTAATATCGTAATCCCCCCCATTGTCAAATCCAATATTAGACGATCAGATTTTTTCCTACCCCGATTATTACGAATAGGCAGTAAGAGAAGAGGAAGGCTGCGTTTTTATTCGTGATCGAAATGCAAATATAAGAGATTCAGCAGAGCAGACCATTGCTGCGAGTGAATTCCATATTTTCGGCAAAGTCACTGAAAATGCGCACTTGCCAAGAGTGGCGCTAGGGTGTGGTATCAGCAGAGAGCAGAGCTAACGCATAAGAAGCCCTGGTTGAGTGTTTATGTCACAGAGTTTCCCAAACTGTGGATCGCGACCCAAAAGTGGGTCGCAGGGCTCAGTCTAGTGGGTCGCGGGATAGCGCAAAATTAGATTCCAAAATATTTTCTAACCAATACCACAATGTCATAAGCCTTGAAAGTTGCAGGAAGGCTTAGGTTTCAAAAAATATATATGCCTGTAATCTTCCAGACACGGCTTATGTTAAAATGATTAGTGTTTTATCAAATAGTAACCGACAATAAGTTTGCAGGGTCACGGCATGCTACAAAACCGCTTAAGCGAGTCGCATAGTTTTAAAAAGTTTGGGAAATCCTGCCCTATAGCACTTTTTAAAATTAATCTTATTTCGCAATAACGCAAGGAAAGCGTATTCCGACCATTTTGCTCTGAAACTCCACCGACAATTGGGAATCTCGGAGAAGCGGGAGCTACAATTCCCAACAACTAGCGGTTAAGCGATTTTTCCATGCTCATAGGATTTTTATGACGCGTAATAAAGGTATGTTATGGGGAAAATTTTAAAAAAGATAAATTTAGAAAAATTTCAATATCTACTGTATTTCTCATTTTGTCCTATTTGGCAAAAATATGAATAATTCTGCCTAATATATTTGCCATATTTTCATTCAAATCGAATAAGAGCTTTTGTTTTGCCATTTGTTCAAACTCAAAAGATTCTTTTCAACTAACGTTCACCAGATGGCCTCATGCATTTTTTTTATTAGGGTCGCAAACGTTACAAAACCGCGGAAGTGGGCCGCGGTTCCGAAATGTTTAGGAAACCCTGGTCTATGAGACTGGACAGTAGACCAGAGATACGATGGCTTATTTACAGTTGCATGCAGAGTGGGAGGGGCGATGAGGCAGTGGTCCCGGGCGCCAAAATTAACTCTGCGGCCCTTTTTTCTTTTTTTCTTTCTTCGTCGAACATATTTGTATGGACTTGGCCTCGGGTGCCCACAGCTCTCTGCACGCCACAGTCGCCACTGCTGGTTTGAATTTAGGAACATTTTGGGCCATTAAGCATATTTTAAAATAAATTCTATGCTATGACTGGTAACCGTCAGAGGATTTCATAAAGACGTGATAAGACCTTACAGATCATATTTCGGAGTCTTTGTTATATAGCTCGAGCTTCAGTCTGAATTCATTGAAGACGTTGTAGAGAGCATTTGGAGATGTCCGCAAAGACGGTTACAGTAGTCCAACAGACTGGATACTTACGCACCGCGAGTGTAATATGTATACTAGAAGGAACGAGGTACCTGATTCTCCGTGGGACTCGAATGCGATAGTGCGCCGACTTACTTGCAGCATCGATGTGCTTGTCGAATGAGAGATTGGAGTAGAAGATAACTCCGAGATTTCTCGCGGACTCAGATATTTGAATGTCAGATTTTCCAGAAATAAACGAAAATGGAGAATTGAATATTTCGAGTTGCAATGGCGTTTCCAGCAACAGAAATTCGGTTTTAGAAGGACTGGGAAGTAGTTTGTTGTCGGCGATCCTTAGCAAAAGACGTCAAGAAAGGGCCGATGGTTTTAAGAGGAAACGGGTTTAGAGGAAACGGATACAAAGGCGAATACTCGTTGCTCTTGCAGCGCTCAAGATAGAGAGGAGGCGACTTAACGACCGGAGGAGGAGCTGTTCTCCTCAGAGCTTAACAGGACAATAGAATTCGTCCTTAATCAAAGAAGATAATAGCTAAATCAAGCCAACACAGATATTTACACAGAGCTCCGAGACAATTTAGAGACAGAGAGAGAGAGAGACAGAGAGAAAGAAAGAGAGAGAGAGAGACAGACAGACAGACAGACAGAGACAGAGAGAGACACGGAGACAGAGAGCCGAACATAGAGACACAGAGAAAGAAAAAGAAAGAGAAAATTAAAGGAACACGAAGCAAAAGTGGTTGATGATGCAAATGGATGACGTAAACAGATAGACAGTTTAAGGAGGAGAGATGACATAGAGTGGGAAAAGAGAGAGCTAAAGAGAGGGGTGGGGAAGAGAGAGAACCAAGAACAGGAAGAGGGAAAGAGAAATGAAAGAGAAGCCGAGAAGACATCGGGATAGTAATAGAAAAACTGAATTAAAGAGATGAGAGAATGAAGTGAATATATATATATATATATATACATATATATATATATATGTATATATATATATACAGTACATATACTGTAAGCGATATATATATATATATATGTATATATATATACATATATATACTGTATTATTATTATTATTATTATTATTATTATTATTATTATTATTATTATTATTATTATTATTATTATTATTATTATTATTACGAACATTTATAAAGCACAAGTTTGCAGTGCAGCAAATGTATATATATATATATATATATATATATATATATATAATTATATATGTGTGTGTGTGTGTGTGTGTGCGTGCGTGCGTGTGTGTTCGTATTCATGTATGTGTTTGTGCAGAAGAGGAATGGAGTGAGAGAGGGAAACGGATAGGCAGAGAAAAAAGAAAGAGAGAGAGAGAGAGAGAGAGAGAGAGAGAGAGAGAGAAAAAAAGAGAGAGCTCGTTCAGAGTGGTGGTCAACTTAATCTGTTCTCTGTCGTCTCCTGTATTTGTCTTATACTGACGATCTCCTGCTCAGTTATCTAATCGTTCGTCCAGTGCATACAGCAATCAGCGTCGTTGTTGTTGTTGTCGTCGTTGTCTATTATGTGTTCGTCGTCGTCGTCGTCGTAGGGGTCCAAGATGTCGTCCGTCTCCGCTCCGACGACCCCGATGAGTCCGACCGATCCGGGTGTCGCCGTCTTCCACTCGGTCGTCCTGTCCTACCGTCCTCGGCTGGACGGTGAGATCGCCCTCCACGCGGGAGACCTCGTCACCTCGGTGCGAGATCTCGGCAACGGTTGGAGCCTTGGACGCAACGTCAGCCGCGGCGGCGGAAATGCCGTCGGGATCTTCCCGACGAAATGTCTCCTCCGTCACGACACGGACTCTAGACGACGAAGCAGCGAAGTCGGGTTCAACGACGACGGAAGACGGCAGCCGCAGCCGCAGTCGCAGCAGAGGAGGGGTTCTTCGGGAGGCACCGTCGGCGGCGGCGGCGAAAGGAGGCGAAGGCGGTCTGGGAACGGTGGTCTCTCCTCCTTCGGAAGAAAGACCCAGAAATCTCAGAGATCGTTCGAATTGGATGCGGAGATACGCTACTGCTCTCCAGACGTAGGAATCGTTTTCACCGGCGAAGCAGCAGCAGCAGCCTTGTCGGGAGATGCTAACGCAGAAACAACTGTACCTGAGAAATTTGCGAACGAATGTTCCGGGTGTTGCTCCGAATGTGGAATCATCCGACCGACGCAGTCCGTTGACCTGCGGCGGGGGGAGGGTCAGTCGGCGCAGAGACGCGAGCGGTGGGTGAAGAAGCCGAGGATGATCGTGAAACCGAGCCTGGATAAAAACTTCGCCGATCCGGACCACCGGACTACTCCAGTGAGTCCAACGGACGGGGAGAGAGTCGTCCTGGAACGATTTCGAGATCCGAGCACCACCGCGGAATGCTGTCGAGGTTCCAGGCTCGCTTTTCCAACGACTGCAACTCTACCGTTGAAATCGAGGTCAGTTGCGCCTCCGACAGAACTGCCTCTGAACATGCCGCCGAACAGATCGCGATCGACAAGATTGTCCGGTTCAGGTTCACAGCCGATTCTAAGCCCTAGACTCCACGGTCTTTGGAAACAGGGGATCTACCAAGATAAGGAGGGAGATCTGCGAAGGGGTCACGGCAGAAACACCGTCGAAAATAATGCCGACCAGAAGAACTCGATTCCTTTGGAAACTGCTCCTCCACGCTCTTCTCGTTCTTGTTCGTGTTCTTTTGCCTTGAAGCCACTTCCCACTTCAACAAGCGACCTGACCAGCAGACCCTACTACGAGAATTCCTACTACACGGAAGCCTCTCCGGAAAACAGGTGTTTCCGTCTGGCGGGGTCGGTGTCGTTTGGCCCGGCGGTCGGAGTCGTCGTGTTTCTCTCGATGCTCTTCCATCTCGATTACGCATTCGTCGTCGCGGCGTCGACAGGTGGCGCCCTGGCGTTCCTTCTCAGCCTCTTTCTGGTTCTTTCGCGCGTCTGTCGCTGCGTCGCCGCCATTCTGCTCCCGTCCGTCTGCACCGCCAGAGGTCGCCTGTCGTTCGTCCTCGTCATTTCCGGTCTGCTGCTGAGCGGTCCGGTGACGAACGTCTACGTCAGCGTCCAGGAGGTGTCGCGGTCGATGGGCTGCAGCGCCGAGCAGTCCTACGGGCAGATGATGCTCTTCCTGAAGCCCTTCGACAGCATGATGGCCCAGCTGAACGGCACCATCGGGCGACTGCAGGAGGCGGCGAAGAACGTCAGCGTCGGACTGAAACCGCTCGACGAAGGTCTCAGCAGCGTCGAAATGGACCTACACAACGGGAAACTGCAACTGTTCGGAACCAAAAGGGTAAACAACAAAGATGTACTCTAGAACATTCTGAATAGAGTCTCTCTCTCTTTCTCTCTCTCTTTCTCTCTCTCTCTCTCTCTTTCTCTCTTTCTGTCTAAAATCTACCACATTTTTCGTTCACATGGAATGGTATTGGGGATTTATTTGTGATTTGATTCCTCGAAAAAATGCGACCAAGATCCTTTTTAAATGTACAGGAAAAACTTGGTAGTTATAATTTGGAAGGCTACAACTCAACTGCACAGAAGGAAGAAGATTAAGGTGATGGTGGTGGTGGTGATGATGATGATGATGATGATGATGGTGGTGGTGGTGATGGTCATGATGGTGGTGATGATGATGATGATGATGATGATGATGATGGTGATGGTGATGATGATGGTGGTGATGATGGTGATGATGATGGTGGTGGTGGTGGTCGTGATAGTGATGGCGATGATGATGATGATGATGATGATGATAAATTGGGTTTAGAGCGCTTCAGTGAGATGTTTCCTGTCTGCATGAGAGCCACTAGAGAAAAGGCAGACAGCGATACGGCCCTGATTCGCTATACAATGAAATAAAGCGCTACATAATTGAACTGCCAAGATCATCACGACGAGAACCCGAAAACTCAGTTTGGCGACATGACGTCATTAGCCGACCAAAGCTTAATGATGCGTTGAGATGACGTCATTACGCAAACACTGACAAAATAGGTTCTCCCTCTGCCGAGCATCTGTCTGAACTATTGCCTGAGCAGACAGTTCTTCTATCTTCTAAGACTTCGCTGACACTAAGAAATATTTGAATTCGCTGTTTGTCAATAGCTTCTGGTTCTTTGGTTTTTTTTATACACAAATGTAAAATTATTCCAGCCAAATAGTCTAATCTCTCTTGGCGAATATTCAATCATGGCCTTTCTCGTATGATGTTTTAAATTTAGCAGTCACTTTCCCATTAATTTCTAAAATTAAATTGTTTAGATTCTGGCGCTTTGATTCAAGTCTACGTCGTAGAATGCTAATTCTTGTGTCTTGAGATCAGTGGCGGCTCCAGGAATTCTTGGTGGGGTGGATGGAAAAATGTATAGGAAGTTGGTGGGGATGTAAAGTAAACAAGAAAGAAAAACAGATAAGAGAGAAAAAGGTAATTGTTTGCCCACTAAATGTTAATAAATCTTGCAAAAAAGGCGACAAGCTAAAAAGGAAGGTCATTCGCAATATTTTCACTAAATCTTTTTTAAAAACTCACCGGAAAATAGGTTGACAAGCAAAAAGTCATCCGGAATCCCGGTGGGGGATGCATCCCCAGTCACCAACATGGTGGAACAGCCACTAGATCTGTCTAAACGCAGTTCAGTTTTGAGAAAAAGAGATAGAGAGAAAGAAAGAGAAAGAGAGAGAGAAAAGAGGGGAAGACTGTGACAGAGACAGGGACAGAGAAAGACAGACAGACAGAGGCCGAGACAGACAGATGCCCAAACGTCGAATCGAAATTCTCAACAGGGCATTTTATTTCAAGCTTGATGCCCGTGCTTAGTAGAGATTTGCAAAAACACTCTTTCCTGTATTGTCAGAGTTTTGCCTACGTGCCCTATTAGAATGGCAATATTTTGCAAATTCTCTGCCATGTAACGACTGGACTTTGCTTCCTATAGACTTGTAAGAATTTGGTCGACACTGCCTTCAACGCCTGTGCCACTGGAATCCACAAGGCCCAGAATCAGTGTCTGGGGGTGATGGGGGCCCTCGGGACTGTCTACCATCACGCGAGGGTCGTTCTCGATAGGATCAACCCAGACCGATGGTCAACGAAGCAACAGCAGCATTACAAACGACAAGTGTTTGGACGTGACGGAAGGTATGAGACATTCTCTCCTCATCTTCTGATCTTCATTACCTGTAAATATCTACAACAGGCCTATATGCGCAGATGCTTAAAATGCTACATTAATAATAATAATAATAATAATAATAATAATAATAATAATAATAATAATTTAAGAAATGAAAAAACCACTACTAATTATAATTTGATTTTAAGTGGTTTAATATGATTTTTTCTGTGTTGAAACCTAACGTATCGCCCATACATCCTTATAATCGAAATCCTGTTTTTCCGCTAGTGTTGAAGAGTGCTCTGAGTTCTACAGTGTATAGCTAAAGGTGTGTATAGTGTATAGTGTATAGCTATGTCATACCCTTATTCAATGCGAATGATCTATAGCCTACGTTCGAAGAATTTTCTTCGGGGTTATTTAAATCGTCCCAGTCTGTTCACGATCGATCGCATAAGAAAACGTCTCGTTAGGGACCAAGTAGCCAACGGAAGCGGATATCCGTGTAAAGATCTGCGGACATTTAATGGCGGAATGAGATCCTGTTGAAATCCCGTCTTGCGACGTCGTTCGTCCTATCTGAACGACGATCATTGATAATAATATAATAATCGTCATCTGTGTTGTTGTTGTTGTTGTTGTTGTTGTTGTTATTCTTCATCTGCTGCTTCATTCAGCGTGATCGATGAGTTGGATTTGACGGCTTCGGACCGTGACATCTGCGAGCCCCTGGACACGACCGCCGTCTGCCAGGGCCTCAACGACAGCGACGTTCTCTGTCAGCCGTCGCAGTGGGCGGGCGAGGCGATCCAGGAGGCGATCAACGCCACCCAATCGGCCATGTCCGCCCTCCGCGGATCGCTCCGGTTCCACGTCTCGTCCGATCCGTACGACCGGACGCGCAACGTCAGCGACGCCCTCTTCCGGATCCGGAAGCGGGTGGCGGAGGAGTTCGCGGCCAGGACGTCGTATTTCGCATCGGCGGTGGGCATGGCCAAGCGCCTGCTTCCGCTGTCCCTGCTGCTCCTCCTGCAGTCCGCCTACCTCCACCTGAAGCACTACGTGTCACGTGACGCCTACGACAACGTCTACGTCACCGACCGCTTCCGGGTCATCGACCGCCAGAGGTCAAAGTTCAGCGGCGTCGGGGCGTCGGTGCTGCCGCTGCGCAGGTACGAGAGGAACTACCTGATCGAGACGGACAGCCTCGCTCTGGCGCCGGCGGAAGTCGGTCTACGCGCTTCCGGTCTGTGCGTCTTCGCGCTTCACGCGATGCTGTCGGTCAGCTGCTACGCCTTCGACTACGTGCTCTACTGGGTCCTGGCGCTGGTCGAACGTCACAGTCGGTCGGGGTCTGACGTCACCGGAAGCGACAGTCTGGAGCTGGTGGTGAGCGGTCGAGGCATCGTGGTCGAACTGCTGGACGTCTTTCTAAAGGGATTCCACCCCGGTCGCTGGTTTTCCTTCACCGGCGACTCGCACCTGTGTCTTCCCGTCCCAGTCGCTCCTTCCCTCTCCAACCTGGCAGCTCTGGTCTGTCTCTACGTCTTTCTGCTGGCGACCATCCTCTGCAAAGCGCACCTGCTGCGCCTGAGGAACCGGGTCACCGGGTACTTCTACCCGGAGCGGGAAAAGTCGCGCCTCGTCTACCTGCACGGCTTCATCCAGAACCAGAGGTCACGCCTGCCTCACCTGCTCCACCAGATCGCCCGTTCCAACCACCAGAAAGACCAGCTGCTCGCACAGGTGAGCGTCTGTCGTCGTCGTCGTCATGGGAACGGCGGTTGGTTCCTGTTCTGTCGCAGACCTCGATGCCTCGTCTGTGGATGTGGAGGGGCGTACTCCTACGCCAGCGCCTTCAGGGCGTGCGAGACTAACCGATGCGACGCCGTCTACTGCAGAGAATGCTTCGAAGATCTGAACAGAGTGTGTCCCATCTGTCTGCGAGGATGTTGTATCGACAACGACGACGGTTATGATGACAACAACGACGTCGTCGTCGTCGTAGACAACGACGGCGACGGCTTTGAGTCTTGCGGTCGTCAGAGTAAGGCGTTTGTCTAGACCAGGGGCCAGGGGGTGACCTAACCCATGATAGAAGGTGCGAGGCGCAAATGACAATTTTCAAAAGTTTGGGAACCGCATTGACACAATAATAATTGTTAGACACGTAAACGAGGTAGTGTGATCAAATTCTTTGCAAAATTTCATTAAATCGCTGCTGCTAGTTTTTATGAAACCTGTGATAAAATTGGCAAACAGGCAGAATTAGTACTGTTGCGTGGCATTTGTACGCTTATGTTGATCTGCTAATCTGCTTAAAGATTTGTTTAAGCTTTTCGCGAGCTGCAGATTCTGCTAGAAGAGCCGCAGTTTGGCCACCGCTGGTCGAGACGGAAGGAAGGTCGTTGACTGAGCGTCGGTGTTTTTGAATGACGATCTCCGTTTCACTGATGACTCTGCGCTGAAAAAAGAGATTCGCGCGGCGTTTAGCATAACCTAAACATGTTATAATTCGTTAATCTATCATTTATTTAATCAATATTGTTTTAAACTGTTGAATTGTGCTAGAGAAAAAAACGAGAGACAGACAAATAACCAGACAAACAGAGACACACAGAAGCAGAGACAGATAGAGACAGAGAAGAGAGAGAGAGAGAGAGAGAGAGAGAGAGAGAGAGAGAGAGAGAGACTAAGGAGACAACGGAATGATAGATACGGAACCGAGAGAGATTTGAGCCCATCGGGATTAGAGTAATAACAATTTACTGGCATCGATTACAAAATGAAGGTTGTGTTCGTAACCTGTAATCGTTTACGCTGTTATCGTCTGATCGTTGTTTCCGCTGGTGAGTCATCTGTTACATTCGACTGCAAAAGTATTCCTGCCAAACGCCGGTGAAATTCACAGACAATCCCTAACTGGACTTTCATTACAACCGTCGATTACGGATTTCGATTTAACTCCTCGACTGAGGACGACCTTGTAACCTCGTTAAGCGTTCGAGTAATTCAATAGCGACATGTGGTCTATTTATTTACTTACTTACTTACTTAGGCCTACTTATGGCAGCAGCGCAACACAGCATTAATAAAATCGTTCCATAGAAGATTTTCACCCTAAACTCGCTAGATATCCCGTTATGCTACGTAATCCGGTATTTCGAAATATGAATAAAGTTTACTTGCGGTATCTTACTACAGTATCTACTACTTATTCCACTGCTAACAGTAATTCGAGTTCTGAACAGGTAAAGTTATGCCTACGGCAAATTTGTAACTTGTATCAGCTGTAGATCTATGATGGCTTTGACTAACGACTAGTTTAAATGAATTTGTAATTAGAATAGTGTGGACGTAATTCTATGAATTTGTAGATATGCTTTTTATTAGTTGAAATTCACTTAGATTTGATAGATTTATAGTGCATAGAGCGGCCACAATATATATACAGTGTCAGACCAGACGTTGTCTTTTAGTATGCGCAAAACGAACGTCAACGTTGAACGAGGGAGCAACATGTGAACGGGGAGAAAATTGGGTCTTGGACAGGGGCGGCGCTGGGGGGGAGGTGGGTCCGCGGGTCCGGATCCACCCAGCCTCGGGCTGGGCACCCAAACAAATCTTGCAAATCCGTAGAGAGTTTTTGTTTGGGGGAGGAATAGTCTGAGCCGGGTCTTGGACTCCTGGTTGTGTTCAGTGGGATCATATAACGAGATTACATTAGACCCACCCGGCCAAAAAACCCAGCGCCGCCTCTGGTCCCGGATGAGTTTTAGGATGAAGTTTCAAATTGTATTCGTTTCAAATAATTTTGGTTTCTAATCTCCAAAGAAAAAATCGTAGGAAAATATAATATTGCATCAATCTATTACTTCATATTATTGTTCGTTCAGTCTATCCATCCATCCATCCATCCATCTAACCATCCATCAATCTATCTATCTAAATCTATCTAGTTATGTCTACCTTTTAGAAAGTAAAGACAATGCTTTTAATGATATTTCTGTGTGACTTCCATTACACGAACATGTGCCGTATGTTTTGGAGGATAATTAATCAAACATCCTTCAAGATCTCAAACACAATACTGTTGGTCCGTTAATAAAGTACATCACGCTATTTTTGTGGTTTGACTCCCTCCCTCTCTCCCTCTGTCGCAACCTGTCACATATGACCAGTGGCGGCTCCACCTGGGGGCCAGGGGGGCCCGTGCCCCCCTATTGCGAGCCTGCCCCCCCAGTGGCCCCCCAGTTGGGACCCTATACTTAATGCTACATACATTAAACAAAAAATGGTTGCCTCCCCCCCATAATTAGAAGTTGCCACCCCAACGGCCCCCCACTTGCCAAATCCTAGAGCCGCCACTGCATATGACATATCTCGGACCTCCTTAAAATACGTCACAAATCTCGGACCGCCCCTTAAATTGTCGTCCATAAATTACGCCACGCAAGATTTTACTATACTGTATACGTATATATATATATATATATATATATATATATATATATATAAAATTTATGTTTCAGGCCTTATATGTAAGGAAAGTGTGACGTCACGGTGGTCTTTACCCCTCCTCCGTCACAAACTGCCACACTTTCTTAGACCCCTCATAGCATCGTGAAATATAAATGACGCTTACGTCAGTGGCGTAGCGTGGGGACCAGAGGGACAGTCGTCCCGGGCGAAAATTTCTTGGGGGCGTTATATATCAAGGGAAAGAAAAAAAGAAGTAAAATAAATTTTAAAGTAGGGCATAAAGCTACTATATGGTAGTCTGTTGCAATCAATGTGGGAAATGCGATACGAAGACTTTTTGATCCTATCGATGTGCACCGTTGTTCTCAGGGCCGTTTTAAGGTCTTCGTAGACCCTAGGTAGTAGGCACCCTCATATTCGAATTTCGTAGGTTCTCCGCAACTAATGCAAAGAGCCGAAAAGTCAAAATACTGTAATTGTAATGTAACACAGAACAGGTGCTCATCTCACACTGTTTACAGTTTAGCAGGTGTTATTCAATTTGTATCTGTAATGTCTGCCGTGTTTTTAAGGAGACATACTATGTTTATGTTTTCAATACTTTTTGGGCCTTCATAGGCCTCTGAAACTTCGCGTTCACAAGCCATAAGTCACAAGGTACGGGTACAATGTCCACGCTACGCCACTGGCTTACATACGTGCTTAGACCGATATCTAAATTTTCTACGTAAACCTAAAGTCCAATCAGATTGGGTATAAAATTTATCAAAATGTCTGTTAACCACAGCACATGCAGGCCGCGGTGACTACCAATTTGATTAGAGACCTGTGTGTTTTCTTTCCCAGCCTTCTGTCTCACTGTTTCGCACTCTAACTGCCTTCTTGAATAACTTGGTCCTTTACAGGTGAATTTGAGTATTCGAACTGGTGCTATAGAAGTGCAGTAATAATATTATTGTTTGATTTTTTTTAATGACGTAGCATCTAATTAATATGATAATCGTTTAACCATATGCGTTTAACAAAAAATAATATAAAAACATCACTGCACAGTGACAAAAATTAAATATAGAATATATTTTAAAGTATTTGAAAATATTCGAAACGCTCTATAAAGTTAATCGGCCTGACTTAATAATTAATCAACGGAAGAAGAACATCTGAGCGCAGTACAGAAGGCAACGGTATTGCCCTTTAAATCGTAACATTTCTAGCAATTCCTGTTTCGGCGACACTTCGCGGTCAAACTCCTTCTATCTTACTGAAATTTCACCGTTCAATGCTTTCTATATAATAATAATAATAATAATAATAATAATAATAATAATAATAATAATAATAATAATAATAACAATAATATAATAACAACGACAGCAACAACAAAGTTTACAGGGTTTCAGTAGGGCCTGACATATATGAGAACAAACTGTTACAACTAAAGTTTTTACAAACGTTTGGATTCATTTAAACTGACTGACAATTCTTTGCTGTAATATAACGGTTTAAATAAGCCCAAATTTAAAGAAACAATGTGTTTAACACACACGCCAGCATAGCAGTGGCGGCTCCACCGGGGGAGGCCAGGGGGCCCGTGCCCCCTATTGAGAACCTGGCCCCCCCCAGTGGCCCCCCAGTTGGGACCCTATACTTAATGCTACATTCATTAAACAACAAATGGTTGGCCCCCCATGATTAAAAGTTGCCACCCCAACGGCCCCCCCCCACTTGCCAATCTTAGAGCCGCCACTGCAGCATAGAAAAAGGCAGCGTAGACCAATCTAGTATCCTATTGGGCCTAGTACTTAGGTTTATTTTCAAATCATTTACACTGGTAGCTATTAGGCCTACTATCTTTTCGTCCAATTCTTGTGACCTTGTAAGCGGATTACAGCAGACATGGTCCCATGTACCTCCATGACAGCCGAGCCGAAAATGTGATTTTAGAAATCTAGGTTTTTAAGCTTTTTAAAACCTAGATTTTTTTCAAAAGGTTAACTTGTAGGTTTTTAGGTTAGGCCTATTTGTTTTTAAGGCGAAAATTACAAAGTCCATCTTTAATGCCTTAAAAGTTTGTTACGCTCTGCAGACGTCAGAGCCGTCAGAGACGTCACATATGTGACAGCAATATAGAGACAGAGGCTACAAAGTTGTAAATGAGTACAGCTTTGAGAGGCTATGGATGTTGACACGCCAAACTTTAAAACTTAAAAAAACGCCCTAAATTTATTTCATTTCTAAAAAACCTAGGTTTTCCAGCCCTGGACTAGGGAGAACAAGGCACCCGAGTTTCACCATTCGCCATGAGCAACAGAAGCCGATCCTCGCTCGGCAAAGACGGCAGCCAAGCATCGCGCTCTCGTCGGCGGCGGCCATTGTCGCGGCTGGGACGGCGTAGAAGACGGAGCTTTCACGGCCGGTGCTGCAGGGTTACTGTGAGAGGCGGTTACGTCGGAGTGTGTCCGTGTTTTAGAAAAAGAAGACGCTTGAATAGAAGGCTACAATAGCGGGAATCAGGCTTAGAGAATGAGGGAGGAAAGACACTAGCAATTGCGGTAGAATTGTAAACCTTTGTTTGCTGTCATAAAAGTGACTCGGGACAATATAGGCCTAATTGGTGTTGTCGAATGTTTTCATTAAAGATAAATATGGAAAGACCCTCGTATAAAAGTAAAGTCCTTCCCGAGCTCTCAAGGCTCCCAGGACGGCGCTGATCTCCGTTTCAAGACCCTCAGCCAGGTGACTAGTGCAGACTACATGTACAGTTGTACACTGTAGATATGGGACCAATGTTCTCGTGCAATGCACCTGTTTACTCCACTACTCTGTTGTTATTGCCATCTGGCGATAGAAGGCCGACTCGACCATAGGGCTCCTGTGGGTCTCGAACCTGCAACCTTCTGCTCCATCGTCCAACATTCTGCCAACTTCCCACCCAGAGAATATTATTTTCAATTCATACAAAAGTTTCTAAATAAATCACAACTGTCATTTGTTTTTAAGATTGTATTTATAGACTTTATATTTTAATCATTTCTGTCAATCGGTTGCCTTTTACGATTAGGCCTACAGTGAACAAATGACTCAGAATGAGGCAAAAATGATATGTTGTTTCATCTTGTCATTGAGAAATCCAGTTGTCAGGCATTCAAAATTCAACTTTGTATTGCATCTTAATAACAAATGGAACATAGCTGGTAAAATCATAAAATTAAGCATGCAAGAGACTAAAGTCAAAAGCTGATGTCAGTGCTACAGTATCAGATGTTACAGTACACATTCAAAGCTTAAATTCAATATCAATTGTACTCGCTATTTCGGTACTCCAAGATCACACAGATCTGAATGACAAGTCCACATAATGCTTAAAATAATGTGACATAACATTAAATAAGTGTGATGTTGATTGATCAACATAACAAGAGAATAAAGTTTGCCATTTTTATCACTTGCTCACATGAATAACAAGCACACAGTGTCATTTGCCAACAAGTGGCTAGATCAGTGCTTAAAAGAAAAGCAAATATTTTCTTGGAAATTGTTTGTTTCAATGTACGATAGTTAACAATAAAAACAATCCATCTCACAGAACTTCTGCTTAGTGCAAAGACCTTCACATAGACGAAGTGACCGTGACAAAACTTAAGATGATAAATTCCTTTCAACTGAGATTGGGTATCAGTTAGTTGACAAGCACATGCAGTATATATTCACATCTTAACTTAAACAATCATTAAATGCTATTGTTAATCTTAAAACTTGTGAATTTTAATTACCAGTAACTGGCGACAAAGTGTGTAATTCTGTATCCGAACATAAAAGTTATAGGAAACGGTTTCTAAGAATTTCAGAAGAATCACACATCCCAAGCAAAGAATGAAACTTTAATAATATAATTAATTAATGACCACAAATGGCATAACCAAAGTCAAACTTGCTTACTATCGCAACATATACAGTAAATGTCACACTAGGCAACATTGGCATAGCCACAGGAAGCCAACCCCCCTCACCATCCCTTCATTTGAATCAGGACCTGTCGTGAAATTCGTCCAAAACCGGCGAGTAGCATTAGATCGCGGAAAACGCACCAGATAGCAGACTTTAAAGCATTTCAGACAATGACCTTTTTTGCTTGTCAAAAATTTTGGGCCAAAAAAATGTCCGTTATCCTGGCTACACCACTGCTAGACAATATAGAATTCATCATACGTGGTTGATATCAACAGCTTATTCAACACCAATAAATGTCACACCAGCTTAACACCAGCACAATGTCAACAGTCCTTTTATTAGTCAGATATTAGACTGCTATGACTGAAATCATGTCTGAATTTTCCTGTACACAACCTCAGTATTGGTCACATCTTAAAGAAAAATTCACTGGAAAAAAGTCTCACTGATATTCTGTATTATCACTACTCGGTCTCCAACCAAACAGAAAAAGTGCAGCTTTTTCCACTTTTAATCGTGAAACTTGTCGGCAAATTCAACACTGAAAGGAATTACGTAGTTCTCAGTCTTAAAGCACTATTGTCAATAACATCTAATATATAATAACAGGTTATTTATTATGACTACACAGCTCTCCAACTCAGTCAGTGTCCATTGGTGACATGGTAGTCGAAATCCAGACACCACTGCCAACCAGTTCCAGTTCATTTTTATCTCTCTCTAAATCTGAGCTGGAAGACAGAACGTTGGAGATGCAGCAGCTATCATTTGTAGTGGCCTTGGCCTCTGACGTCGGCTCACCCTCTTGACTTTCCTTGTCAACCATCTGACAAGCGCCATCCCCAAAGTCGCACGACTCCGTGTCGCATAACGAGACGTTTGCGTCGCTCGTCTCCAACAGACTGTCAACGCCGCACTCGCTGCCTTCGTTACTGACACTGTCTACGTTGCTGCCACCGCCGCCGCTGCTGCCGTCGCTCAGACTAGACCACTCGCTCGAAGGAAGCAGCTGAGCAACGTCTGAATCTGCCGACCGTTGCTCGTCACAGTTCTCGGTCATCTGAATGTCGTAATTGTAGCGTGATTCCTGGACCCCTGTACTATCGGCAGTCGAAAGGCCGTCATCTTTCACTTCAAACATCACAGAATCAGAAACAACACATTAGAATTTCACTCAAAAACAATGCAGCTATTAATCATTATGAATTAATTTACTATTATTAATTATAGTCCCATTCCATTTTATTGTTAAATAGCCCCATGACTTTAAACTCATAGTAAAATAGACAGGAACATTACATTTCATTAGCAGACCATCACTAGTTCTAGTTAAAATTAACACCTGTGTTGACCCATCAATAGGGAAAATGTAAATGCACTCCTGTATTCAAATCCAAGCCCTGGGTCCACTGCTGATCTCCATATATTATTCAAGCAGTGATGTAGGTGGTTTACTCCATTTATCTAGAGTAGTTGGCCATGGCTTTCTCTAGAACCACACTTGACCTTCACAGCTTAACACTCAATACAGACGATATAAGCAATCCCTTCATTTGCCAAATGAACCTGTATTGTGAAATACGGTTTCTCAAATAGTATGCAATTTCTGTTTCATAGCATTGAATACTCTGCAATGGAAATGCTCCACTCTACTCTAATAACATAATAAAATTACCCCAAGGTCACATGACTTCACATACAGCTGTCCTGCTCAACCAGGATCTTATGCATGAACTGTCTGGTATAACATAGGGAAAACTTAACAATAAATTGCTCTTTACTGAAAATGCAAAATGGATCATGGATGAGTGTGACCAAAAACTGAAACTAACAAAATACCACAAAATTAAGAATAGCCATTATAAAATTTCCTTGGAGCAGTATTTTTCAACTTTAAATTATTCACATCATAACAGAGACATAACTACAATTCAGCTGCAGCATACATAGCAATCAGTTTCGTCTTGGGTAAATGCCAGATGTGCTGAGGCACATTCATTGTGCTGCAGTTTCAATAAAATTTTCTCTTATCTATTGTCCAGAGTCCAGATAAATGAAATTTTTGAATGTTTTTCACAGAATAAACAAGGGAGCAGATGTGCAGCATTGAATCCTGGAACATCATGGTTATATCTGTGAGACCGAAGCAAACTTATTTTTAATAATTAGAGTTTAAACTGAAAATGCTGCAAAACTGAGAAACAGGCATTACCTTCAAAATGAGAAAACTGATTTTCTGTAGACAACTGCCGAGTTGTGTTTCTGTCCGAAAGAAAGTTGCTAAACGCATTTGTTGAATCGCACGTGTCATCCGCAGCGATGACTGATTCCAGCCTGTGTTCACTGACATCGCCAGCAGCTTCTGCGAAATCATCACTCTGACCAATTTGCTCAGGATGTACATTCTCCAAATGCGACATGCTGTTTCCGTCAGCATCTCCTGTTAATTCGCCTTGTTCCGCACTTGGCGGAACAATCTGTTCTGCGGTGCCCGAGGTGCTCAGCAGCTGTGTCAACAGTGGCGCGATGGTTTTCTGCTCTTCTCCGCCTGTTTCAGTTGCAGGTAAAGTGTCTGTGCCGGCACCATCAAGGGCACCGATGGCATCGTCAGCACTTTCCAGCCTTGGCATTTTTCGAGGAGGCTCCAGAGAATCAGCATCATCCGCTGGCGTGCCGTCTTCTAGTCCACCGTCAGACAGGGTGTCCTGGCTGCTCCAGTTCGGATAAGAACTTGGGGAGTCAACAACATTGGAGAGGCTGGAGAACCAAGAGTTAGTGGTGCTGGTTGCTGATGAACTAAGAGGAACAGGTGGCAAAAAGGAACTGACCAGAGCATCTGGCTGGCAAATTAGATCATGGCCTCCGCCAACTTTAACGCCATTAATCTCAACTTTATTTTCGTTGACAATACGGCTGAAATTTTAGTAAAAAATCAACATTTTCAATATTGAATTCACAAGAAATGATGAAACATAATTATGATTAGAACTAAGGTAGCTAAGACCGCTGGTTTCGAAGGACCGGTTAACCGTTCAAAAAGACCGGTTAACCGCTCGTTAGCGGCAGTTTAGTGTCGTGCCAACATCAAAGCGCTTTGATGCCGCCGGCACCAATGCCAGCATCCTGCGCGGCTATATCAAAGCGCTTTGATGTTTTCAAATTAAAATTACAGTTAACCGGTCAAAATTAAATGGACCGGTCCTTGCTATTAGGACCGGTTAACCGTTAACAACCTTAATTAGAACAGCAAAGCTAAATTAGAAATAATCCTGATAATCAAAATTTCATATCATATTACTGCATACACATTCTATAACAGATATGCATAAAGGAAAGCCATTTGGTATTCAGCAGGAGCTGCTATTAACCTATTTACTGCAACCAAATATTACTCTTACATAATGTATGCTCTAATTCAAATACATCATCGCCTGGTAATGCAAAGAACAGTGTGAAATCCTGGCTAAACCCGTGCATGTGTGTATGTATATATATGCATACATACATACACGCGCATTACATATATATAATATATAAATAGTTATTAAGTACATAGGTTTAAAACCTGATGAGGAATTCCTTCCAATATTCTCGACTGGGGAGATTTAACCCTTTGACTGCAGCATAGTCATTTTTAGGTATATACAGTTTTTAAAAATACAGTTTATTCTGGTGTGAAGCCAAAATGATTGGAACGACATGTTCCACAAGTCAATAGTCAATGCCTGTGCAAATCCTCGTATTTATAATGTATGGCGGGATAACCAGCAGTTATTATTATTATTATTATTGAAAGTTAAGATTTTTGTGGTAAATCGTCCTAGAAGGACTACTCGAACACATTACATAGTACATGAATAATAGGCCTATAGGTCAGGATCTAACAGAATAGCTGATCTCGAACAGCCAAGTCTTCAGTCGCTTCTTAAATATGTCCAGAGAAGTTGATGTTTGGACAGAAATGGGAAGACGATTCCAGGCTTTCGCTGCGGTAACCGGGAAGGCACGGTCGCCGGCAGTGGCAAGGCGTGTGCACGGCACAAGGAGTGCTTGAGTGGAGCCAGATCGCAGACGCCTTCTACTGTCTATGTCTGCCGATCTCTGGAGTTCACACTGGAGATAGGAGGGACCGATGTCGTGCAAGCACCGATAGACGAGGGTTGCCAGCTTATAAGTTATTCTCTCGGGACTGAGAGCCAGTGTAGGTCGATCAACAGTGGCGTGATGTGGTCATACTTCCTTGATCGATGGATCAGGCGTGCAGCCGCATGAAGTACGCTCTGGAGTCTGTCGAGGAGGTATTTCGGGAGCCCTGCTAAGGTGGCGTTACCATAATCGAGTATAGTGATAACTAAGGCACTGATCAAAGTCTTCAGGGCATTCAGAGAGACATATTTTCGTATGCTGTGGATCAACCGCAGTGCTGCGAAGCAGCTGGCGACAGTGCGTATCACGTGCAGTTGCCCTACAATTGCTACCAACAGTGTGGGTTAACCTGCGGTTGCCAGTCAAAGGGTTAAACTGTGGATAGCGCTGCAGCAGAACACAGCACTGTTCATTATAAATTCCAATCATCTTCAGAGAATTATTCATACACTTTCAAAACCCTTCCTTTGGCATCAAAATTCCATCAGAGATTAGCAGATGATAGATTTCTGACAGGCGTTCATATCAGACTGACTTATTGGATACAACTCTCAAGAATTGCAATTTCATACACAACCATTGACTGATGCCAAAGTGCATTACTAAAAAATGGTGCTATAGATTTTTGAAGTGAGTTAGTTATGCAGGTTATGTAGTATAGCAGCTGAATTGGCAGGTAAACAGGCATGAACCAAGATAGATGGGACAATGACAGATGGACTGACAGCACTGTCACAGGTACTGCTACTTAAAATTGACAATGAGAAACAGATCTCAGATGTGCAGAAGTAATCACCTAAAATTCTCTAAAAATTTCATGAAATGCTTAAAATATTTCACTTCTGTAACAAGTAATAAATAAATTAATTACCAGTCACTTACTTGCCATAAGGATCCACTGTTGTCACAACAACCAGATTCTAAACAAACCAAATAAACAATCAGCGAAGCGAACTAAACTAATAATCAACGTAAGATCTTGAAAAAACATTAGCCACAGCTATAAACAATAAGTGTTACTAGATTATAATTATATTACATTATTACTACGATTCATATTACTAGGTTCATTCAAACATTACCCCCATATCCATATAGTTAATCCATTAGTCTTGGAAATAAAATGCGGCTTATTATTTACCCCTAAGTAACTTATCTACCATTAGTTTTACACACAACGGTAAATGTTAACTGCTAGTTCAAATATAGTTTATTACAAAATGCTGAAAAACATTAGTGCTATTTATCAGCTGTACAATTTGCGATTTCAGCATGACAGTATTAAACAAACAAAAAACAATTGTCATAACAACATGAATACAATAATTAATGAAACAAGAGATGGTAAACTAATTTTTAAGAATGGCAGCTAATTTTTTAGAATAAATTGAAAAGTTGCTTTATCTGCATATCTTCTACAGCAAGGGTGGGCAACCTTTTTTCACAAAGGGCCGCACGAGTGCTGACCGTAAAGTCAAGTGGGCCGCATCACAATGACTACATGCACCTCATAACAATAATGCAAACTTCATTTCCAAAGTTCAAGTTTGTGTAGTCAAACAGTTGTACAAAACATACCACGCAGTTTAAAGAAAGCAAAATTTAATATTAGATTCTCAACATTTATTTACGATTACATTAATGAGATTTTTGCAGCTGAGAAAAACTTCCAACAAGTTTTTTGTAAAAAGCTTTCAAGTTACTTGTGGATATGCGTAAGAATGACTGCAGATTAACATCCGTTAACAATAATTCTTTTTTTGATTTCTTAATGTTTAGAGCTGAAAATGTCTCTTTGCAGATGTATGTTGAATCAAAGAAAGAGAACGACTTAATAGCAAAATTTCATAATGCTCCAAACTTGATGATGTTAAGAGATAAATAAAATTCTGTTAGTTTTGAAGTTCAAAAATACTCCTTCAGAGTGTTGTCGCTTTGGATATCTATCAACTCCAGTTGGAATTCTCCTGCTGTTGTTTATACACTTGCAGGAAATGGACAAGTCAATGGATTAAATTTCTGTTATAGAATTCTAAAATCAGAAAACCTCCTTGCAAACTCGTCTTTCCAAGCAGAGATTTGCTTGCTGTATTCTGCTGTCTTTCCCTGAGTAACAGTTTGTGTTTTTAGGTAAGGAAAGTGAGTCAAGTTATTTTCTTTCATATGCCTTGAGAAAAGGACAAGCTTAGTTTGAAAACACTTGACATTAATGTACAATTCATGTGCAAAATTCCTTTTGCAAGCTTCACATTCAATTCATTAAGTTTTTTGAACATATGCACAGCAAATACAAAGTCACAGCCAATCTGAATATGCCATCTTGTTCAGAAATTCACTATTTGTGATTTTCATTTCCAAAAATAACACAATTTCATCTTTAAACTTCCATACTCTTGTTAGCACATTACCAATGCTTAACCACCTCACACTGTTGTGATAAAACTACATTGCTGCTGCGGTTAACCGCAAATAAGCCAAAATTCACAGCGCAATATTAATGCCCTTTTCAAAAAAATATAAAATTGTTACTTGTGCTTTATTGGGCCGCATGCAGCCCACGGGCCGCAGGTTGCCCACCCTTGTTCTACAATTCTCATTTAAAATAATTAATGCCCAAATTTAATTCAAGATAACTGAAAATCAGGGCTGGAAACCTCTAAATTTTTATTTAAAAATTTCGGTTTTTAGGTTTAAATGTTTGGCATGTCAACACCCATGAACCCTTCTCTGTATTCTTGTCACATGTTTCATGCTGGCTGTCTGCAGAGAGAAAACAACTTTAAGAACATCAAAGATGAGTTTTTCATTTTCTGATTTAAAAATTTTCATTTTCTGATTAGAAACAACAAAAAATTAAAAACTAAAATTTTAATTTTTAGGCTCTTTAGGTTTTTTATAAACCTAAAAAAGCTAAGACTGACTAAGTTTTTTAAAACCACATTTTCCAGCCCTGCTGCAAACTGATAAAATCCAACTTTGTCTAAAACTGCGATTATCATGCAGTAGATGTAGTCCTTAATTTTAAAAATGCAACTGCTGCAAACTGGCAACAATAAAAACATAACTACAACCTTCTCAACGCCACGCATGTATTTGTCGGTTTTCTGATAATGTTTTGTTGGATTTGTCACAAGTTCACACAGTCGCTGAATTGTAAATGGAATCCTAAAGCAAAGCGTGACAAGATAATAATAATAATGTACACTTAAAACAAATATCTATAAAACTGGAAACTGCATTTCTCAAACAATGTCATGTGGCTGTTAAATACTACTAAAAAATACAAATATACTTGGCAAGAAGTTTGGAATCAGTACTGCACAGCCAGACTTTGACTAGTCAGTTTGGTTTTTCAGTAAATTGAGTTGGTTCATTGATTGATCTCTCGTTTGCTCAATGTATTGTTTGAAAGACTGACTGATATATCAATGGTACAATAGATGGCTGATTTATTGATCAATTCATCGACTTTAAATCTACCTGCTGGCCATCACCTAATCTCCATAACTTGATCTGAAAACGGGACTGACTGAGTGGATCTGACAATGGAGGATTCTGATTCTAATTTGGAGCAACTGACGTTGACTGCATTACAAAATGGTACTTCAGAAGCTCTTTAGTTAGTTCGGTATATCCACATTTGCAATCAATCAACCACCCATTCAACTACTTAAACCAATGTCCAATTAGAAAACCACATATACTTACATCAAGACAAACAAAGTGATAAACCATAACACACACAACAGCTTTAACTAAAAGATTAGTTATGGCTTTAGTTGATGCTTAGCCTCAGGCAACAATAAAGATTAGATAGCGCAGATCTATAACGAACAAAGAACAAATTTCTTAAATCTTCCTTTCTGACCTTCCTTGCTCCGAGGATTGGTCACTCTATGAACTATCCCTGTCCATTGCTGCCTATTGTTAAAATTCTCTTCTTCTGCAGCCATCGTAGGCCTGTACATTTGTATTATCGTGATGCATCTGGGCTTTGCATTTATTCTGACTGCCAACACTCTGTCACTTAGTGGATCGTAACCAATAAGGGAGTCCTCTATCTCAGCGGTTCCCAACCGGTGGTACATGTACCCCTAGGGGTACATCAGCTGTTGCCAGAGGGTACACTAAAATTGCTAAAATAGTAAATAATTTTTTTAAAATTTCGTTTAAAAAATTTTAAATATTGCCAACTCTACGGCAGCTCAATAAAACGGCCGGCTGAATAACAGATATGAGGCTACAAATTAAAGCGCTATAATAATATGCATGTCCTGATGCGTATTAATGATCACATGCACAATTAATGACTTCCGTTTCTGATAGCACGTGTTAAGTGAACTAGTAAACTTTAAAAAAGTACCTAATATCTTCCTAAGTAGCCATATGGAAACTTCCTACAATTCTACATTAAACATATCAAATTTCGGAAGTTGATGAATATATTCGTTGAACGAAATAACTGCAAAAAGTGTTGTTTTTGGTCGGCACTGGGTTGGGGGTACAAATGGTGAAAAAATTTTTGGCTGGGGTACAATTTTTTTAAAAGTTGGGAACCCCTGCTCTATCTTCCTATGTAGCCATATGGAAACTTCCTTTTGACTCCTCTTTACTGCTCCAAAATATAAACGATTGTGTCCTTCTTTTGTTTTAAAGTGTCCTTCACCTTCCCATCTAACCTAGGACACTCTGAACACTGATATGTGAAGCCTTTCTAGTTCTTTTCCAATCATTAATGCTTTTCCTGTAGATAACATACTCTGCACATTTCACATACAAATATATAGCTTTTTTTCTAAGCTAGATCAGTGTGATTTCTAATTTTTCTGATTCCTTCTTCTAAAATCATTGGCAATCAAAACAAGTGAGCCTTTACATAACGATGTTACCTACTGAACAATAATTTCATTAAAATGTTTATGGATATTCAGTATTATTTACCCATTAAATTGATTAATGTCGTCAATTAGTCTTTTTCTCATAACATCAAATGCCACATGTTCCACATTTGGTGAAGGCGACTGCAGACTCATTGGACAACGCAGCTGGAAATCTTGCACAACTGTGTCCAGCTTATGGATCAAAAGTGGTTTCAATTTACTCCATGGAAAGCTATAAAAATGTATGGAATATCCAGGATTACTTTTATGGCTTTATAGTCGTCAGTCATAAAACAATGGCTACTAAACAAGAAAACGTCCAAAAATATATATTTAAGCACGAGCCACTGCAACACGATCAGAGCACGAATGATAACTAACATGACAGTGCACTAGTAAATATGATGGCGCTATAAAAAATGGATATGTTCGCGCACAATAATCGGAATCGGTTTAAGCGACGAATTGTCACTGAATAGCTGAATAGACTGAACGTACACCGTGACTCCAGTGGAGGCGATTCGGCACAGATACTGTTCGAGGAGGGAGGAAATCTTCCCGGTCGGATGCTTTGAAAACTCTACAAATGAAAACAAAGGCACTATCCTATAGACATCATCGTGCTGTTTCAGTTCTTTCGTCTGTCTGTCTGTCTCTCTCTCCTTCTTCTTCGCTTTCGATCGGATCGAAATGATCGGCGTATTAAATGTTTGAATCATTACCGTCGAGAGCCTCAAGGACTTCCTCTTTGTTTTCCATTTTCTTCTGTAAAAATATTTCAAAATCGAGCTTCTCTTAAAATGGCGGAAGTTACCAGAAATTTTCAGAAAACAACGAGAAACGTAGTAAGTAAGTATGAAAAGTTGATGATTATAATCATCACCACTACTGCTACAACTACTAGACCTTCTTCTTCTTCTTCTTCTTCTTCTTCTTCTTCTTCTTCTTCTTCTTCTTCTTCTTCTTTTTTTTTCTTCTTTTTCTTTTTCTTCTACTACTACTGCTACTGCTACTGCTGCTGCTGCTGCTGCTGCTACTACTACTACTAGGCCTACTACTACTACTACTACTACTACTACTAGGCCTACTACTACTACTACTACTACTACTACTACTACTACTACTACTACTACTACTACTACTACTACTACTACTACTACTACTACTACTACTACTACTACTACTACTACCACTGTGACGAAAATTATTATAATAGCTAAGACAGATGTGCCTGCCCTAGTTCCCATAATCTATGCCCATAATAAAGTATAAAGTAGTTTCTCCAGTAGTCGCTAGGTGGCGCTGATGGTAAGGTAGATAGTTGATAAAATGAATAAATTAATAATAGAAATAAAAATAATAATAATAATGTTATTATTATTATTATTAGTTAAGTTCCCTTAGTTATAATAACTGCCTAAGAGGTATATAAAAGTCTAGGGAGGTTAAGCTTAAGATATTCAGTAGGTGGCGATAGGCGTCATTTACAGTAGTTATAGCCCGATAGTTAGTTGAAGTTTAGCAAACCTTTCTTAAGGTAGTGTGGGAGCCCTATAAATAGAGGTCCCATAGACAGGCATAGAGCCGGTAAGCTGAGTTTTGCCTTGGACTACCAGATAGGGTGGATGTACCGTACAAGTACTACAATACTACATTAATTTTCAGCATTTCAGCTAGGGAAGTGTCAAGCCACCGCGGAAGCGGTTCTCAAGAGGTAGGGTTGTGCACCGTCAAAAGATAAGATCGCGGCGCCCTAGGAGAGAAAAAGAGCCCGTTGAGAAGGTCCGATTTGGAGAATTGCCCACCGTGAAGTAGTATCCGAGTCGGTCAATATAGCGAAGTAGTACCTGAGAGAAGTCGAGGTAGTATATACCTGAGATAGAAGACAAGGTAGTACCCAAGATAGAAGAAGGTTCAATAGAAAGATAAAGAGAATGAATCAGCCATCCAATAGTAAAATCTTAGCCAAAAAGCTATAAGTCGACCACCCACACACCTTAGTTGAGAGATCTATTCATATATATGTAGCGGCCGGGTGTCAGCCATCTTGGGAAAGTAGTACATAGGGCCCGGTTCGCCACACTACTACTAGGCCTATATACTACTACTACTACTACTACTACTACTACTACTACTACTACTACTACTACTACTACTACTACTACTACTACTACTACTACTACTACTACTACTACTAGGCCTACTACTACTACTACTACTACTACTACTACTACTACTACTACTACTACTACTACTACTACTACTACTACTACTACTACTGCTGCTGCTGCTGCTATTATTATTATTATTATTATTATTATTATTATTATTATTATTATTATTATTATTATTATTATCATTACTGCTGCTGCTGCTGCAAGATTTTATAAATCAGACGACGTTTTGTTCTACGCTGACCAGGGTAAATTTCTAAGATCAGTTTTAATGTAATCTTGCTTGGGGTCGGTTCTGACTGTTCTGGTGATGACATGAGTGTATAGGCCTTATAGAGTTCTGAAACTAACGAACTGTTCAAGGTTTTCTTCATTAGGCTACATTTGTACAAGTCTATCCGAGTGGCGTTAATGTGAAGAGTGAATGGAAAAGAAGAAAATAATTATCCTTGCAAGGACGCCAAGTTCGTTTAGGCCTACATTTATATTTACTTAGCCGAACCTGAGAGAATGCCAATCGTACAGAACACACCGCAACACAGTCTGCTCACGATTTTCAGTGCATTATTTTTTAAAATCCGACGCAATACCCAATAGGCCTGCCCAGTGCTGAAAGTCTGTGAAAAAAGGTGCAGGAACTCTCTTGGCGCAACCCTAACCCATAGTGCCCTAACCCCTGCAAAGAAAACGACGTCTTGGCGACCGCCTCACGACGTCGTGAACTCGGCCCGCCGACGTCTCGCGCGGACGTCGTGCAGACGTAGAAACGTGAACTCCAGAAGACGTCCTGACGACGTCGTCATACGACGTCTGTCTCAGACGTAGTTGCGACGTCTGTGCGACCTCAATTTCGTCGTTAAATGGACCTGCATGGCCTATATATATATATATATATATATATATATATATATATATATATATATATATATATATATATATATATATATATGCGCCTATAGCTATAGTCTAATTAAATAGCCTGGCTCGGCCTATAGCATATATAGGGTCTACTAGAAGTAACGGTGCTAGCCTGCTAGGACAAAATGTCAGCGGACAAAATGTCATGGGGACAAATTGTCAGCGGACAAAATGCCACCGTAACCATAAACCGTGACATTTTGTCCCCATGATATTTTGTCTGTGACATTTTGTCCGCGGACATTTTGTCCGGCACAGAAGTAACATGTTCAATCCCATGCATCCATGCAGGGATTATCGATATTAATTTTATCGACTCAACAGGCAGTGATCGATCGAGCCAGTGCATGGCAAAGAAAATCATGCAGATAGTCACATATATACTAAAGAATTAATATATATAAATCTCTGTCATGCAACATATGCATATGTCAAGTTTTCGAGCAGCTCTAGCGGTACACCGCGATGAATTAAGCGTGGGATGAGGTGGCTGTTGCCATCTGACGAATGCAAGTCCAGTCAGTGCAGTATTATTATTCGCCAGATGGCAGCAGACGCAGCACCACTTAATACAATAAGAGAGAAACAATAAATCATGAAATGCACATTTTTCGTAAACAATGTCAATCAATCAATCAATTTATTTCTCACATTACAACAATGTCGTTTGGAGCAATGTAATACTTTATATTGCACCGGCCATTTCAAATATGGCGACTGGCATTCATACCGGACCTAGGGCCTATATCGTTTAATTACTGAGATTATAATCGATCTCTAGCTGTGCCTGTTCTGCTCCATTGAAAGCCATCAATTTAAACTCTCCAGTGTCAGAAATTAATGGTTCAAATAGCATATTTCTTGAATGAAGCAGACATCGATCGCCATGTATAGAATCTTTTAAACATGTTTCTATGTAGGGCCTAATCAATAATTAGTTTAGTTTAAGCGATATTCCAATTTCTCAAATTCCTTGTACAGTTTCACATCTCAATCCTCCTGCTGGAGCTAATGACCGACTACAGTATTCCAGTATCCACGTTTTGATATTGATTTGATGCAGCGTTATTGCATCAAAGGACTCGACGTTCACTCATCAGAATTATCAGATCCATCGAGCAATGGCGTCAACGTGCTGGTTGACGTCTTTCTAGGCTGTAAACGAACAAAGCAATGTCCTGCATTTATTTCAGACAAGTCAGCTTGCATGTAATAATTTTAGTTACTACTTTACAACTAAAAGCGAATTAGGGATATAGATTATGAGTTATTATATTGCTGTATTAGTATATATTTATTAATTATTATTATTTTATTTTATTTTATTTTATATTATTATTATTATTATTATTATTATTATTATTATTATTATTATTATTATTATTATTATTATATATTTATTAGTAAAACCTGTCCCAGGACAGAGATAATGATGATGATATTTAGTAATTATTATTATTATTACTTGACCTACCCAGACTACTTAGCTAAGCTGGTGCATAAGGCAGGGTCGGGGACAGGTCGTTCGAACTTAAGATCTGACCAAGGAATAAGACTCGTGGTGCCCCCCCCCCAGCTAAGACCGCTAAGTTAGGGATAGACCCCTTTCAATTAAGGGTAATCCCATAGCGTGGAATTCCCTCCCGGTAGATGTCAGGCCAGAAATCTCCCCAGACCGTTTTCCTCAAAAACTGAAAGCACACCATTTTAGTACATCTTATGGAACTTTTCGGTAAATTCCTCTCGCCTACTGCAGGAGCTTAAGATAGCGCTATATAAGTTGTCACCCAAATAATAATAATAATAATAATAATAATAATAATAATAATAAATTGCAGAGAATTTTTTTGAGGGGGTAGGAGGATAATTGAGGATAGGTTCTACTACTCTAAGTATCAAGCGTTCTCAACTGTATATATCTAGAGGATAGCGTTGCGGACTTAAAGGACATTTTTAAACTACAGAGAATGGTATTGGCAGACGTAGGAATGGCTAGCACTTTCGACAGAGAAGTGAAGAGAACCTGTTAATCAAGTTTTTTCAAAAATTAGGGCACTATCTCTTGTAGATCAAAAGTGCTTGGCATTCAGAATTTTGCCTGTGGCATTCTCTAATGCGTAAATTGGACATTTTAAAGGACATTTTTAAACTACAGGGAATGGTATTGGCAGACGAAAGAATGGCTAGCACTTTTGACAGAGAAGTGAAGAGCACCTGCTAACCAAGTTTTTTGTTGAAAAATTATGCCGTTATCTCTTGTAGATCAAAAGTGCTTGGCATTCAGAATTTTGCCTGTAGTATTTTCTAATGCGTAAATTGGACATTTTAAATTACATTTTTAAACTACAGAGAATGGTATGGGAAGACGTTTGAATGGCTAGCACTTTGGACAGAGAAGTGAAGAGCACCTGCTAATCAAGTTTTTCCAAAAATTATGCCGTTATCTCTTGTAGATCAAAAGTGCTTGGCATTCAGAAATTTGCTTGTGGCATTCTCTAATGCGTAAATTCGACATTTTTAAGTGCATTTTTAAACTACAGAGAATGGTATTGGCAGACGTAGTAATGGCTAGCACTTTTGACAGAGAAGTGAAGAGCACCTGCTAATCAAGTTTTTACAAAAAGTATGCCGTTTTCTCTTCTAGATCAAAAGTGCTTGGCGTTCAGAATTTTGCTTGTGGCATTCTCTAATGCGTAAATTGGATAGCACTTTTGACATAGAAGTGAAGAGCACCTTCTAATCAATTTTTCGTTGAAAAATTAGGGCACTATCTCTTGTAGATAAAAATTGCTTGGCATTCAGAAAATACTACAGGCAAAATTCTGAATGCCAAGCACTTTTTATCTACAAGAGATCAAAAGTGCTTGGCATTCAGAATTTTGCCTGTGGCATTCTCTAATGCGTAAATTCGACATTTTTAAGTGCATTTTTAAACTACAGAGAATGGTATTGGCAGACGTAGAAATGGCTAGCACTTTTGACATAGAAGTGAAGAGCACCTGCTAATCAAGTTTTTTGTTGAAAAATTATGCCGTTATCTCTTGTAGATCAAAAGTGCTTGGCATTCAGAATTTTGCCTGAAGTATTTTCTAATGCGTAAATTGGACATTTTAAATGACATTTTTAAACTACAGAGAATGGTATGGGAAGACGTTTGAATGGCTAGCACTTTTGACAGAGAAGTGAAGAGCACCTGCTAATCAAGTTTTTCCAAAAATTGTGCCGTTATCTCTTGTAGATCAAAAGTGCTTGGCATTCAGAAATTTGCTTGTGGCATTCTCTAATGCGTAAATTCGACATTTTTAAGTGCATTTTTAAACTACAGAGAATGGTATTGGCAGACGAAAGAATGGCTAGCACTTTTGACATAGAAGTGAAGAGCACCTGCTAATCAAGTTTTTTGTTGAAAAATTAGGGCACTATCTCTTGTAGATAAAAAGTGCTTGGCATTCAGAATTTTGCCTGTGGCATTCTCTAATGCGTAAATTGGACATTTTAAAGGACATTTTTAAACTAGAGGGAATGGTATTGGCAGACGAAAGAATGGCTAGCACTTTTGACAGAGAAGTGAAGAACACCTGCTAATCAAGTTTTTTGTTGAAAAATCATGCCGTTATCTCTTGTAGATCAAAAGTGCTTGGCATTCAGAATTTTGCCTGTAGTATTTTCTAATGCGTAAATTGGACATTTTAAATGACATTTTTAAACTACAGAGAATGGTATGGGAAGACGTTTGAATGGCTAGCACTTTTGACAGAGAAGTGAAGAGCACCTGCTAATCAAGTTTTTCCAAAAATTATGCCGTTATCTCTTGTAGATCAAAAGTGCTTGGCATTCAGAAATTTGCTTGTGGCATTCTCTAATGCGTAAATTCGACATTTTTAAGTGCATTTTTAAACTACAGAGAATGGTATTGGCAGACGTAGTAATGGCTAGCACTTTTGACAGAGAAGTGAAGAGCACCTGCTAATCAAGTTTTTCCAAAAAGTATGCCGTTTTCTCTTCTAGATCAAAAGTGCTTGGCGTTCAGAATTTTGCTTGTGGCATTCTCTAATGCGTAAATTGGATAGCACTTTTGACATAAAGGGAAGAGCACCTGCTAATCAATTTTTCGTTGAAAAATTAGGGCACTATCTCTTGTAGATAAAAATTGCTTGGCATTCAGAAAATACTACAGGCAAAATTCTGAATGCCAAGCACTTTTTATCTACAAGAGATCAAAAGTGCTTGGCATTCAGAATTTTGCCTGTGGCATTCTCTAATGCGTAAATTCGACATTTTTAAGTGCATTTTTAAACTACAGAGAATGGTATTGGAAGACGTAGAAATGGCTAGCACTTTTGACATAGAAGTGAAGAGCACCTGCTAATCAAGTTTTTTGTTGAAAAAATAGGGCACTATTTCTTGTAGATAAAAAGTGCTTGGCATTCAGAATTTTGCCTGAAGTATTTTGTAATGCGTAAATTGGACATTTTAAGTGCATTTTTAAACTACAGAGAATGGTATGGGAAGACGTTTGAATGGCTAGCACTTTTGACAGAGAAGTGAAGAGCACCTGCTAAGTTTTTTTTTCCAAAAATTATGCCGTTATCTCTTGTAGATCAAAAGTGCTTGGCATTCAGAATTTTGCTTGTGGCATTCTCTAATGCGTAAATTGGACATTTTAAGTGCATTTTTAAACTACAGAGAATGGTATTGGCAGACGAAGTAATGGCTAGCACTTTTGACTCAGAAGTGAAGAGCACCTGCTAATCAAGTTTTTTCCAAAAATTATGCCGTTATCTCTTGTAGATCAAAAGTGCTTGGCATTCAGAATTTTGCCTGAAGTATTTTCTAATGCGTAAATTGGACATTTTAAAGGACATTTTCAAACTACAGAGAATGGTATGGGAAGACGTTTGAATGGCTAGCACTTTTGACAGAGAAGTGAAGAGCACCTGCTAATCAAGTTTTTCCAAAAATTATGCCGTTATCTCTTGTAGATCAAAAGTGCTTGGCATTCAGAAATTTGCTTGTGGCATTCTCTAATGCGTAAATTCGACATTTTTAAGTGCATTTTTAAACTACAGAGAATGGAATTGGCAGACGTAGTAATGGCTAGCACTTTTGACAGAGAAGTGAAGAGCACCTGCTAATCAAGTTTTTCCAAAAAGTATGCCGTTTTCTCTTCTAGATCAAAAGTGCTTGGCGTTCAGAATTTTGCTTGTGGCATTCTCTAATGCGTAAATTGGATAGCACTTTTGACATAGAAGTAAAGAGCACCTTCTAATCAATTTTTCGTTGAAAAATTAGGGCACTATCTCTTGTAGATAAAAATTGCTTGGCATTCAGAAAATACTACAGGCAAAATTCTGAATGCCAAGCACTTTTTATCTACAAGAGATCAAAAGTGCTTGGCATTCAGAATTTTGCCTGTGGCATTCTCTAATGCGTAAATTGACATTTTTAAGTGCATTTTTAAACTACAGAGAATGGTATTGGAAGACGTAGAAATGGCTAGCACTTTTGACATAGAAGTGAAGAGCACCTGCTAATCAAGTTTTTTTGTTGAAAAATTATGCCGTTATCTCTTGTAGATCAAAAGTGCTTGGCATTCAGAATTTTGCCTGAAGTATTTTCTAATGCGTAAATTGGACATTTTAAATGACATTTTTAAACTACAGAGAATGGTATGGGAAGACGTTTGAATGGCTAGCACTTTTGACAGAGAAGTGAAGAGCACCTGCTAATCAAGTTTTTCCAAAAATTGTGCCGTTATCTCTTGTAGATCAAAAGTGCTTGGCATTCAGAAATTTGCTTGTGGCATTCTCTAATGCGTAAATTGACATTTTAAGTGCATTTTTAAACTACAGAGAATGGTATTGGCAGACGAAAGAATGGCTAGCACTTTTGACATAGAAGTGAAGAGCACCTTTGCTAATCAAGTTTTTTTGTTGAAAAATTAGGGCACTATCTCTTGTAGATAAAAGTGCTTGGCATTCAGAATTTTGCCTGTGGCATTCTCTAATGCGTAAATTGGACATTTTAAAGGACATTTTTAAACTAGAGGGAATGGTATTGGCAGACGAAAGAATGGCTAGCACTTTTGACAGAGAAGTGAAGAACACCTGCTAATCAAGTTTTTTGTTGAAAAATCATGCCGTTATCTCTTGTAGATCAAAAGTGCTTGGCATTCAGAATTTTGCCTGTAGTATTTTCTAATGCGTAAATTGGACATTTTAAATGACATTTTTAAACTACAGAGAATGGTATGGGAAGACGTTTGAATGGCTAGCACTTTTGACAGAGAAGTGAAGAGCACCTGCTAATCAAGTTTTTCCAAAAATTATGCCGTTATCTCTTGTAGATCAAAAGTGCTTGGCATTCAGAAATTTGCTTGTGGCATTCTCTAATGCGTAAATTCGACATTTTTAAGTGCATTTTTAAACTACAGAGAATGGTATTGGCAGACGTAGTAATGGCTAGCACTTTTGACAGAGAAGTGAAGAGCACCTGCTAATCAAGATTTTCCAAAAAGTATGCCGTTTTCTCTTCTAGATCAAAAGTGCTTGGCGTTCAGAATTTTGCTTGTGGCATTCTCTAATGCGTAAATTGGATAGCACTTTTGACATAAAAGGGAAGAGCACCTGCTAATCAATTTTTCGTTGAAAAATTAGGGCACTATCTCTTGTAGATAAAAAGTGCTTGGCATTCAGAAAATACTACAGGCAAAATTCTGAATGCCAAGCACTTTTTATCTACAAGAGATCAAAAGTGCTTGGCATTCAGAATTTTGCCTGTGGCATTCTCTAATGCGTAAATTGACATTTTAAGTGCATTTTTAAACTACAGAGAATGGTATTGGAAGACGTAGAAATGGCTAGCACTTTTGACATAGAAGTGAAGAGCACCTGCTAATCAAGTTTTTTGTTGAAAAAATAGGGCACTATTTCTTGTAGATAAAAAGTGCTTGGCATTCAGAATTTTGCCTGAAGTATTTTCTAATGCGTAAATTGGACATTTTAAATGACATTTTTAAACTACAGAGAATGGTATGGGAAGACGTTTGAATGTCTAGCACGTTTGACAGAGAGGTGAAGAGCACCTGCTAATCAACTTTTTCCAAAAATTATGCCGTTATCTCTTGTAGATCAAAAGTGCTTGGCATTCAGAATTTTGCTTGTGGCATTCTCTAATGCGTAAATTGGACATTTTAAGTGCAGTTTTAAACTACAGAGAATGGTATTGGCAGACGTAGTAATGGCTAGCACTTTTGACTCAGAAGTGAAGAGCACCTGCTAATCAAGTTTTTCCAAAAGTTATGCCGTTATCTCTTGTAGATCAAAAGTGCTTGGCATTCAGAATTTTGCCTGAAGTATTTTCTAATGCGTAAATTGGACATTTTAAAGGACATTTTCAAACTACAGAGAATGGTATGGGAAGACGTTTGAATGGCTAGCACTTTGGACAGAGAAGTGAAGAGCACCTGCTAATCAAGTTTTTCCAAAAATTATGCCGTTATCTCTTGTAGATCAAAAGTGCTTGGCATTCAGAAATTTGCTTGTGGCATTCTCTAATGCGTAAATTCGACATTTTTAAGTGCATTTTTAAACTACAGAGAATGGTATTGGCAGACGTAGTAATGGCTAGCACTTTTGACAGAGAAGTGAAGAGCACCTGCTAATCAAGTTTTTACAAAAAGTATGCCGTTTTCTCTTCTAGATCAAAAGTGCTTGGCGTTCAGAATTTTGCTTGTGGCATTCTCTAATGCGTAAATTGGATAGCACTTTTGACATAGAAGTGAAGAGCACCTTCTAATCAATTTTTCGTTGAAAAATTAGGGCACTATCTCTTGTAGATAAAAATTGCTTGGCATTCAGAAAATACTACAGGCAAAATTCTGAATGCCAAGCACTTTTTATCTACAAGAGATCAAAAGTGCTTGGCATTCAGAATTTTGCCTGTGGCATTCTCTAATGCGTAAATTCGACATTTTTAAGTGCATTTTTAAACTACAGAGAATGGTATTGGAAGACGTAGAAATGGCTAGCACTTTTGACATAGAAGTGAAGAGCACCTGCTAATCAAGTTTTTTGTTGAAAAATTATGCCGTTATCTCTTGTAGATCAAAAGTGCTTGGCATTCAGAATTTTGCCTGAAGTATTTTCTAATGCGTAAATTGGACATTTTAAATGACATTTTTAAACTACAGAGAATGGTATGGGAAGACGTTTGAATGGCTAGCACTTTTGACAGAGAAGTGAAGAGCACCTGCTAATCAAGTTTTTCCAAAAATTGTGCCGTTATCTCTTGTAGATCAAAAGTGCTTGGCATTCAGAAATTTTGCTTGTGGCATTCTCTAATGCGTAAATTCGACATTTTTAAGTGCATTTTTAAACTACAGAGAATGGTATTGGCAGACGAAAGAATGGCTAGCACTTTTGACATAGAAGTGAAGAGCACCTGCTAATCAAGTTTTTTGTTGAAAAATTAGGGCACTATCTCTTGTAGATAAAAAGTGCTTGGCATTCAGAATTTTGCCTGTGGCATTCTCTAATGCGTAAATTGGACATTTTAAAGGACATTTTTAAACTACAGAGAATGGTATGGGAAGACGTTTGAATGGCTAGCACTTTTGACAGAGAAGTGAAGAGCACCTGCTAATCAAGTTTTTCCAAAAATTATGCCGTTATCTCTTGTAGATCAAAAGTGCTTGGCATTCAGAAATTTGCTTGTGGCATTCTCTAATGCGTAAATTCGACATTTTTAAGTGCATTTTTAAACTACAGAGAATGGTATTGGCAGACGTAGTAATGGCTAGCACTTTTGACAGAGAAGTGAAGAGCACCTGCTAATCAAGATTTTCCAAAAAGTATGCCGTTTTCTCTTCTAGATCAAAAGTGCTTGGCGTTCAGAATTTTGCTTGTGGCATTCTTTAATGCGTAAATTGGATAGCACTTTTGACATAAAAGTGAAGAGCACCTGCTAATCAATTTTTCGTTGAAAAATTAGGGCACTATCTCTTGTAGATAAAAAGTGCTTGGCATTCAGAAAATACTACAGGCAAAATTCTGAATGCCAAGCACTTTTTATCTACAAGAGATCAAAAGTGCTTGGCATTCAGAATTTTGCCTGTGGCATTCTCTAATGCGTAAATTCGACATTTTTAAGTGCATTTTTAAACTACAGAGAATGGTATTGGAAGACGTAGAAATGGCTAGCACTTTTGACATAGAAGTGAAGAGCACCTGCTAATCAAGTTTTTTGTTGAAAAAATAGGGCACTATTTCTTGTAGATAAAAAGTGCTTGGCATTCAGAATTTTGCCTGAAGTATTTTCTAATGCGTAAATTGGACATTTTAAATGACATTTTTAAACTACAGAGAATGGTATGGGAAGATCTTTGAATGTCTAGCACGTTTGACAGAGAAGTGAAGAGCACCTGCTAATCAACTTTTTCCAAAAATTATGCCGTTATCTCTTGTAGATCAAAAGTGCTTGGCATTCAGAATTTTGCTTGTGGCATTCTCTAATGCGTAAATTGGACATTTTAAGTGCAGTTTTAAACTACAGAGAATGGTATTGGCAGACGTAGTAATGGCTAGCACTTTTGACTCAGAAGTGAAGAGCACCTGCTAATCAAGTTTTTCCAAAAGTTATGCCGTTATCTCTTGTAGATCAAAAGTGCTTGGCATTCAGAATTTTGCCTGAAGTATTTTCTAATGCGTAAATTGGACATTTTAAAGGACATTTTCAAACTACAGAGAATGGTATGGGAAGACGTTTGAATGGCTAGAACTTTTGACAGAGAAGTGAAGAGCATCTGCTAATCAAGTTTTTCCAAAAAGTATGCCGTTATCTCTTGTAGATCAAAAGTGCTTGGCATTCATAATTTTGCTTGTGGCATTCTCTAATGCGTAAATTAAATTGGATAGCACTTTTGACATAGTTTTGACATACTTTTGAAGTGAAGAGCACCTGCTAATCAATTTTTTGTTGAAAAATTAGGGCACTATCTCTTGTAGATAAAAAGTGCTTGGCATTCAGAAAATACCACAGGCAAAATTCTGAATGCCAAGCACTTTTTATCTACAAGAGATCAAAAGTGCTTGGCATTTAGAATTTTGCCTTTGGCATTCTCTAGTGCGTAAATTGGACATTTTAAGTGCATTTTTAAACTACAGAGAATGGTATTGGAAGACGTAGAAATGGCTAGCACTTTTGACATAGAAGTGAAGAGCACCTGCTAATCAAGTTTTTTGTTGAAAAATTAGGGCACTATCTCTTGTAGATAAAAAGTGCTTGGCATTCAGAATTTTGCCTGAAGTATTTTCTAATGCGTAAATTGGACATTTTAAATGACATTTTTAAACTACAGAGAATGGTATTGGCAGACGTAGTAATGGCTAGCACTTTTGACAGAGATGTGAAGAGCACCTGCTAATCAAGTTTTTCCAAAAATTATGCCGTTATCTCTTGTAAATCAAAAGTGCTTGGCATTCAGAATTTTTTTTGTGGCATTCTCTAATGCGTAAATTCGACATTTTTAAGTGCATTTTTAAACTACAGAGAATGGTATTGGCAGACGTAGTAATGGCTAGCACTTTTGACAGAGATGTGAAGAGCACCTGCTAATCAAGTTTTTCCAAAAATTATGCCGTTATCTCTTGTAGATCAAAAGTGCTTGGCATTCAGAATTTTGCCTGAAGTATTTTCTAATGCGTAAATTGGACATTTTAAATGACATTTTAAAACTACGGAGAATGGTATTGGCAGACGTAGTAATGGCTAGCACTTTTGACTCAGAAGTGAAGAGCACCTGCTAATCAAGTTTTTCCAAAAGTTATGCCGTTATCTCTTGTAGATCAAAAGTGCTTGGCATTCAGAATTTTGCCTGAAGTATTTTCTAATGCGTAAATTGGACATTTTAAAGGACATTTTCAAACTACAGAGAATGGTATGGGAAGACGTTTGAATGGCTAGAACTTTTGACAGAGAAGTGAAGAGCATCTGCTAATCAAGTTTTTCCAAAAAGTATGCCGTTATCTCTTGTAGATCAAAAGTGCTTGGCATTCATAATTTTGCTTGTGGCATTCTCTAATGCGTAAATTCGACATTTTTAAGTGCATTTTTAAACTACAGAGAATGGTATTGGCAGACGTAGTAATGGCTAGCACTTTTGACTCAGAAGTGAAGAGCACCTGCTAATCAAGTTTTTCCAAAAATTATGCCGTTATCTCTTGTAGATCAAAAGTGCTTGGCATTCAGAATTTTGCCTGAAGTATTTTCTAATGCGTAAATTGGACATTTTAAATGACATTTTAAAACTACGGAGAATGGTATTGGCAGACGTAGTAATGGCTAGCACTTTTGACTCAGAAGTGAAGAGCACCTGCTAATCAAGTTTTTCCAAAAGTTATGCCGTTATCTCTTGTAGATCAAAAGTGCTTGGCATTCAGAATTTTGCCTGAAGTATTTTCTAATGCGTAAATTGGACATTTTAAAGGACATTTTCAAACTACAGAGAATGGTATGGGAAGACGTTTGAATGGCTAGAACTTTTGACAGAGAAGTGAAGAGCATCTGCTAATCAAGTTTTTCCAAAAAGTATGCCGTTATCTCTTGTAGATCAAAAGTGCTTGGCATTCATAATTTTGCTTGTGGCATTCTCTAATGCGTAAATTGGATAGCACTTTTGACATAGAAGTGAAGAGCACCTGCTAATCAATTTTTTTGTTGAAAAATTAGGGCACTATCTCTTGTAGATAAAAAGTGCTTGGCATTCAGAAAATACCACAGGCAAAATTCTGAATGCCAAGCACTTTTTATCTACAAGAGATCAAAAGTGCTTGGCATTTAGAATTTTGCCTTTGGCATTCTCTAGTGCGTAAATTGGACATTTTAAGTGCATTTTTAAACTACAGAGAATGGTATTGGAAGACGTAGAAATGGCTAGCACTTTTGACATAGAAGTGAAGAGCACCTGCTAATCAAGTTTTTTGTTGAAAAATTAGGGCACTATCTCTTGTAGATAAAAAGTGCTTGGCATTCAGAATTTTGCCTGAAGTATTTTCTAATGCGTAAATTGGACATTTTAAATGACATTTTTAAACTACAGAGAATGGTATTGGCAGACGTAGTAATGGCTAGCACTTTTGACAGAGATGTGAAGAGCACCTGCTAATCAAGTTTTTCCAAAAATTATGCCGTTATCTCTTGTAAATCAAAAGTACTTGGCATTCAGAATTTTGCTTGTGGCATTCTCTAATGCGTAAATTCGACATTTTTAAGTGCATTTTTAAACTACAGAGAATGGTATTGGCAGACGTAGTAATGGCTAGCACTTTTGACTCAGAAGTGAAGAGCACCTGCTAATCAAGTTTTTCCAAAAATTATGCCGTTATCTCTTGTAGATCAAAAGTGCTTGGCATTCAGAATTTTGCCTGAAGTATTTTCTAATGCGTAAATTGGACATTTTAAATGACATTTTAAAACTACGGAGAATGGTATTGGAAGACGTTTGAATGGCTAGCACTTTTGACAGAGAAGTGAAGAGCACCTGCTAATCAAGTTTTTCCAAAAATTATGCCGCTCTCTCTTGTAGATCAAAAGTACTTGGCATTCATAATTTTGCCTGTGGCATTCTCTAACGCGTAAATTGGACATTTTAAAGGACATTTATAAACTGCAGAGAATGGTATTGGAAGACGTTTAAATGGCTAGCACTTTTGACAGAAAAGTGAAGAGCACCTGCTAATCCAGTGGTTCTTAACCAGGGGTACTCGTACCTCTTGGGGGTACTTGAGAGACATTGTGGGGGTACGAAGAATTATCCGGTAATAAAATCCGCTTTAAAGGTTTACTACAATTTACTCTGACCACTGTACAAATACTGTACACACTTTTGCACAAATTAAAAATTCTACAGAAAATAATTCACTTTCTGGCATGTGCACAATCTCACAGATGTATGTTGCAGTTTATATTTTTTTCTTGATTTATTTCAGAGCATAAACTTTTGTCCTGTGATAAGGTATGCTGGTAGGGAGGGCGTACTTCGTTCTCTTATATGTTTCAGGGGTACGGAATCCTAAAAAGGTTAAGAACCACTGTGCTAATCAATTAAGCAAAAGAGAATACCACAGGCAAAATTCTGATTGCCAAGCACTTTTGATATACAATAGATAGTGCTAGCCATTCACACATCTGTCAATACCATTCTCAGTAGTTTAAAAATGTCCACTTTAAGCAATAGAGAATGAATGTCCACGAAAAAACACGAAATAAAATGACCACAGGCAAACTTCTGGTTCAAAGCACTTTTGATATTCAAGAGATAGTGGCCTAATTTTTGAAAAATCTTCATTACTAGGTCCTCTTCACTTTCTTGTCAAAAGTGCTAGCCAATCACACGTCTGCCAATACCATTCTCTGTAGTTTAAAAATGTTCAATTTAAACAATAGATAAAATAGCACATGCAAAATTCTGAATGCCAAGCACTTTTGATATACATGAGATAGTGGCCTAATTTTTGAAAAAACCTGATTACTAGGTCCTCTTCACTTGCTTGTCAAAAGTGCTAGCCATTCACACGTCTGCCAATGCCGTTCTTGGTAGGTTAAAAATGTCCATTTTAACGGGTAGCCCGATGGCAATTTAGTTGCCTGCTGTCTACTTTTTGTCGCCTTTGCCACTTGTGAGTTGTGACACTAAATAGATTTACAGCGATTTAAAACAAGATTTCAAGATTTGATTGAGCAGTAGCATCTGCCACGTGACTCTTACTCTTAGTAGCATTGACACTAGTAGGCCTATGGGCCAAAGAGAAGTAATGTTCGACTTAACACGCACAATTTGTGAAATTGAAGCAGAATAATTTGAAATTGACTTGAGCATAAGAAATTACAGACATGGAACCTATTGATGCCAGACCTGTGATTTTGTGTCCAAAATGCTCTAAAACACACCTAGGAGCATCTACGTTTTCAAAAATTTATCCGGGGAGAAACCCCTGACCCCCATTCATGGGGAGGCCGCGGTAAACGCGGCCATGAAGGGAAGTGTCTAACGCGAGGAATGGGAGAAAGCAGGGTATTTCTAACATTATCAATTCAGGGGTATTTCAGGGTTACTCCTAACCCTAACCTAGGATTAACCGGAACCCCCACTCTCAAACGTCTGGCGCCGCCCCTGGAGTCACCAGAAATAGCATGTGAAGCTTCCGAAACTTAGATAGTAGATACTAGATGTTATATTAGTTTTTAAACAGATTTATTGGCTTATTCTGAATCTTTGTCGGCTATATTTTCAACAGTTTGAGTTTCTGTAGAATCCTGCCTCTTGGGCCTATATAGAAATCCCGATTACATATAAGTTTAGGCGCCGGTCCCTTCCAAAATAATGTTAATAGATACAAAAGAAACATGTGCAGTTGTGCACTGATACATCGAACTCGCTCATTCCGAAATCTAGCTACATCGGGTGCCTTGCGCTTCGATTTAACTGGATTATAATGTAAATATTTGACGTTGGTCGACAGCGGTTTGTTTATACGGTATTCGGCTATTAACATGACACCTCTTCCCCCTACACCTCTTCCAGGGGTGGTGCTGGCTCTCACTAAAACAGACTGATGTTAAAGCTATTCGTTTAGAATTCTAAAGGGGAGAATTAACCTTTGGAAATTGCAACCTGAACACTATAACTAATTCCACAAAAATTAGAATGGACCGTATGAAAACGAAAGAGATGACAGATAGGCTATAGGCCTACAGTACAGTAGAAACTTTAATTCAGAGGCGGATCTACGGGTACGGGGTGCAGATGTCCCCGTGGGCCGAGGTGGGGGGGCGCCAAAATTGGTTTAAGGTAAGGAGTTCCGCTTGCTACGGGCGATGACCTTTTTGCTTGTCAGAGTATTCGCGAAGTTGAATGAAGAATGAAGGGGCGCCAAGATGGGCAGAACGGCGCCCTTTTTGGCTTGTTAGGGGTTTCGTCAAGTTGAGGGGGCGCCATTAGTATTTGGCCTTGGGCGCCGGACACCCTAGCTCCGCTACTGCGTTAATTACTGAACTGTGTTTACACGATCAGTCAAAATGAGCTGCTAGCGCTGAGCGCTGATGTCTCGATGGCCGGCTCAGCCGCTGTGGTAGGCCAAAGACTGACCGCAGTGGGCTTAATTGTTTCGCTTTGTCTAGTGACACCGCTTGAATGTCAAGGAACTGAAGTAAACAAATTTTCACGTGTGACTGAAATCTATAGATACACTGTAGATCCGATTATTTTAAAATTTTGTTTATGTAAATCTTAACATTTGAGCATAAAAGCGAAAGTTTAGATGGCACAACAACAGCAGTAAAATGTAGTAAAAAAGTGTTGACGAAAAATTGTCGAGTCAATTTTTGCGCCCCCTCTGGTCTGCGCCCGGGGCCACCGCCCCACCCGCCCCCTCTGCCCGCTACTCACTGTACGACTGTCTGTAGCAGGCTTTAAGCATCGCCATAGACAATGTTTCTCACACAAATATGTAGCCTCTAGTTCCAAACGAAGAAATGAAAATCACGAGCTAAATTTTTAAATCAATAAACTGATCACATGGAGGCAGTAGCGTCATTTCACACTTTTCTTGGGGGCGAGATAATGTTTTGGCAAATTTTTGCAAAATGTTGGCAAATTTTTGGGCCAAAGTTGGCAAATTTGCAAATTTTTAATATATTTTTGGCAAATTTTTGGCAATTTTTTAAATTTTTTGCGCATTAATACATTATAAATTAATTTTTTCATTTCCTTGGGGGCCACGGCCCCCTGCCTCCAAATGACGCCATTGCTATATTCTATGCCAATTTAGATTGACTAACACATCTGTCTTCAAACGCTGAGTAAACAAAACATTGCGTTAACGAATAAAGAAGGAATAGTAGCGTATCAATATATTGCACATGGAATATATTCTGTACTGATAATCAATAAATAGGTCTAGTTTAAGTGAGAAAAAAATCAACATTACAAACGTAGGCCTATAAAAGATAGACTTATAAAATTATAGACGCAAACCAATACAAACCAGCTGTCGTGGGTGTCGTCTTCTTTTTCTGTCTGAAATTTGATTTTTATGTGACCAAGAGACCACTGCATGACTGCACCCTTCGAAGTCAATATAGGCATAAACTGCACCTGCATGTGCTGCTGCGTATGCAGCGTAGTTACTTGGCTACTGGAGTACTGTACTGTACGGTACTGTACTGTACCTGGATTGTGGATGCAGTGACCACATTACATTAGTGCCCTCAAGTGATTGAAAGGAAGCTGCACACAATTTCGCGCTGCCATCTAGGGATTGTTCTTAAAACATTGATTGCTTGCTAATTATAAATGGCATACAGTGTATATTGATATGGCCTTTAAATTGAAAATGTGAAGACTATATCTAGATATATATAGCCGTCAGTCGCTATATAGGCAGTTATAATTCGGATATATAATTTATTTATATTTAAATTTTTATTTATTTCGGATGCGTGCATGCGTAGGGCTATATATAGGCCTAGGCCTATGTACGCGGTTATATAGATCCCTACGATCAATATATATAATTATTATTTTGGATATAATATATATATATATATATATATATATATATATATATATATATATATATATATATATATATATATATATATATATTGCATGCATGCTATATGCATGGTCCGCCGCACGTCGCGTACGTCTTCAGCCTACCGACGTCGCAATAAGGTCGGCTGCAGACGCAGACGAAGCAGACCAGAATGGGCTGGTCGGACAGGGCCCACCGACGTCGGCTCTTTGCAGGGACCCTAACCCTAACCCATAGTCCTTATATGCACTATGCCCTAACCCTAACGAACTATGGGTAGCCATCATTTACATTTCTATAGCGCTTTTTAAATCTTAGCTTAATAGTTTTGCAACAAGTACACGGTGCTTTTACAATATTGGAACAAATATTTAAAAATTATGGGAAAAAATTTCATGGTCCAAAAAGGTGACGGAACTCAGTTCCGGCGCGTTCCGGCTGACTTTCAGCACTGGTCCTATCCTAAAACTGTCGTGAATAAAATCGAGCATGGTTTCTGGCGCCCCTCACAACACGACACCCGGTGTAGTGAGTTAAAATGAATTCCTTGAAAAAATGAATCCCACCTCATTATTACACGTATAACAAAGAATTCCTGTAGGCCTATAGAATTTCTACTGCCAACAATAATTTTTAAAAACAGCACATTTTTATACGAAATTTATACGTTTGGGGCTGTCCATTAATTATGTCAACAATATTTGGGCAATTTTTGACCCCCTCCCCTTGTCAACAACTGTCAAATTTTACTTACCTCCCCCCATAATTACGTAAACAACTTTTGACCCTCCAAGAACAATGACAGATCCCAATAACAAGGTTATTATTATTTTTTGCGGTGATGACCATGTTTCCCTTTTTTTGCTCGTCGAGTGTCAAAATGTGATGGTTATGACCTTTTTTGCTATGCTTTTTCCATTGTAATAAGTAGTATTCCATGAAATTTCCTAGTTTTTGATTATTTGTAAAAAGTGAAATTGTTGACGTCAACTTCTCTTGGCCCCTCCCCTGTCAACAACTGTCAAACTTTTTCGAACCCCCTCCCCCTAAATTGTTGACGTAATTAATGGACAGCCCCTTTCCAGATCCTTATATTGATACTTTTCTGCACTTACATAAACGCTATACTCTTACGGCATGTTTAATTACTGTATTTCACTTACGAAGCTTCATCTTTTGTACTTTTGCAAAATTTAATATATCATGAAATTATTTTATAAATTATACTTCGTATCATTATAGGGGAGCTATAAAAATGCAGAGGAAGTTAATATTCTACATATAATAAAGAGATAGGAAGTCTTTATTACACGTATAAAAATGACTTGGGGATTCATCTTTAAGCAGATTCTTTTTTTTGACTTTGATACCGGAGCAGCTTACCCCCCGGGAACCCTCTGGGCCCCCTCCCAGCTACAGCTTTGCCTTGCAGTAACCTATAGGCCATAATAGTGTGGAGTAAGGCACGTAGTACGGTAGTACGTACAACAGTAGGCCTACAAATCCTTTCTCAACATCTCAAGCTCTGCTGGGAGAAATATCTTTGCTTATTAAAGAATCAAAACTGTATGTATGCCTACAAGCTCTCACAATCTCTATGTATACCGCAAACTCAACGGTAGGCCTGTCAACAGTAAAAAAAAAGGCAGGCAGGCCCATACATGCCCTGTCTTGAATCGAATACGAGGCGTTGTACTACATGCCGTTGTTGCGCCTGCCAAACGCGGCGTCGTGAGAACTGACAGGTATACGCTGTAGGCCTACATATAGGCCTAGGCCTACATACAAATACGCGCGCGTGCGCATGTGTCAATAAATCAAAACAGGTCCAGGCCCATTCGAAATTATCTCATCATGAATGTAAGCGACGTTATAATTTCCTCAAAACAGATAGGCTACTAAAAATACCCCTTCCGATACAAGCAGTGGCACACACACACACACACACACACACACACACACACAAGTACCTCGGTTCAGCATGAGCTGAAAAATATCCCACCTGTTTGATCGCGCAGGCCTATTCCTGTCTAGTGTCGATAAGCAAGTTCAGCCTTGCAAAATTGCAAATAAGATACAGTAGCAGTGGTTATGATTATTTATCGATCTAAGTTATTAAACTTAGCGTTATTTAAAGTGGCTCATGAGGCATTAGGGCCTACTGTCTGTATGAAAGCCACTATAGGGGCGCTATCGGGGCTACGTCAGCCTACCGCTCCACTCACTCTGCCTTCTTCCACCCTACAACTAAAATTAACTGCAATATCACAATGAGTTCGGGGGTAAGACCGAGAAAAAATGTCAGCGCGACCTAATCTATTTTCAATACCAGACAAAATTGCAACTACAGTAGTGTTATATATCCGTAGGCTATAAGATTTTCTAAGCTGTAATTTCATTAATAAGCAATACAGCGGTAAAATCAGTGCTTCACTTGCGTGAAGCACTGATTTTCAAATGAAGCATTTGAAAGGTTTTATCATGGACACTTGTCGAGCACTAAATACTCTAATGCTTTCTTTTAAAGTTTGTTTTGAATTATTTTGATTTGGTGTGCCATCGGCTGGTGTTTCTGAGCATTATTAAGTGGCACCAGGGCCGCCGAGACGAGCAGGGGCAAATGTACAGGGGCCCGGCGGCCTGGAGGGGGCCCGGGCCGATGATGAAGATGCAATATCAACAATAATAACACAAAAAAGGTCAACATGGTATGTTCATAGGGTCCCGGCGTGTAAAAAAAGGTCATCACCACTTTTCGAGAGTTGCAACACGTATTGTTCATTCGTCCGTGAAATCAATGACAAGCAAGAAAAAGGTCATCAGCAATTTTCCCCAGATTTGACTTGTCAAGGGCCCGCCCACCAGTGGCGTTCTAATTAGGCTTGGTGTCACCCGGTGCGGAAACGTGGTGACAAGCAAAAAAAGGTTATCGTCCTTCTGGAGATGAAAACGTTGGTGAGTGACACGCACACAAAACAATCTTAGCTTGGTGTCACCCCTCTACTGGGTGTCACACGGTCCGGTCCGCACCCCCTAGGAACGCCACTACCGCCGACCCTTCTGCACAGGGGCCCGGAATTTCTCTCGGCGGCCCTGAGTGGCGCTATAGAAGTTCAAGATTAGATGCGATTGTCTTCATGGATGGAAATACGAGCCGTTCACCGGGATTTATCTACACCCCCAGCGGGGGGTTACACCCCGGTTTTTGACAGACACCCCCTGTCAGTGTGATGCTGGCTAGGCCTATATATCACCCAAACAAACATATAAGTAGTATGAAGCTGCTGTGAAGGACAGTGGTGTTATGATGCAGCCGTTTCGTACTGTGTATTATATGTTCATATCAGAAATTTCAGTTTGCAGATGAAACAAAACCACTTAAAATCGCATATTATACGAAAAACTAGCCGTATTAAACTCGACACTGGACATTGACCCCCCCCCCACACACACACACACACAATTTTGGATCACCCCCAAACGCAAATTCCTGGGAAAAAGCCTGTTGCTGGAGTCGCCGGGGCTCGACGTTCGAATGCCCCTTAATCTAATTTCCAGTCAATACGCGGAAATGCTAAAGCAGTCCTCATGTTCCTTCAATAGCATGTTCTTAAAACCCGCTTCCAATGAACTTGCTATTTACTAATGAACAAAATTAATGTTTTAATTAACACATGGCAACGCAGTAGGAATCATGCCCTGCAATTGGAGCCTAGCGGGTTCCAATCCGACCCTTGTCATTGCATAGCAACCATGGGAAGTTGTTCACCTCCGACATTCCCGCACTTATGATTCCTCACTCAGCGAATGACTTAATTTGTGCTAAAAACCATGTACACTTGTACAGTGTAATGAAACTAGCTATCATTAAAATGTTAAATGTAAAAAATTCACTTTAAGAGCTTATCTTTTTAAAGCTTTAGCTTATTTTTGGCTGGTCACAAAATGTCTGGAAATATTTGCTTAATAATTGAATGAGTCTTGAAAGGAGTAAACAATAGAGTGGCTCTTATATAAGATTAACTGATTTTAACGGACATTTAATTACAAATGGAAACAATCACTTTACAAACCAAGTATAAAGGAACTCTTGTGGTAATGGAAAAACTCTGATGAAACAGTTCAGTGCCTACAATGTTACACTTCAGTGTATCACACATCCCTGCACACGACGTCCTCAGGAAAATGAACTGGCCGTGGCAAGGTAACTGCAAGAAGGCAAACAAGTAGTACACGGCAAAACATACACACACCTTCACTGGTCAAGTGCTCATCAGGCTAATAAATACCAGAAAAAATAACAGCAAGTCATTAAAAACGACCTACATCATTAGCCTAACATAAACATATCAACACTGTTTTCATCCAACGGCAAATTGATTGAAGCAACTTTCAAAACATTCCACTCGATGCAACGCTTCAAATAGAAATATCTCTCCTAAGTAACATAGTCAACCAGACACAGCTTAAATTACCATCTATTAGTACAAAACAAACAAAACCGTATATTCTATAATCTACCCGATGTTTTGACACACAATCAAAAGAAAAAAGGAGTAAAACTAAATGCAACAGAGTGTTACATCGATATACAAAAACAACAATCAACACATAATAATACAATTCACCCGTCTGTACATAAAAACAAAATTTAGTCAACATATTGGCAGGCAAGATGCTTACAAATGATCCCCTCCAGGCTGTCATGGCATATTAAGCATGCTAAGAACAGATAACAGAACTCGACAGTATGCCATCATAATTGCTTTGGTGCAAACTGGCAGCAAGAAATTGCAAATTGTAAAAAAAACAGCAAGACAGATGCAACAACACATGAAAGTCTGCTACATAAAAGTCTTCAGTAATTTGATCAGAAAATGAGAATTTGCATACTGCACATGTACCGGTATTCTGTTGTGCAGGGAAGACCATTTTGCACATGCTTAAGTTGAAACATCGACTATTTTAAAGGCATCCTTTTAAAATTATCATTGAAACCTGTGGAGGCAACACTGATATATATATATATATATATAACATAGAAGACAATAAAACAGAGGCTGTCGTCATGGACAACTCATACGAGTTGGTCAACCAATCTGAAAGTCGACCAGTACTGACAAGCAGCAATTGATCAGCAAATCTTGTTGGCACAGACAATAGAAAATCTGCCAACAATATCAAAAAGTGTCTTCCTTAGAATTATTATGACACCTAAAACCAGAATTACTTACATAAACCAAGTTGATACTTGGCTCTGTGTTGTACTACATGCGTGGACATCCATTTCTCCAGAAGCTTGTATTGCATTAATTGGTTCCAACAATCAGGCCAAAGTTGCTTAATGGTAAATCTGAGTAAATCAATTCTAAACTGTCAGCTTTCATGTTCAGTGGACTAGAAGGTTTGCTATGTGTTAATCAAAAGCTTGTCGTAACTGAATACAAATCATGTGGAAATTTAAAATATAAATGAAAAACTGCCTCCTGGTGGGGAAAACCGAGGATCCAGCGCCTCTGGAGTTTGTACTAAAAAAGGTTTTCAGTAAAATCAATTTACTAGAATTTTTCTTCAGAAGCAACGTACTAACAGTCCAAACATCATATTCATAGGCCCACAGGTCAAAACACTAAATAAAACACAAGTCCAAAGGAAAACATACACTTGACAAGTTCTGCACTGAAATGTTGCAATCAATAAAATAGCATATCATTTGACAACAAGACAATTGAAATATAGAGAAAAATAATAACATAACCAAACATGTGTGCTGTTGCTATGGTAACTTCTTAGCAACAAAACAAACACCATAATGTCTAGAGCACGATCAAGAAATGATGTTGAAAGAGGTTAATGGCAGTTTTAGCATAGTGGTCTACTGTGGAATTAATGTTAGAAGAATTTGAGTTATTGTAGTGGGAGGTCACAGAAATTGCAGAATCGGAAGAATTTTCGACTGACTCTGAAGACCATTCATGAATACCAAACTCTCAGATCGCTCGAAACACCAACAAAATAAAATCATGTAAAATACAAGTAATGCTACAGAAAACTGGTGACATCGATAAAACAATTACACCTAGACAAAACATCATACAGCCAAGATGACTCACACAGAGACAAATTGACAGAATGCAAAACAATCCCAATAATTCAAGCCAGAAGTTTCAATCCATCTTAAACCTAACATTTATTATGTCGCTACAGTTCTACTCTGGCAATTGCTACAGTTTCTCAGGAGACGGCTACAGTTTTATTAAAACAAACAAAAACAAAACATAAACTGAAGTAGATCGATTTGTCTCCAAATGAACCGGCAAGATTACCGGCATCATATAACGGTCCTTGTGAGCGAAACAGGTCTACAATCTGCTTGCAAACTCACTCCAACTTCAATGTGCAGAGAATTAAGCTATTCGCTGGTGGCAGTCAGTATAAAGTGGTCTGGCAGACATGCAATCACTGGCCATCAATGCCAGCCAAACTGCAGTCCATGCTCGGTGCCTGCATCCACGGGTGACTTAGCAGCTCGTCCAGGGACAGACGTTGAAGAGGATCAAACGTCAAACAACAATGAATCAGATCTTTAACTTCTGTAAAAATTTAAACAATTCAAGATCTGTAAGTATTCATCAGGGAGCGTGAAATCAATAAAAAAAATTTGATAAACAGCTTTTACAACTTTATTTCTATCAATAAGACACCTGTACAAACCACAAGGATGATGAAGCAGCTTCCATATTAAACCTGTGACTATGTACATCACTGTGACAAAGAATAGGCTTGTGGAAGCACGATCAGTAAATATTAAATTTATTCTACCGATGAAATCTGAAGGCAAAAAATAAACCTCCTTTCAAGCGACTTACTAACGAAAATACATTCCAACGAGTTTAAAAATGAAATATATCATCAATATTATCGACATGTTTCTCACCTGAAGAGACCTGTTTTCGGAATGTTACGTTTGCCCTGACAATCTGTTCATCTCTTTCGAATGGAATGTCGCCACACACCATGTCATACAGAAGGACTCCGAGTGACCAGACAGTCGCAGGAATGGCATCGTAACGATGGTGTATTATCCATTCAGGCGGACTGTAAACTCTTGTACCTAAACAACAAAGAATTCAAAACACATAATTCCAAGTCAAACAGAACGAGCAAAACGGTTCCACAGATGGCGCCAAACAATTCCGCATGCTAAGTAAAACCCTTCCACAGCATTCTGTTCAGTCTGACTGAATGACCCACTCATTCAATAAGGGAAACTGCAGTTGCCTAGCGATCGTATAACTAGACATTGTGCTGCGCTAAATACGCAGCAACTGATCAAACCCCAAATACAAAAATATGTTGCAGTGTCTATTGCACTTATATATTTTATTCATTTCAAGGCTATCCCCAAACTATACCAAATTTAGACAGTGAGCCCAGTTAAGATAGGATGTTAAAAAATTGCCTAGGACAGTTAAGACAGGATGTTAAAAAATTGCCTAGGATATTCATTTGGTCCCAATGTCCTTTATAGAACCAGTCAAGCCAGAAGCCTAAAAGTCTCAAGCACTTTCAGTATATCAGTCAACTACAGAATGAAATTCAAGGCAAAACCAATCAATCACTTCAAGTGATTTACTCACTCAAAGCATACATAGACCATGCAAAAATACATATCTACAGCTCTGAACCCAATGCAATTACTATCACAAAATACCAGCAAAAAATACACTTAGACATGGCTCCATCCTACTTGCTTTCAATGACCACAGTGATATCCTAACTGACTGCCAAACTATAGAATCTTAATTAAGGACTAAATATCAGCATTAGACCCATTCTCATAGGGACAAAATGTATTTATGTCTAAAGACCTGGCCCGCTAGACAAATCAAAGAGGCAAAATAACTAATGGCCTTGTCAATGAACAATCAAAATAGGCTTCAAATTAATCATGTGCTAGGACTGCTGTAAAAAACGGCTCTGCAGAAGAAATTCAATGACCATTTTCAAAAAGAGCTACAAGCAGGAAAAAGGAGACAAAAGAAAAGAAGCCAGCCTTAACAGACAGCTGTGAAACATCTTGCCACGCCAATCACAAATTGATTTTTACAGGCAACAAACTTCCTCAGGTCTTGGCAATGAAATCTCGAGAGGGTGGAGAGTCAGTTGGGGAGGGTGCAGAGGTGATGACTAACCTGATTATAGATTTATAATTCACCCTACCTATGGCAGACAGTCTGTAAAAGCAGTTGTTAGAATTTCAGCCAGAAAAGTCACTCAGATAGTGAACACTGCAGTAATCAAGACAAATACAAGACTCTTTATATGGCAATCTCTGTGCTAGTATTGAGACCTCTATGCTAAATAATATGATATGCTAACTACTTCCAAATAACTCAGAAAATGGACATGATAAATGACACTATTATGAATGTCCAGTCTACAATGAGCACAACTGCATAACTGAGAATCACATGTTCACGCCTTATCATTATTACATCTGTAACAGTAGTCAATTCCAGACACAACATCATGCCAATTTAGACTAAATTTCCTCAGCTTCAAACCATAGAGCTTCATGGAATTACCCAATGCAGCCACAGTAAAAGCTTCTGTGATATAAAATCTTTATCTCTCCGGTCCAAAGGCCACTCCAACATATATATATCAACCAATTAAAGTAATCCTACCTGAATCTCTAACTAGCACCTGTCACATGACTAAAACCCAGTAATTGATTGAAAAATAATACAAGTGATATTTATTTTAAAATAATATAATTCTGACCTTCAAATTCAGTATAAGCCGTATCTTTGAGAAACGTGGATGAGCCAAAATCGATGACCTTTAAGCGCCGCGTTTCAAGGTCGACAAGGATGTTTTCATCTTTGATGTCTCGATGAACAACACCAGCCGTGTGCAAATCCTTCACTGTACAGATAATCTGGCGCAGGAACTGCCGCGCCTCACTCTCCGTCAGCGAGCCGCGTTCCGTTATGTAGTCAAACAAATCCTGGACTCTACGGGGCCGCTCCATCACGAGTATGAAACTGTCTGGCCTCTCGTAGTGGTCGAGGAGTCGAACGACGCCCTTCAAGCGGGCAACTTTCTGCATAAGGTGGATTTCCATAGGAATAATTGTGTCATTCACCTACAGTAACACAAAACCAATAATTACCAAAAAGTCTCCAACAATAGTCAATAGTGCAGTAATTTACATAAAGCAAGAAAGAAAAGCAAAACAAATCATAAAACCAACACAAGAGGCATGAACACAAAAATATACAGCACAGTTAAAATTACAACCATGGTCAGTGACAAAATACTAAAATAAAATCATGCCCAATATAATGTATTAATAATGTATTGATTAAGAATCACTCTGAGCTTATACAACGACTGTTTCAATATAAGATAACTTCATGCTAATTAGGATTAAAACATTGTGAATTGCTGGGCTCCCTGTTGTGTTCTGGACAACTTTAATACAGATGAACCGCTTAAAAAGGCTGCCTCAAAAAATCTCAATTTCTGGCCAAGAATTCACGCAAATAAGCTTTCTAAAAATGAAAAACAAGTTCACTTCCTGATTTTATATGCCAGTGACAATATAAACAGGCTGGAGAGAAAGGAGCAAGAAAAATCCCATATATCAGAACAAAACAAGCACACGACTAGCAGGGAAACACTTGAAAGTAGGATGGTTAAAGTCCGTTGACAGGTTGCTGCTAAAATGAAACCCAGTCAGCACCACTTGGTAAACAGCCAATCCCAGGCAGTCTCACGTGAAAGGAAAAACCATTCGGTGTGGTTGGTTAGATGCTTTTTCTATAAACCGAAAGCAAATGAGAATGTGTGCAAATGAGAATAACCTGAACACATCTGATCATGTGCTAGAGTACAGAAGCAACAGCACCAGCTGAGTGACATCAGTACTTGCCAAAGAAAATGAACTACATGCCATTTTTCGAAAAACCACACACATTACTCATGTCTTAAAACCAACCAACATAAACAACCACCAGTGTACCAGTACTACTACAAAACAGCTTCTTAATATGTTAAAATAATTAATATCTTCTATATTGCAGATGAATTTTACCATAGAAACAAAAACACTGAAAGAATTTCAGATATATAATCAACAGCCCATAAAATGCATATAAAAGGATTCTTTCAGTCAAAAAATTTAAGATCAACTATAAAAAAAAGTCCTCAGCCAGCAAACCAAGAATCTGGACAAAGCCAAGGACAAAAGTTCAATATTCAAAGCAGGTAAGAACACATGATATGACTTTCAAACTCCTAATAATATATAATTACTTCCTGTCCTGTTGTGCCTCACCATTCAATTCTATGAAAGGGTTGGAATATTGGACTTCACAGACATTACCAACAAGGCTTACAATGAACTTACAAGCACTTACACGCAGTACACAGAAACTCAATATGGAGAAACAACACTGCCATTCTACATGGCAAAAATATCACAACTGCATCATTCATCACTACAAATGACTGACCTGAATTTTCTCTGCAACCTTCATTTTGTTTATGTGTTTTATTGCAACCTAAAATTTAAAAATCACATATAAAGTTCAAGTAACAGCAGTCACACCAAAACAATGCACCACTAGTTCAAATACACAAGCATTCAATATGCATCAGATATTCTTACAGTAATAAGAAAATGAACTCATCACAAAAATTATCATAACCTATTTGAAACAATCAATACAGCCATGCTCAAGTTTTCAAATAAATCTGTAAACTCTTAATCATGCATTGATTTCCTGCATCTTTTCATTTTTCTAACATATGACATTTTCCCACCATCCTTAATTTTTTTCAGCAGCAATTTAAAAATTACCAATTATCCATTCACTATGAAAATTGAATCATATTTAATGCAATAAGAGAGCTGCACAACAACAACTGCATTCAGTAGCATATTGTAGCAAAAAATCAAAATTTTAAAACCTGCTGCACATGCAAAAACTAACTAACTAATTTTCCCTTCATTAGCTTTTTTGAGATATGCTTGTCAGAAGATTTAATAAAGACCTTGCATTTAGATTCTGCAGATGGATTCTGCACCCTTAATCGATTAGTATGGAAATTCATGATCACTCAGAGGGAATTGCATATTCTATAGCACTACTGACTTCATGAATAAATCATTTATCAACAATGCATACCAATTTTCCATCAGACTTTCTCGTACCAGCGTAAACTGTTCCAAACCCTCCACTTCCAATGACATGTTCAACTGTGTAGATATCTTCAAATGATTCTTTTTCATCTTTTCTGACTGCAAAATAGATGAAAACTTGAAAATGCATGCCCATGATAAAACAGGGTTTTTGCCTTGCAACCACTGGGCCAGGCCACAGGCGGCATTCCGCTTTATTTTTCAATTAAATTAAGAAAATAAAACTGAATCCTTGGATTAAGGGTAAAAGGAAAACTAAAACCAACCGAAAACGCTTTCAATGTGCACACATGATACCACGATACACGAAACCAAAGTCAAAACCACTTATGCATCCGACACCTTCAGTAGACATGCCACTGGGCACCGTTACGTTGCAGTGGCGCTATAGTAGTCGAGTAATTGGCACTTAATTAAAGGCAGACAATGAACCCTTTCGGTCACTGACCCCGTCCAGTCTCCTCTTCCTCCTCTCCCTCCTCCTTCGTCTCCGCACCGTCCGACTCCTCCGTTTCCGTCCGCGAAATCCACATCACAGCGACGGACGAAATACACTTCGCTCGTATCCAATAAAAATGATACGCTCGTTTCGGGATATAATAAGGTTAGCGCCGTCAAATACGTTTGTAAATAACGCACACGCTACTGTTGTTGTTATTATACGGTGCACTCTATAGTCGTCGCCTTCGGCGTCCGTGTGTCTGTCCGTTGTCCTCGGTCGTTGATCTTCAACTGAAACTACAGACGGCGACGTGAACGTGTTAAACGACGTGGGAGGAGCCTAATCGCAGGTATTCGTTCGCGCACAGCCCGCCAAACGAGCTTTTTCAGCATAACCTGCTCCGTATTTGAATATATCGCTTCGCTAGAAGTTGAGGAGGAAGACTTCGAAGAGAAATCTGCGGATTGTAATTGGAATTTGCGTGAATTTTAAATTGGAGCGCGCACTATTTTGTCTCGCGTAGTGTCTGTCTACGCTTGTTTTGGTTGTGCGCAGATGTCTTTGGCCGCGTGCCAGACAAGCAGTAGGTACGTTTCGACTCTTGGCTCTTTGCCAGACGTTTGCTTATGCCAGTGGAATGTTGGGTGGTGCGCATTTGGGTCTGTAACTCTGTATTCCCAGACCCAACTGCGCATTAAGAATGCTTCCGCGGCCGCCGTTCAGAGGGAGGAGAAAGTGATTTCATGTCTAGATCTATGTGGCTAAGAATCTTGAGTCATACGCGGGACAGCAGCTTCCCAAACTTAGTCAGGGCTCTTGCATTTTAGACACGTCTGCGCAGTTGCAAATTTATCAAATGATGGTGTCTGATCTACGCCGCATTCGCACGATGACTCGGCTCTTTTGCGTCACGGAAAATCTATGCTTTGGCGTCTCATGTTGACGCGTGTCGTTTATGAATTATTCTCATGGCATAAACAAGTGGCATTTAACGAGAAGGCAGGAAGGCAGACAGACAGACAAGCAGGCAGGCAGAGACAGGCAGACTTAGACCAATATTTGCTAAAGCCTTGTAATACATATTCTATGACAGTTCCTCTTCCTGCGGTTGACAGATCCGTCGAGCGCATTTTTAGCCTATTTTAAAGAAAGCAGGAAGTGTTGGGGTACTCCAACTACTGATCGATCCTATTCTGTTTCAGCTGGCCAATGCATTTGATGATTTTGGTGGCTTAGATTATTGCAATTCCCTGTTCTTTTGGCATCACAAAATTAAACACTCTGAAACTCTAGAGATAACACAATACTTTAGCTAGGCCTATAGAATTATACCCAAATCTCCCAAGTTTGAACATATATCCATATTTTGATTGATTTCTTGATTGATTGCTTGATTTATTTGTTTATTTTTTGGTTTCTTGGTTGGTTGGTTGATTTAATTGGTTAATTGATTTAATTTATTTACTCACCCCGTAGATCATCCTCGATTAATTGAGGGGAAAGCTACACGTGAACATTGCTTGACAGCAAGGGGACTGTCCATTTTTTACGTCAGCAATTTTTGGAAATTTTTGAACCCGCCTTGTCAACAGCTGTCAAACTTTCGTTGACCCCTAAAACTATGTCAAAAACTTTGACACTCCCTTACAAGAGGCCTATGTCAAAAAATTTAGGCAATTTCTAACACCCTCCTTTGTCAACAACTATCGAACTTTCCGTGACCCCCTAATGAAATTATGTCAAAAACTTCGAGCTCTCCTCTACAAGCTAAAAATATTTTATACGGCTGGCTTTTATGCTAAAATAGATTTATAGAAATATTTTTTTATTTATTAAATTTATTGAAAAAATGAAATTTTTGACGTCAATTTATCTTGACCCTTTCCCCTGTCAACAAGTGTCAAACTTTTTTAAAAACCCTCCTCTTATTTTGTTGACGCAATTAATGGACAGCCCCTAGGCGCTGTCCATTAATTACGTCAACAAAATAGGGGAGGTTCGATAAAGTTTGACAGTTATTGACAGGGGAGGGAGATCAAGAGAAGTTGACGTTAACAATTTTTTTACAAATAATAAAAAAAACAGGAAATTTCATGGAATTATATTTTATGCAACGGAAAAGTCTAACAAGCTCTAAAAAGGTCATCACCGCTACATTTTGACACTCGATGGGCAAAAAGTGAAAAGGTATCATAACTGCAAATAATAATAACCTTCTAAACTTTTAGCGAAACCCGTCACTGATCTTAGGGGGGATCAAAGGTTTTTTGACATGATTATAGGGGTCACTGAAAGTTTGACAGTGTTGAGAAGGGAGGAGGGGTCAAAAATTGCCCAAAAATTATTGACGTAATTAATGAACGAGTTAGAAAATGCAGTCCTCCATCTTCTCGGTCTACTTCGATCTTCGAAATCTCGAACTCAGTCGACTGAACGCAGTCGAAATGGTTGCTAGACTGCGTGTTTCACTTCTCCACAACTCACTTCACTTAGCCTATGTTGACGTCGAGTGCCGAAGATTATCGAAAACGCGATTGCAATCTGCCGACAATTCAATGCGATGCCATGATCGAGGAGTGTTGAAGACACCATTTACTGCATTTAGGCTACTAACGTTAAATAACTACAGACTCTCTGCGAAAACTAAAATAAAGGCGAGAAATTCGTGGACAACGCTAATTAGGATTTACTATTATGCCAATACCGATAGCGCTGCACAAAATGCATGTTATAGTTGCTGGAGTGCAGTTTCACTCCTGCGACGTGGGATTTATGGCATCGGTGGATATATGGCCGTAAATTAACACTTCTTCGCATTTTTGTTATTCTCGCCGAAGAGTAGGCCTAAAGACCAACGCCTACTGACAGTGGCGTATTTACCATTGGGCCATTTGGGCCATGCCCCCCCACCTTTGGTCTTGCTTGACAAGCAAAAAAAGGTCGCCAACCTTTTTCCAAAGTTGTAACTTGTCAGGTCGAAAGTGTCTGGCCCCCCCTTACCGAAATTCTAAATACGCCACTGCCTACTGAGTGTGAAGTTTGTGAAGAAATCGTGTATCTGTTGGTAAACAAGACACAGTCATGCTCACTTGGCCTGTCACTGCACCGAATGATACGCAAACCGCCGCCTAGAGGCCTTTTACATGTGCTTTTATATTTTTAAAGATATTTTCGAAATTTTTCGCCATCATTATACATCTTACTTGTGTTTCGGATGAATGAAAAATAGCTTTTACGAGCTCAGTAGGCCTATAGGCCCTAAGTACTGCGTGTGTCTATGTACCGTATGCACATGTATGTAACCTATGTATATATGTATGTATGCAGCCTACGCATGTATATATATGTATGCATGCATGTATAGCCTATGTATATACAGTATGTAGCCAATGTATGTAACTTATAATGTAAGTATGTATATAAGTATGTATGTCTGTATACATGTATGTGCTATAGCATGACGGACGAAGATTCACTTTGTATGCCTAAGGCCTTTTGCGTATTATTCTAAGAATAGGTACGGTCTCATGATGTGTGTTGGCCCTGTTGCAAAATTGCATTGTTTTGCTGTATAGAATAATCGTACCAGTGTTACCCCTAGTCTTGTTCCTGTCATCAATACAAGCTATTTATTCCTGTTATATGCCTAGAGGAGGAAGTGACTATAGTTGCCCCGAGCTTTTAACTAATAAACTAATAAACAATAGACTAAACACAAAGCGCACACACAAACATGATATATATATATATATATATATATATATATATATATATATATATATATATATAAGGGCTTGGTTAGCAATTAATCAAGGATCTTGTATGCATATATATATATTTTTAATTGCTCAGAGAAAGTCTGGCATAGAACAAATTTAACGAGTACGTGATAAAGATACGAAGTTCAGTATTGGTGGGTATTTTCCTGTGATGTCAGTTGTACGAATAAGGATGCTATACTTGGAATCAACGTCGATTATATCGGTTGTTTATTGGATGATCTTCCTCTTTGCTGGAGGAAGAGGAAGTTAGGCAAACTAAATATATGGAACCAAGATCGCTTCATTGGCGGACTTCGACTTCTGAAACTGATCATACAGTAGATCAGTTAGTTCCGGGTATTTTACAAATCAGATAAGGGGCTGTCCATGCCTCGGGACAATGGCGCCACTCCCAAATTTCAGATCTCGAGGACATTTTGCTGGATTTCTAAATTTTCGATTTCCAAATTTTTCGCATATTCGGGAGCGAATATTCCATTTTGAAAAATTAGATGAGCAATGATCGCCCTCTGGCTTTTAGCTGCACTATAGAAACTGCTTCGGTCCTCGGTCGTGTGTGTATATATATATATATATATATATATATATATATATATATAGAGAGAGAGAGAGAGAGAGAGAGAGAGAGAGAGAGAGAGAGAGAGAGAGAGAGAGAGAGAGAGAGAAATGTTGACCGAGGCCTAAACGTAAGCCCAATGCTGAATGCGTGATCTGTTCCGTGCATGGGAAACGTGTATTTATTCAGTCAATAAGCCTCAAGACCCAGTTTTACAATGAGATTTTAACCGATACAGAAAGTTTCATGTAAACTTCTGATGCATTTGGTGAGAGTTGATGAGAGTAATTGAATCAATATGTAGGCCTATCTAAAACAGTGGTTCTTAACCGGGGTACTCGTACCCCTTGGGGGTACTTGAAGGACATTGTGGGGGTACTGAACAATCCTGAAATTAAGTCCCTTAAGGACTCATTACTCTTACTATAATTTACCCTGTATACTATATATACAAATACTGTAGATATTTTTGCAGTAAATTAGATATCCTAAAGAAAAATCCCACTTTATAGCATGTGCACAATCTGTAACAGATGTTTGTTGCAGTTTTCTAATAATAATTTATTTCAGTTTAAATTATATTTTCGATATATTGCACACTTTTGTCCCGGAATAGGGCACGGTGGTAGGGGTTACTTCGTTCTCTTATACTTGTTTCAGAGGTACATAATCGTAAAAAGGTTAAGAACCACTGATCTAAAAGGATGCCGAATTCAGGTTATGAGACCAGAAGTTCTATATCGCTAATTTCATGCCAGTAATTAATAATTGCCTCAGTTGGGAACTGAAGAATGACGCGTGGCTTCCTTCTATTTGTAACTATATATATATATATATATATATATATATATATATATATATATATATATATATCCTAAAGAAATATCCTATACATCCTATATATCCTAAATATATATATGTATATATATCGATAGAACCAAAGCCCAGTCTAAACATGGCCTAATATTATGCACCGACTTTAAGGTGGCGGGGGAGCGATAGCAATATGGCTTGTTGGTGATTTTCATGGACTGACGCCCCCGTCGTTTCGAATCCAGGTCGCTCAAAATACGTATAAACAGTGTCTCGTATATCGCCATTGGTAAAAAAAGGCATATACTCCATGAGTTGAGTCCATGGGCCAGCGAAGAACTGAACTCTCATCAACTCTGACCAACTGCATCAGTTATAACTAAAGGCAAATATCGCCATGGGTGGTAATAAACAACAAAGTCAACGAATTCAACCGGTGAGCTACAGAGGTCACCAAAGGTCACTCATCGACCTTTGAACCCTGCTCAGTTTGCGTCGCAAGAATTGTTTCGTCAGCATTTAGCATAGCGTTTGAAATGTTGCGCTCAACTGGGTTTCTTTCCTCTGAAATTTGCCTTCAGTTATAAATATACAGTAACACCGCGCTGGTTCTTAGTAGAGAGCAAGGGCGTAGCGACGGGTGGGTATATCAGTATATGTACGCGCCCCTCCCAAAAAAAAAATCAGTCTACCTTAAAGTTTTTTAATGTTTTGTTCACATATAGGGCATTAACATATGTGTTTTGATTTTGAAATAGCAATGACTAGTTAGGATGTATGTCCCTTTAATCAAATTCCTGGCTACGCCGCTGTTAGAGAGGCGCATATGCTGTACGTTTAGGCGCACTGGTCGAATAGGCGCAATCATTGGGTTAGATGTCAGACTACACTTCCTCCCAATATATCTTTTTTTCCTTTAAGGGGCCTGACAGTTAAAATCAAAAATTTCGACCAAATCGAGGTCCTACTGACCCTCTGTGCGTTAACCCATTTCTTCGGAATTTTATGGTTTCTTAAAAATCTAAATTATTGTTTAATTTTACGGCATTTCAGGCTTAACCTACTTTATATCAGCATTCACTAATCCGCGCCTTAATTAAAGCTTAAACCCCAACGATCTATAATAACAGTGGTAGACCCTATAAAGATAAAATATATGAAACAAATAGGCTAATAAAATGAGTTTCATTAGATTTCTTCTAGAAAACACAGGTTAATTAAGCTGCAAATAATAGAACACTTATTTTTATGTTTCGCAGAAATTGATGTAATTTTGCGTCGGTCTATATTAAGAACATCTCAAAATAGACAGTCATGGCGGTCATTCAAATTGCAATTAAGTTCAAGTTTAATTAATTACACTGAGGCTGATAGGCCTATCTATGGACACTCAATCGATTGTAGGCTTAGTTTGTAAAATTGCTATTATTAGCAGCATTTAGCATTTTAGAAGCATTGGTTTGCAGATGCAGTGAGTCTCATGACAAAATCGACATTTAAAATCATTCCAATTCCAATTGAAATTCGTTAAATTTCATATTGAGTTGATTGACTGCGTGTGCGTGTGTGTTTATGTGTGGGCGTGAGAGAGTGTGGGCGTGAGTGTGTGTGTGTGTGCATATCGTGCGAGTGTTGAGTGTGAGTGAGTTTAGTGATTTATATATTTTCTCATGAGCTCGTCCTCTCGATCAGCGCATCGGTTGCACTCTGTGATCTTTTGAGTGAAATGGCGCAGATCGAAACAACGCTCGCTCGGGTCGTCACTCCTTTGCTGCCCTCTGCACGACGAAGCCTCTCGAAGACAACGAACTTATCTGAGCTATTTGTTACAAGCGCAATCGCTCAGCTGCTCACAATCGACCTATTAGGCTACCACATGCATTTAGATAACTAGTATAATCGTACGCAGCACCGCCGTCTTCACCATTTCCAATTCCTTTTCCTCTTCTTTTCTCTGTCTGTCTGTCTGTCTGTCTGTCTGTCTGTCTGTCTGTCTCTCTCTCTCTCTCTCTCTCTCTCTCTCTCTCATTTGTCAGTGACAATTGGTCAACGTGTTGAGGGTTAATTGAATCCGATGCAATCTTTAGCGCTCGTGTACTGCGTACTCCCAAAAGTACTAATTTGTAAGAAAACCTTTTACTGTTTCACCGATTGCCTTAGATTAGGGGAGGGAAACTTACGGCCCGCCCGCGGGCCAGATGTGGCCCGCTAGAGGCTTTAGAGTGACCCACCGATGAATTATGCGCAACATGTAAATTTCGGCAGCTAATAACTCATAATGTAACAAAAACAATACATACGAAAATTCCCTACAATGCGATATATATATATATATATATATATATATATATATATATACACACACACAAGGAGATAAAATCATTTTCAGAAGTACGGCAATATGCCCGTCCTGCCTTAGATGAATTTAACGACACTACAGTAGATGCAAGTGCTTTTGAATCGAAGACCGTAGACACAGTAGACCCTGTTTCAAACCCTCTACGCAGTAAACGACAATTCTTTTGTCTCATTTATTTACTTATTATGCTTTGATTACTGCTTTAAATTTGTTGTCGAAATATTCAAGATATCGCAGCGATAGAGATCATTCTATCCAAGTTGTTTACAAGAATAGCGTATTTTCGTATTATAATAAAAATGCTTGTTATCGTTATATCTAGAAGCAATCGATATCCGTCTGGGCGTTGTTATTGAGGGCAACGGCCGAGCACTAAGCACGGACCGTGTTAATTGGCGATTTCAAAGGATCTGGTTGTCATGACAACGGCTGCCATAAAAGCCGCACTTTGTGGAGCCCGATTCTCACGAAAAGCCGTCAACACCTAAGATCATCATCGTCATCATCCCTGGCGCGGAGTGACTGGTTGTTGTTGGCACTCGATCATTCAATAACACGGTGCCGCGCGTGTGGTGGCCCCTGCTGCGCGCGCGCGCGCCTGTGTGCGTATTTGTGTTTGTGTGTGTGCGCGTGCGTGCGTAGGCGTACTACTACGCATCATATTAATATTGACTTGAGACTATAGCGCCTTATGTGAATGCGATTCATAAATTTATCGCCGCGTGGGTGGTGCCGTTGTCATGGCGACATTTATCAGAGAACGTGACTTGCCCAAACGTGATTTTAGTACGGCATCGGATATATATATGTATTATATATATGTATTATATATATGTATTATATATATGTATTATATATATATATATGCCTACTACTATAATATGGGTATATATACATATGTTACGTATGGACACTACTATAATATAGCATATGAGAGTGAGACATTAAAGTACGTGCATAGCTTATGATTGATCTCTTTCTAAAATCTCACCCAAGTTATACAAACACGTATGTATTACTATACAATGCACACGCACACGATCACACACAAAACTATACACATATATATATATATAGATACATAGATACATATATACGTACATATATACATGCATGCATACACACATAAATACATAGATGCGTACTTACATACATACATAGGGCCTACAGCTACCTCTTTATTGATCTGTTACCATGCATTTTAGGGTCTCAAGGTTATAGTGATGATAGTGATGCTTCTTTCCTAACATATGGAATCATGCAGTATGATCTGGCATAATGCTTGTCATGTGAATTCCTTACGAAGTTACGCCGACCACCTGTGTCCTCTCTTTTGTCTCTGTGATCACGTCTGCGTCATAAGATTGTGCGAATTAAAGTCAATATTGTCATCATCTTAACAAGTCCTTGTCATCTTAAGAAGACTTCAAGAGATTTATACAACACTAAAAACTAGCTCTTCAAAAGCACAGCCCAATTCACAACGACAAGGGTTATCGACTATCGAGTAAGCAAGTAAGCAAACTTCGACTAAGCAATTAACTAAAATCTCGTGAATTTATGTAGCGCTTTCTAGTTGTACCGTAGTATAGCTGCTTATTATAATATTATTCTTAGGCGCTAAGGACGTTAAGCCTATGGGAATGTCATTTAGGTTCCCACGATTAGCGTCTTCAAAACCCGTGATTAGTTTCCCATTGGCTTCGCGCATCGTCTATTTAACAGCACTCGGCCGAGCACCAGCATTGCCTTCAGTAATGGCTCAAGGCCCGTAGATAGGTGCTATCGAGCGCTTGCCAGAATGGGCGTGTGACATTCGCTGTTGTGTCTCATGACGATCACGTGTCCTAATAGTTTGTTTCAGAAAAACGCTATCAAAAATCTCGTGTGTAAAAAAGCGAAAGTACGAACGGTGGGCGATTCTAACTGAAACTGTTTCACATCAATCGATGCGCTGCGCAATAGGCCAAATGTTGCCTGTATTAGCAGGTCTTCCGTGTGATTATAGACTGTGATAGTCTGATGCTGGTACTGCTACTGCGCAGATAAAATTCACCCAGAGGCTTTTGCATTATAATGAGACTCGCTATGTCCGGTCCTAAGCCAGGAGACCTGTGTTATTGCAGTTATTCACACAGTGTGCCTAGAGCCCTAGACTGACTCAGCCGCTAGGAATTTGAGAACTCATGGGACTAGGGAATTACAGGGAATGGACGATGACACATTTAACTGATTCCGAATGACGCATCGTAAACAAAGGAGAAACTGTGAACGACAGACGGAAATAAATTGTGGTAATAAAAGTAACGACGACAAATCGTCTCTTTTAATAACCGTTTTAGTTTAGTTTTAGTTTCTGTTTTCCAATGACTTGAATTTCTCGAAACCCGTACTAGACATGATCACAGACAGCGACAGTCACAGGCAGAGAAGGAATGACGGAAGGAAGGAAGGAAGGAAGGAAGGAAGGAAGGAAGGAAGGAAGGAAGGAAGGAAGGAAGGAAGGAAGGAAGGAAGGAAGGAAGGAAGGAAGGAAGGAAGGAAGGAAGGAAGGAAGGACGGAAGGAAGAAAGCAAGGAAGGAAGGGTAAACAGACAGACCGAGCGACACACGCCGAGAGTGAGAGAGAGAGAGAGAGAAAGAGAGAGACATGACAGCTGCAGTGGCGGCTCCACATGAGGAACTCGGGGAGGGGCCGTGCCCCTTATATTGAATGCCTGCCCCCCAGTGGACCCCATGTCGGGACCCTATAATTACTACTAAATACCTAACTAGCAACAGATATTTGGACCTACTGTTAGAAGTTGCCACCCCGACGCCGCCACCCACTTGTCAAATCCTGGAGCCGCCACTGGAAAGGTGCATAATTACGTGCAGAGACGTCATTTCACTGTTTTTCAGGGGGGGGCAAAACACTTTTGACCTGACAAGTTACAAGTTTGCGAAAAAGTTGACGACCTTTTTTTTTGCTCGTCAGCCGTTTATAACGGTTAGTTACTTTTCAGACTAGACTACTCCACATCATATCAGGGTCCTTTAGGACATGTAAAAAACTAAATAATAAATAACACAAGAAAAAAATTTTTTTCCTCAAAATCAGGGGGGGCAAATGCCCCCCTGCCCCCCCAAATGACGTCCCTGATTACGTGAGTCTCGTACACTTAGGATTTACGTAGCAGAAGTGAGACTTGAGAATCGCCTGTTTATCAAATGCGCAATAAATGCGCGTAATAAAAACAGCGACGATCGACGAAAACAAAAGCGTTTAAACGTCAGTCTCAGTGTATCAGTGTGTATCTACGTCGTATCTCATGTATATCAGGTACCAACGTCAGCACAGCTCCTCAGCACAAGCCACGTCCACGTACATGACGACGCAGTCTTCAAGTCTACAATTGCGATAGCAATAAATCAAGCCTCTGAGAGAGAGAGAGAGAGAGAGAGAGAGAGAGAGAGAGAGAGAGAGAGAGAGAGAGAGAGAGAGAGAGAGAGAGAGACAGAGACAGAGACAGAGACAGAGACAGAGACAGAGACAGAGACAGAGACAGAGACAGAGACAGAGAGACAGAGAGACAGAGAGACAGAGACAGAGACAGACAGAGACAGAGACACAAAGACAGAGAGACAGATAGAAAGATAGATATATAGATAGATAGATAGATAGATAGATAGATAGATAGATAGATAGATAGACAGATAGATAGATAGATAGATAGATAGATAGATAGATAGATAGATAGATAGATAGATAGATAGATAGGGATGAAACGAAACGAAAGGGATGCAGAATAACAAAGAACGTCATTCGGCAACCTCAGCCAATCTGATTTCTGGAAGCGAACAGTGGAAGTGCGTAGTGTGTTGGAGGAGGAGGAGGAAGAGGAGGAGGAGGAGGAGGAGGGATGGAGTTTGTGTGACGACAACTCGTTTGTTTGCCGACGCCTATAGTAGAAGCACAACGGCTGTCGTCGTCGTCGAGCAGCTGTTCAGTGCGCATGCGTAAACGGGTGTTCTGCAGTCACGTGACTACGTGCGTCATCGGAATTTATTCCGGAGATTCCGCGAACAGACGCAGACGAAGATCGGTCTTTGGCCCTGTACTGCCGCTATCGCTTTGAATGCCATTTCCAGATAAAAGCCTCGATATTATTGACCTAAATAATAAATGCTGTCGACTTTTAGAAACATTATTAAACTATTAGCTGTTTACCCGTCAAAAATGACGGAGTTGAAGTTGGCTATTGCCTATCCTCTTTTAAAATGTACTAGCAGAAGTGACCAGGACAGCGAGAAACTGCATCAACTTTTCATGTACCTATAACTATGGAGGTTTCCTCCCCCCCTCAATATTCCAAGTGGATCGACGCCTATATGGGTGTACTAGACACGATTGGACCTCATAGGACTCTAGATTAATAATTGGTCGGAAGTATAAGGACAAGACTGCTCTAATTTCGACGTCTTACAATTGATGGTTTATTGGTTTATGAGGTTACAAGCGTCGGTGATGTCTCCGTGGGTGTCATTTTCAGTCAATCGAATCATCTACATGAAACTGTCGTCAATACTGTTCGGACTGCATTTCTGTCGACAGGGGGTCGATCCTTGTTGAATAGAATTTTGAAGATCGGATGCAAACATTTTGAGTGGCGAGTTTCATGGCTATAGCCGATAAGCCCTAAGTACTCGAGTCCCTACAAGGCTGAATGTCATATCTTGACGTTGTCAAATATTTGTAATAAAGTCTTTGACGCAATCGACAAACTATTCTATGCAATGACTTTACTCTATGGTTCGTTAAAATTGACCGAGGGACAGAGGTATCGCCCAGTGGAAGCCCGGGGATGCAGGGCCGACGAGAGGGGGGGGGACAGAGGGTACATTTGTACCCGGGCAAGGCGATACACAAAGGACCCGCGCTGACCAGAAAAAAATATTTAAATGTAAAAGATGTAAATGACGACCTCTTTTGCTTGTCAGCATTTATTTAATATGAGACTACTTTTTTCTTTTTGCTTGTCAGAGGCGTCATTCGGGGGAGGGGGTCGCAGTGGCGTCATTTCACACTTTTCTTGGGGGGGGGCGAGAAAATTTTTTTTTCAATTTTTCAATTGTTTGCAATTTTTGCGATTTTTCGACCTGACGAGTTTGAGTTTCCAAAAAGTTGACGACCTTTTTTTTGCTTGTCAGTCCTTTTTACGATTAGTTACTTCAGATTTTGCTCGACATCAAGCACATAACACAAACATGCCCCCCCAATTCCAAATGGCGTCCCTGTTTTTTGCACATTAATACATTAGAAATTAATATTTTCATTTCCTTGGGGGGCCGTGCCCCCCCCCAGGTTCCCCCAAATGACGCCTCTGCATGGGGGCCGTGCCCCAAGAAAATGAAGAAATAATTTATGATGTATTAAATAAATTAATTAATGTGCAATGTGCAAAAATCGCCAAAAATCGCCAAAAATTTGCAAAAATGTCAAACATTTACAAATTTGCCAAAATTTGCCCAAAATTTGCCTAAAATTGCCCAAAATTGACCAAAAATTGCCCTAAATTGACCAACAATTGCCCAAAATTGGCCCAAAAAATTATCTTGCCCTCAAAGAAAAGTGTGAGATGACGCTACTGTTGCCTGTTAGCATTTATTTAATATGAGGATAAAAGATGACCTGTTTTGTTTCTCAAGGTTTTGAAACAAGAGGCCCGAAGTCAATATTTGTTCCCCGGCCCGTATTTTCTCTCGACGGCCCTGCGGGGATGCCCAAAAATCTTGATATGTCTAAAAAATTTCACGGCATTGCGTGACAAGGAGAATAATTATATTTTATAACTGGTGGCAAATTCTTTGGTTAATTAGAAAACTATTATAGTTGTTTTTAAATGTTCTTTAGTATTTGCTAGAAGACAGACTCGCTTTTTAAAGTGTTAAAAGACACTTTGAGACCAAACTGTTTTACACAGTAAAATTTCTATCAGGGCGTTGGGAATGGGCATTCCCCAATGCGAAGTCGCTGCTGAAGGATCGAAAAGGTAAACAGTGTCATATGCGTGTTTCTTAAGATTTTGAAGTCAGGTCGACTGGACTTAAAGATTAGCTAATCAGGAAAGGAACGTCTTGCCTGAAAGATTAAAAGATTCGAACAAGTTTACATTCCTGGGCTTGCTCTTGGGTGGTTTGTCACTGGAGGAGACGTGACTTGATCCAGGGCAGAAGGACTAATCTCTAGATTACGCCGTTCAGTCTAATGTCATTATTATTGCATTCCGGCGCTGCTTCGAATTTGGCGCCCTCGGCGACTTATTTTTCTCGCGGACACAAAACAAATGACGGAGAGGGCAGCGCCATGATTGGCCCAGCTGCCGACAAAAAAAATTTTTTGAGTTTTGCAGCTGTCCCTGGAAAACGGTTTAAGAGATGGTGCTTTCAAGGATAATTTGATTGTCTAATTTTTCAAAGTTTTGTCTCAGCAATTTCCTTCCCTGAATATAGCAATTTAAAACTAATTCTACAAACAGAAACCCAATATCCTCAGAACACGAGGGGCAGAGTGGCAATATGCAAACACATTTTTTAAAAGTCAACTGGCTAATGCTTGCATTTTGGTCTCTGAGCACTGTGCTTTGTCTTGACTTTCTTTAGGGTCGTAAAGCCCTGAACCGACGGCAGGAAGGTTTAATATGCGACCCTCGATATTACTTGCGGAGTGTCATCCGGAGCTGCCCTGGAAAACGGTGCTTCAAGGTATTTGGCCTAATTCTTACTCACACTGAACACGAGTTAAAAGTCAACTGGCTAATGCTTGCTCTTTGGTCTCTGAGCACAGGCGTAATACGGTTTAATATGCGACCCTCGATATTACCGTGTCATCCGGAGACACTGTTTAGCAATTCAAACAGCATGTTCCATGCATTATTAACATTTCCTTCACATTTCCTTTTGTTCGCCCGTTTCAAAAGCATTTCCCCATTAACCGCGCATCTCTGATACCTGCGCCTGCCTGCCTGTCTGCCTGCCTGCCTGCCTGCCCGCCTGACTGCCTGTCTGACTGCCTGCCCGTATTGCCTATCCACTCACAATCAATGTACGTCAATATGGAATGGCAATAAGTCAATTCAATTTGTTACAACATCTTCCTTATGAAAATATTCCTCATCGGTTAGAATCGTCCGTGTTTTGACTCTGTGGTGTTGGGTCATTGGTCAAATGGGTCACCAAACCTTGATAGGTCAATGGGTCTTGACCCATAAAGTATTGGTCCTGACCCATCAAAGGACTGCAGGTGCAGTTATTTAGCGCATGCATGCTATTTCAAGTTCAAAGAAATGCTAGCATCTACAGTATACTATACACTATCACCATCACCATCATCATCATCATCATCATCATCATCATCATCATCATCATCATCATCATCATCATCATCATCATCATCATCATCATCATCATCATCACCATCACCATCATCATCATCATCATCATCATCATCATCATCATCATCATCATCATCATCATCATCATCATCCAGCTCCATGGGTGCTGTACCCGTAGGTGCTCTCAGCCTGATTCACAATTTGTCTCCATCTTTCTAAATTCTCGGTCCTGCGTCGCTTTGATCAGTGATTGCAGCTCCGCGTCCCCCCATTCTTCGATGTCATCCAGCCACTCTCTTCTCAGTCTCCCTCTTCGATTTTCTCCATCCATTGTTTCCAGCATGATCTTCTTCCCCAGTCTATTGTCTTTCATCCTGTATATGTGCCCGAAGAAGTTAATTTTACTCCGTATCAACAGTTGCATAATGTTTTGTTCTTAATTCTTTCTCGTATCATTCTACACTATACTATACACTATACTATACTATACTATACACTATACACTATACACTATACTCCAAAAAGTGGGAAGATGACATCAGAAAATGGATAGGACTCACTATAGAGCAGGCGACAAGAGCAGTAGAAGACCGTATCTCTTGGAAGAAGGCAGTCCACAATGCAGCCGATCTTCGGAGCGAAGACGGTTGAAGACATGACTCTATAAAGGCCTATCATTAATTATAGTAATGACGCTCTTTACTCTTGCATGGAATGGTATCATCGCTCTTATGTGCGATCGGTATTCAGCATTGCTGTTGACATGGTTTAACGGCTTTGAAAAACCATAATAGGTAATTAATTTCCAGAAACCATGGGTCGTGGGTCACGGGTTCAGTGGGTCATTTCGAGTGACCCATTGCCCTATCTGTTGTGGCTGATTCGACGTAAAC
>CM030840.1:6113005-6200505 GCA_018105865.1 Metaphire vulgaris | reverse complement strand
TATTTACTGTCCACTGCGGGCGAAGGCGGCGATAAAAACAGCCATCAATGTGCTTCCCAGAATGATTTTATGCATCCGTACTCTCTTCAAGCGAGCGGTGCGGTCACCCGTAGAACTTCCACGGAATTACTAAATAAAGATCGCGGTTCGTTTCAGGCGAACGTCTCATTCCGCTTCTCAATCGTTGCTTTTTTACATTCTGGCTACACGCTGGTTAATATGGTGCCGTTCTGTGCCTCCGTAGCCTATTAAAAAAAGCAGCAGCGTCGCGAGGTCTCTGAGATATCGCGCCTGGAATGACGTCACAATTCCTCGTCGTATCACGTGACCAAAGTCACGTCAGAATTATTCTGGAATAGATTAAATGCGTGCGTTCGGGGAATTTCTTTGCCGTCGAGGTCATCATCGACCTTCGTATGGCATGGTGTCAGCCTGCGTGACAAAACCCAACAAGCGCTTGCATGGTTCAATGACCTGTTGTTGATTGTCTCGAGCGTTTAAGATCGCAACGTGATCGAACAGATCCAACGCATGTAATGCAATAGGGGCATGGGCGTCCGCAGAAATTTTTCCAGGGTGGGGGGTGCAAAACAAGGTCTTGTGGCGAAAGAAACAAGCAATTTTACTTTTTTCATGCACTTCACAATTTTTCCATGGGGTGCAATTGCACCCCCTTGCACCCCTCCGGACGCCCATGAATAGGGAACTTATACAGCGCCACTTTATTTATACTCCGAGGCGCTCAAATATTGTGTGTCCGAAGCAGCTATTTATAGTTCCAAAAAGAGCTTAATTACAGTTTCATAGCTTGTATTTCTGTCACGTTATATACGGGCCTGTTTATTTTGTTGGTGTCTGGCGAGTTTTTCCTTTCAATTTTCTTTTCGATTGTGGTCAATGCTTTCTGGACGCACTATGTGTCGAAATCATGATGTTATTCTAGCCACCTAGACATTTGGAAAGGGAGTTTTAAAAAAAAAAATTTTTTTGGGGGGGGAAAGACATTGGGGAGGGCATACTACTTGCCAAAATGTCAACATTGGGGGAATTCAAACTTGGGGAGGGAATTGCCCCCAGAGAAGGCCTAGAATAAACACTGATGAATGACAAAGAGAAAGAGAATTTGCTCGAAATAATCGTGGTAACGCCGTTTATTTGACAGAATACAGTGTAAACTTGTTTTCTGAAATGCAACAACTCAGATAAACAGGATTTCAGATATTACCAATTGCACCTGCAGTATATATCAGAGATTGGTTGGTCATGACTTCCTCATACAGCGAGTCACGTGACATCCGTTCATAAATCATGTCACAGGTATACGCGTAATTATTACTCCACATGCATGCGCTATGCAGGCTGCATGGTACCATTTGGCTAAGATCTTGTTCAGCATGACTAATATTCAGGGTGCGATTTGTGACCTGGAGCAGTGGGGGGATATGTCGAGCTTGGGGGGATGTAGTTGTTGGGAAATGTAGCAGTGGGGGTGTAGTGGTGGGGGATGTAGCAGTAGGGGGATGCAGTTGGGCAGTGGGGGGGGGGAGATTCCCCCTTCCTCCTACAAATCGCGCCCTGCTAATATTTCATGCAGACTGATGCAGTCAGACAACAATGCACGTTGTTGCTTTAAATGTAATCACGCAATGTTATTCTAAACAGAGTGATGAACTGTTATTGATTTCGAATTAGCTGACTACGCAACCGGCCATTGGCTGTGCTATAGTTAGGCCTTTACTGTATCGCGTATCGTACAGCAGCTTGTGCTATAAACACTTTCGACACAAACAACAACAATTGAAACGTATAACTATACAGTAGAACAACACGATCTCAATGTGTTTTTCAGATTATTACCCCGAAGGGCAGCTTCCTGTTATGGCAAGCAAAACAACCGCTTATATGCTTTATTTACTATACGAGACAGAGTTTTAAATGGCCAATCGCATCTACTCAGTGTCGTTTACACGCAGGGTGCGATTTGTGACCTGGAGCAGTGGGGGGGGATATGTCGAGCTTGGGGGATGTAGTTGTTGGGAAATGTAGCAGTGGGGGATGTAGTGGTGGGGGATGTAGCAGTAGGGGTATGCAGTTGGGCAGTGGGGGGAAGATTCCCCCCTTCCCCCTACAAATCGCGCCCTGTTTACACGCCTCGTAGAGGAAGGAAGACGGAGATTTTCTCAAAAACGACTCAAGACTGACATTCTCGAATCCTCATTCGAGATATTATATTGTGTGCAGCAGCGTTGGATTTTTCTAAACAACACTTCAGATCGGTGCAAAATGCTTGAAATGTTGACGTCCATTGGCCCACCGAGAGGGGAGGGCAGAGGTTAATGTCCGTGGGCCCGGCTACCTGTAGGGGACCCATAAACTTGTTTTCTAATTTGTTTACGAGGCGGCTAAGCAAGACATCGACCGCTCTTGCCTACTTGCTTGTGAATAAGCGTGAATGAATATTATAGTATAAGCCTACATTAGTCGAAAAGTGCCGACAAGAGTGTAAAATGGTCGTCACGTGATTTTGAGGAGACTTGAAAATTATCTTAAGCGCGTCGCTAAAATTCCAAAATTTAAACTTTTCCCACGAACTTAAATTTTCCAATATTAAAGCTGTTTAGGGTCCCGTGACTGCGCTCTGTCCAGAGGCCCGGTTTTTTGTAGACGGGTCTGGGCGGGGTGGGTTGGGTTGGGACTGGGTGTTCTCGACCAGTGGGATTAAACCGAAGGCCCCTCAAATAGAACGTCGTTTGTATGGAACCATGTCAACATTATTTAGACGAGACTGGTTTGGTCTAGTGCATGGTTGTCAAACTCATTTCACATAGCAGATAAAAGTATTTGTGGTTGTCGCGGGCTTGATTTGCAGAGATGTGCGCAAGTCTCTAACCTCGAGTCTCAAGCAAGTCTCAAGTCTTTACCCCCAAAGTCTCAAGTCAAGTCGCAAGTCACAGGCCTCGAGTCGCAGGCAAGTGTCAAGTCTGAAAATTTGTGACTCGAGTCGGACTCGATTCTCGAGTCGCTGACTCGAGTCTCCAACTCTCTTGATTTGTACATAACATTAGCACGAACTAGTACTACTATAGGCCTAATACACAGAACAGCATATAAAAAGGCGTGTTCAAGAATTGTTTCAAAAATGTTTATCTAATTTCTATCGTATGCAATAAAGTTTTATATCTGTAATTTCAGATTTTCATATAAATGTGCTTTTAATGCGCCTTAAATAAAGTAGCTGTTTAAACATACAGTAAAGTGTTTTCTTGTATTCAGCCACATACACGCGAAAGTTTTCGCGGACCGTATCCGGCCCGTGGGTCGTATGTTTGAAACCTTCTGGTCTAGTGAATAGACTGGTGTCCTTAAATTCAGGATGCTATTTCAGAGTAAGACCTGTAGGAGAAGGAGGCAGATTGCAATTTTCCCATTTCCTCTGTCTCTTGCTAATGAAAGCGTGGACAAGCCAAGTTTTGGGGGTTAAAACCCCATTGGCTGCCGAAAAATATACAAAATTTTTGAATGAGTTTCTATGCTGAGTTTCTATGCATTTTTTATTTTGGGACGCGATTTTGGAGTCAAAACCCCTTGGCTACTCGGTTATAGAATGTAACACGGTGTAAGTAAGAGATGACGACCTCTTTATTGCATGTCAGCACCTAGAAGAGAAAAATAGAAAAAAATAGTAAAGATGAGGAGATTACCTCTTTTGCTTGTCGAGAATTTTTCGAAGTTGGTCGCGGTCAAACCCAAAAAGCAACCCCCCTTCCGGAAATCCTGGCTACGCCACTGCGTGGGCGGATAAGTTTTTCGCACTAAAAGGATTCTTTCGCCCTTCAGAAGTTCGCTTAACCCTCGCACAATTGCCAATTGGGGGGTGGGGTGGTTGCCTCCCACTTCGGTTTCCCAAATTTTTCTGAGACCTGATGAGACACTACCAAGTGATAGGTCAGATAAATAAGAAAAATCATACTTTGGTCAATTGTGATTCAGAATAAACAATGCATTTTTGGGTATAAGAAAGCTGTGGTATCATAAAATATTGCAAATGAGTTTAGAGAGAGAGAGAGAGAGAGAGAGAGAGAGAGAGAGAGAGAGAGAGAGAGAGAGAGAGACAGAGACAGAGACAGAGACAGAGACAGAAACGCAGAGAGAGAGAGAGAGAGACAGAGAGATTATCTTTGAGATGACAGTTCCAGACCAAGGTCATTGGTAGCGGTCGTCGTACAGGGCCAACAGCCATAGCGCGAGTCTAAGCTCGAAAGGTTGAAGCCGTTTTTAGCTGACGGAGATCAATAATTCCGCCTGCTCTGCAGACGACAAACGGACAGTTACGCAGACGACGACGACGATGACGACGACCGTCAAGATGGCGTCCTTGGCAGTCGTCCAAGTCCCGTCCGCGCGGCGCAGTCGGCGTCTGAGCTGACCTTGCCTGGACGCGGCTAGACGAAAAATAGGTCGCTTCGACGGCGGTGTCCACGTCTCTCCGAGGGTAACGTCCGAATCAGTCGGACAGTTGTATACTGCGCCGACGACGGACGGAGACTGTCGGACGTATTGCGGTCAAGGACAGTCCTTGGCGTCTGACTGTGGATGCTTCGTCGACGGCATCGGCCGCACGCATGCAGTGCAGATATAGGAACGACGTCGTCGAGGGTTGAATATATAATCCAGGCATTGAAAAAATATCAGACCCCTTCCGGAAAGAGAAAATAGATGGGAGAGGGAGCGAAATCTGATCCAACTTTATACATTTATGACACTACGAGTATATCAGACAGACAGACAGACAGACAGACAGACAGACAGACAGACAGACAGGCAGACAGACAGACAGACAGACAGACAGACAGACAGACAGACAGACAGACAGACAGACAGACAGACAGACAGACAGACAGACAGACAGACAGACAGACAGACAGACAGACAGACAGACAGAGGTTTAAAGTCAGCGAAATGTTTTTCCTAACGGAGGACACAGGCTTTATTAGTCTACTGTTAGTGCTTTCGTTTGTCCTCCATTAATTTGATCGATTGCTGTTGCGCGCGCCATGCGTTGTTTAGAGTGACTTCGCCTTGAAGCAGAGCGCAGCACAAAATAACTAATCTTTCTAGCTAATCGCGTCACGAAGACTTGTTTTGAGAACCATCTTGATGAAAACAGAACTAATTAAAAGGCATGACAACGATCGAACATATTGTTATGGGCAGAGTAGATGATGAAGGCTAATATCTTTCATATTAAGTAAAGTAAGGCGACATCTTCCGATGTTTTAGTTTACTAGAAGAAAACATTTTAAAAGCGTTGAATGTGAAGAAACTATAGGCGTGTTGAAATGTTTAAACAAAGTGTTGAATTCGTCGGTTCCCTCTATTTCGGAATTGGTGTTCCTGACTTACTGAATTCCTGACTTGCTATACGCCAGTGACCCTCAGAGTCCCCCCTCTCTGGTCTAGGAAGATCCCAAATGGAGGTTGAAAATATGTGTGACCGTCCGACTTCCGCCTGCTGTTTGAAATGCCAAACCCTGATTCAGTCGGTAGAACAACGACCGCCAAAACGATTTCACCAAAACATGTCGAAATGTAACACCGTGGGAATGGAACGATCCGGCGGGGGACTATTTTCCCAATTTAAAGAGCGGTGGGTTTATCCGACGAGCGAAATAATCGAAATAATAAATGCTGTATCGGGCAACTGGCAAAGAGCGCATTGGGACACGTGAGTCCTCAGAGACCCGGAAGGATTCGGACTTCCGCAGCGTTTTATCAGATGCTTTGTTGCCCGCTCTACTTTATCCCTTCAGGTTAAAATGCCCTCTTCCAAATCACTCACCTAAGGCCATTCATGATTTCGCAATTGTCCTGTGTGCAATAAACACTTACGGTTAGTTAGTAGGTTGTTATCATCATCATCATCAGCATCATCATCAGCATCATCATCATCATCATCATCATCATCATCATCATCATCATCATCATCATCATCATCATCACGGGAACAGTCTCCTAATTCCAGAGGGATCGCGTTCTTGTAAATAAATTTTAAAAAGTTAAACCGACTTAATAAATCAATGCATGACCTTGACTGTCGCAACATTGTTTCGACTTTTCTCCACTGAAACATATCTCTGCGATGTCAGTTTATCCGAAGACGTTGGGCCGATAGGGGGAGGGGTCTAGTCCCTTTCCCCTTTGATGGTCAAATTGTTGACTTATATGAGAAATTATGCAAGTTACATATGTTTTGTCAGATAAAAAAAGACTGATGACGGAAATTTATTATTTATTTATTTTTTTATTATTACCAGGGCTGAAAAATAGTTTTTTAAGAAATAAAATTTAGGTTTGTAGGTTTTTAGGCTTTACGGTTTTACTGTTTGGAGTGTGAGCACCACAAAACCTTCTCTACAGGTCTAAACTTGCAACATATATGTTCTGATGTCTGCAGAGTAAACAAAAAACTTTTGAACATTGAAGATGAGTCTTTTCATTTTTCGACTTTAAAAACAAAAACCTAAAAAACCTAAAATTATACTTTTTCATCTTTTAGGTTTTTTATTAAATGCTAAAAACGTTTATTTTTGAAATTAATTTTCCATCCCTGTGAACGACTCATATTTAAATCGACGCATCGAGGAGTTTACTATTAGGTGGTAAAATCAATAAACTATAAAGCATACACAACGGTCAACGTTGAGTTATCTGTTAGCATTAAGATCCAGAGTTAAACTGAGTTTAGATTGATTTTTCATCGACCAGAGAAATAAAATGTCCATACTCAAGCGAGATAAGATAACGTTGCCATCCGCTCCGTTGCTATTACAGAAAAACTACCATCAAGTATTAGCACTTCAGTATCTGATGAACATTGCGCGCGCGCACGCACGTACACACACACACACACACACACACACACACACATATATATATATATATATATATATATATATATATATATATATATATACATGGTGGTGCAATAAAACCGAGTACCACCCTGTTTTCACTCTGTTTCTGTGTAAATATTTTCAGTTTTTCACAACCCCGGTTCAAATTGCATGAAATTTGGCATAGGCCTATCCCTGCAATATTAGGCCCCATATCAGGAATGCAGCATTTAAGCTTATTTTCGAAATTCGAAATGCAGCGGCGCCACCTACCGAAAACACCGGCAACAGGGTAGGACGCGTTCGTCAAAGTATGAGCCACTATATGACTATATTATGTTCGATTGCTTGGATTGGTTGAACTGGTTCTAATATACGAACTGCTGTCTAACGTTTTAAAGACTTCAGCTTCTTGCTCCAGATTATCTTGAGCTTTTTCAGCAAAGTCTTTCGGACTTTAGCATTGCTGTGTTGCACAATGGTATGGTTTTCAGATTTTCTACAGTTTTCTTTCTCTAACAACGGCGACTTCTATTCGTAATCTCATCTATTTATGTCGATCAAACGATTACACTTCGATTACAGTAATTAACAATTCTAGATTTAAAAGATAATCATTCGTGTAGACAGGGTTTTTAGATAGGAGGGTACACCACCAAGACATATACAGTGATACACACACACACACACGCACGCACGCACACGCGCACACACATACACACATCTAACTTTGTGCTCTTCGTTAGTATGGTGGTAAGTCTTGGCTCATCCAACTCCAAGATCGACCCATTCTGGAAAAGAGAAATTTCCCATGCGTGGAAGTCCCACCTCCGTCTCATCCAGTCCCAAAGCCTTCTCCCTTTACAATGACTGAGTTGGAACTTGGAAGATGCCTCGAAGAAGTTCAACCCGGGAACGGCTGATGGCTACGACAGTATCGCCCCAGAATTTGTCCTCAACCTGGGTCCCGTGGCCAAGAAGCCGCAGCCAGGCCCGCCGAGAGAAATTCCGGGCCCCTGTGCAGAATGGCCGGCGGGCCCCGAAAAATTTTTTAAAATTGCTGACGACCCTATTTTCTTGTAATTGGTTTAACACAAATTAACCGACACGATGTCATGTTGCAACTCTCGAAAACTAGTGATGACCTTTTTTTCTTGTCACTCTTTTTCACACTCAGTAGCGTCATTTCACACTTTTCTTCAGGGCGAGATAATTTTTTGGTCAAATTTGGCCAGATTTTGGCATATTATGGGCAAACTTTGAGCAATTATAGGCAAATTTTGGGGAATTTTTGGACCAATTTTGTCAAAAATGAAAATTTTTGACATTTTTGGGCAAGTTTTGGACAATTTTGGCGTTTTTTTTGCACATTTCACATTTACAGTATTTATTTACTTAATACATTATTTTTTTATTTTTCTTGGGGGCCTGCCTGCCCCTCCCAAAATGACGCCCCTTTTCACACTGTTCATTTTGATGCTTTTGATGTCATCAGGTCCGGGCCCCCTTTTACTCGCCGGACCCCCTTTCTTTAGTGCTATTATTGGTATTATTGTTAATTATGCATGTTCATCATCGGCCCGGGCCCCCTCCAGACCGCCGGGCCCCTGTGCACTTGCCCCCTCTGCCCCCCGCTCTCGGAGGCCCTGGCCGCAGCGTCTAAGCTCACTTCCCACATTAATGCCCCACCGGACCCACCAATATATACGCGGACATCTTTGACCACTACGCCCAACGTCTGACGTCTCGTCACCCAATCTGGTTCCCCACACCCATATCGAACTTCTCCATGCCAGACTCTTTCTTACAAAGCAGAATTGGCAATCTGCTGAGGTAATATACAAGCACCTCATCACAGAGACCCAGACCCCTACAAGCGCCAACCCTGCGTTGACCTATTACGCTGTGATTGGGTCCACCTCAATCGCTATCGACCAGGTCATAGCCGGAGGCGCCGCTATGCTTCACCGCTGGGGAACCAGAGACGACCCGAACTGCCCCTGCGGCAACAGACAGACTGTGAACCACATAATCAATGAGTCACCTCCTCTCCAGATTCAAAGGTGGACTCGGAAACTCTGCATCAGGCTGAAAATGATGCTGTTGAATGGGGCTGCGATAGAAGGGTATGCGCTAGAAGAAGATAACGGTAACTTGTAAGTATCCCCGCCTGTCACGCGAGAGACAGGGGTTCAATTCCTCAACGGGGAGCAAGATTTTGCGGGGGCGGAAGATGGCAGAGTGGGTTGCGCGCTGGAGCTTGTAGGCTGACGGAGCGAGGTTCAAACCCCGTTAGCGCCCCTTGTGACTTTAACACAGACAGTAATGCCTCCTAAGACACTTTAAATCATTGTATGGGTTTTATGGGTTTTAGTTCAATGACTTCGGGAAGTTTTGTGCTTTCGATTCTCTGCGATCTTTACAATATCAATGCTTTCCTGTGAAGCACTCTTATCAATCTAGAGTTCGACTAAAGTATGACGCAGTGTGTATCGTTGGTATCTTTCTGTTGTTTGATATGATTCAGATTCTAGTTCAAGGATTGAGCCATTTAATTTAGCCTTAATTTTTCGTCTGGTACATATGGCATACTTGAAAATATGAATTTGTCAGGTCATGAATATATTCCGGCGAGCTCTGCGAGTCCGTAAGGTTAAGGTCACGTGAAATGAATGTATGGATGCAGTCTTAAGTCAATATAAATGCATTCTTAAGTCAATATAAAGCAATTCAATATTATCAATTGCATTCACTTATTACTCTCCAAATCACTGTTCTACTAGAATGTTGAGCAATGGCGTAGCGTGACTTTTGGGGGCCCGGGAGCATCCTTTTATGTGGGGCCCCGGCTGACGAGCAAAAAAGGTCATCGCCCACAAAAAAGGTCAAAGGTCTTCGTCTTCACTTCTTTTATATCCTCACTTCTTTTATAGTGTGGTCGAGCAGAAAAAAGGTCGTCGTCCACCTCTTTGGGGGCCCCTCTCCCGGGGTCCGAGAGGCTGTCTCCAAAGTGCTCTCGCCCCCTCGTTACGCCACTGATGTTGAGTCGGATTTTTTAACGATTGTATTATTAGCCTCTGCCAAAAATACGATTGACAATAGGCAGGAATGTAGTCAGGATTTTAGGTTTGGGGGGCTGAAGCCCAAGATTCATTCCCTCCCTTCTTTTTGAGCCCGCAATGCCATTTGGGCTTGAATTCATTGGGGGGGGGGGCTAGCTTCAGGCCTGAGGGGAGGGGGCTTGAGCTCCCTCAAGCCCATGCCTAGCTACGTCCCTGACAATAGACCTGTTGATCTTACGAATTTGGAGTTTGAGAGGAACATTTTTGGTGTGATGATGGCCTAATAATCGCCGTTGATCCTGTCCTGTCTGTCCCTGTGATAAACGTCATTTCTCTGGCGTAATCATAAGCTTAGAGAAAAAATTTTCGTGTTCGCGTCTCTTGAATATTGCGACAAGGACTTGAGCTTTGCAGGAAGATATGGAGATGAATAAAAGTCTGTGTCGCGTATTTAGCTCTTTAACCTCACAACCAGGGTCTTTGTGCAAACAAAATTTCCGGAACGCAACAGTCGGAAGTCAATTGTCAGCACGACGTAGCAGCCATCCAGTTACCATATTATAATCAATACAACAGCATATAATGTGTCTTTAGTTAACATGTTGAAGAAACTCAAATGATTATTTCATGCCTAAATACGGGAAAAAGATATAGTTCTAAATTCTCAATTGATGAATTTAACGTTGCAAAGAAACAGTTTTCAGATTTCCCGGAACGGCGTTCCGCCTCGTTCCGGTGTCGTATAAATTTATTTCCCCCATAAAATTATTTCCCGGGCGCAGTCTGCGGTTGCTAGGGAAATAAAATCATGCGACATACGTATAAATTTATTTCTGTATAAATTTATTTTCGCCTATCAACATAACATCTAAAAATAGCTTTAATCACTTTAATGCATACAGTTGGCAGCAGGTAATAAATTTCTTTTCTACATATAACTATATAGGTTACTGCGAGTGAGGAAATAAAATTATAGCCGGTAATAAATTTATTTCCTATAGGCTTAGAGCTATGTGTATATGGGTAGGATATGATTTTTCAACCAATCCTAAATACAGGTATAGATAGGAAATAAATTTATAACCGGCTATAATTTTATTTCCCCACCAGCAGTAGGCTATATAGTTCTCTGTAGATAGGTAGGAAATAAATTTAGTACCCATATGATATGATTTCATATCCAACCAATGCTATACACAAGTATATATAAACAGTAGACTAGGAAATAAAATTTTTACCGGCTATTATTTTAGTTCCCCGCCAACAATAGGCTATATTATAGTTATGTGTAGATAAGTAGGAAAGTTTTAGTCCTTAAATTCTTTCCAACTGATCTGGTATCCTTAAATAGTTATATAGTTCAGGAGCCAAAAAAAAGTACATTTATCCTCAAAGGACCACGCACATTTTCTAGTTTTTACTGATAATTAATTGACCTGGCTCCAGTGCAATTTGGATGTGGTGCGCCATCGGCTGAAGCCCTGGGCATTATCATAGTATCGCCATAAAAGTTAATTGAGAAACCAGCGCCAATGAATGTACGAGGATGTAAACTTGAAGCCACTTTGTCAAATGCAAACTTGAAGCAACTTTGTCAAAATCGCGATCGACCGAATTCGAAAAACAAATGTTGGATAAGACCAGTGGCGGCTCCACCGGGGGGGGGCCAGGAGGGCCCGTGTCCCCCCTATTGAGTGCCTGGCCCCCCCAGTGCCCCCCCCAGTTGGGACCCTATACTTAATGCTACATACATTAAACAACAAATGGTTGGCCCCCCATGATTAGAAGTTGCCACCCCAACGGACCCCCCCACTTGCCAAATCCTAGAGCCGCCACTGGATAAGACGACTGTGATTGGCTCTCAACGGCAGCAAATCGCCGTGGTACTAGGTAATGTATATTTATGAACTTCTGAATATGCATGAGATTTGCGTATGATTTGCTATTATGCAAACCTGTGACGTCACACGTGCTATGCCTCATGACTCCACCCATATAATTGCTTCAAGCATTGTCATTGGTTGCCTGCAAAGAATTCCCAATGAGGAAATAAAATTATGGCTGTCGTTGCTATGGGAGGACGGTTCTAATCTTGATTGACAGGCTATGTGCCGACCAATCAAAATTTGACCAGGAAATAATTTTATGGGGGAAATAAATTTATACGATAGGGGCACAAAAACAAGAAGTCCTGCTCACAACGATTTCTTATTGATTTAATATAGATACCTCGAACTGCATGGTATATAATTCGAGATTAATTTGAAAGTAGGCATATAACGTAGTCTTTATATATATATATATATATATATATATATATATATATATATATATATATATATATAATTATATTCAAATTGCTACTAATTTTTTAATATTAGTGGATATCAAAGCGCGTACCAAATATAGTCTGAATACAATAATATAAGCGTCTACAATAATTATTTAGTCTGATCTAAATTCTAAAATGCATATTATATTGGCCAGAACTGTGTCAGTATATAAGTAGCAAAGCAAACTTTAGCAAAGTAAGTTCCTTTCTTCTGCGAAAATATCTTTTCATCTACAACACAGACATTCACGACTAACCTACTATTTATAATGCATGCAATAGTAATGGGGGATTTGACTAGAAATTGTCTACATTTAGTCAATTAATTTAATCTAAGGAGTACTAGTGCTTGTCTTGAATAAATATTGTGAAATTTCTAATAGTTTTGTATAACATGGTTGTGCATTCGAATGATTTTTAGATTTGCTGGAAGGTTAATTATGTTGAGCCCAGTCCAGAAGCGGATCTAGCGGAGGGGATCAGAGGGTCAGCTGACCCCTTGGCCCGATTTTGCAAATAAAGTGGTCTGTTTTCGGGAAAATGAAAGGAATGAATTAGCGACTAGAAAATGGCGTTCGGAACACAGAGTCTGAGGAACTTTGTATCCTAAAAGCCGAAAAAGGTCAGTGACACTGTCACATGCATTTTGGATTCTGAAAATACAAATTTGAGAAGCACATCGCTTTCGCATACTGATGTTGGACTGCAAGGACTAGTGAGTGCTGATTGACGAGTGGATGAAAAATCCAATTCCATCGATCCAGATCTCGCTTATGTGAATAAGTAAGATACAGTTGAATTGTCAAACAGTTATCCCGATCAGGGACCGCAAGATACTGTGAATAATGCGACAGTAGAAATGGAGACAGCTAATGGTAGACCCTATAGGCCTACCCAGGGCCATAGATGACGAAAACGGAGTTGACAGAGGCATCCATGATCATGGTTCTGATAGCAAGAAAACCTGCTTAATTCATTTACTTACTGACTACCCGACTGATCCAGCATTATTTGTAAATGTCGCTTTTACGCCTTCACTATTGAGAGCTATGGTTGAAGCTGTACCATGCCCGCTGGATTTTATAGAAATTCGTGAAATGAGCGAGTTTTTTTCCAAAACTGGCAAACCTTTATAGCACATACGAGCAATTGGCCTATATAACAGCGTTTTTGCCTGTCAGCAGTGCATCTGCTGAACGGAGTTTCAGCAGACTAAAGCAAATAAAAAGCTACTCACGCCCAACTGCGGATGATATCCGATTGTCGGGTTTGTCATCGCTAAATATTTAAAACGAATTTCCAGAAAATTTAGATCCTAACAGTGAGATTGACTAATATGAAGATTGGACGTAAGCTGTTAGTGTAGTATGTTAGTATGTAGCCTACAATTGAGTAGGCCTATTTCCAATGTTCATAATTATTTTTCTTTCGTATATAATATATAAGATGCTTAAAATAACTAAATGTATTTCTAATGACAACATTGAAAATGTTCCTGGAGTCCTACTTTCACATATTCCAGTTTTCATATTGATTTTATTTTCAATCATTTCATGTGAGTTGCACTGTAAGGCTGTAACGTTATAAAGCATTGGCGGTTTTGGCCTGAATTTACGAAATTTGACCCCCCATTGTCCAGAACCCTGGATCCGCCACTGGCCCAGTCGATTGCATCCGTTGATGTTATTCGATATTGCTTGAGCGGCGATCATTTTATAATTTTTATTGAAACGTGATATTACATCCAAATATTCGGAAGAGAGCAATTTTCTTTCGACTCCAGAAAAAAGATCATAATCCCGATTACAAGTATTGCGGCGTCCGGCAGTTTTTCCAAACTTTTAATCTGATTTGCCGATTTATTCAGGAATGATAGAGCATTTTTTGAATTAAAATTCTGGCAATACAATAATTGATAAGAGCAATTTCTCCATGTGTAGTTTGAAATATTTGTGGCAGTGATAAAGTACTTCATTTTTGTGTTTTACGAATAACGAACCAGGACTTGAAAGTATTGGGGATCTGGAGAGAGAGAGAGAGAGAGAGAGAGAGAGAGAGAGAGAGGTCGAGGTCTGCAACACGAACATTTATTTTCCTCGATCTCATCACGATTTTATTTATCTAAGTTGATTGCTAAGGCAAAGAAGTGCATGATTAACTATCAGTAGTTTTTAATTAATCTGTTGTCCGTGATGCTATATATTTTTACAATAGCAACATCATCAGAGACGTCATTTCACTGTTTTTCAGGGGGAGGGGGCAAGACACTTTCGACCGATCAAGTTTGCAAAAAAGTTGGCGACCTTTTTTTGCTTGTCAGCTATTTTGTGCGATTAGTTACTTCAGATTCCAGATTCGACATCAAGCCCTCCTTTACGGGTTGATGACTTTTTTGCTTTTCAGTCTTTCTACCTATTTAGCCAGCCAATTTGCATGTAAAAACTAAATAACACAAACATTGGTGGGAAAAAAATTTCCCCTAAAAATCACGGGGAGGGGCAACGGCCCCTCTGCCCCAAATGACGTCCCTGAACATCATAGTTTTGTCTGGTTAAGTATCAGGTCGTCAGACACAAACCTGTCTCGCCTCATAAAGAATGAGATAGATGCAGAGATAGCTCGATACGTTTTTACATTTGGTGGCTAGTTGACTCCATAACACTTACAATGCAATCAAACCTTATTTATGAATCGTAGAAATGCAGAGAATAGATAAAGATCCTTACCATACCGTATCTTTCATCGCTCAAAACGACACATTCATTCACAAGAGCATCTCTGAAACAAATAATTGAAACGCTGTAGTGACAAACGCAGACAAACTGCGTAATTCCGGCATGCTGCTCACTTAATTTTTGAGAAATAAAATACTCGTACAGCAGATTCCTGACAAAACTTTTATTGTAGTTCATGATTTCAATTATGGAAACTAGTAATAGTACTACTAGTTAATAGTTATGGTACTACGACTTGGCACAGTGGTAGTCTTCAATCTGCAGATGGTCACTGAAGAGGCGTAGAGGCTTGGCGTCCTCTGTGATGTCAACACTAAGGGACATATGGAAGGATCGTTACCTAACCCTTAACACCAAAACTCGAGTATGCCAAACTCTGATCCTCCCAGTGTTGCAATATGCATCCAAAACTTGGACACTTCTCTCAGCAGACGCCAAAACACTGGAAGCATCTCACACGAAATGCCTGCGTCTTATCCTCCACATCCGTTAGCAGGACCACATGCGCAACGAAGATAGCCTCGCCCGCGTAAGATTATCACCGGTACGTCCTCTAATCATCTAGCGTCGCGAATCCATCTTCGGACACGTAGCTAGACTCTGTGATGACACCCCGTTCTCCGATACCAAGTCGACCTATCTCTTGGTCGTCTCCCTGACGTAGTAGTAGTAGTAGTAGTAGTAGTAGTAGTAGTAGTAGTAGTAGAAGTAGAAGTAGTAGTAGTAGTAGTAGTAGTAGTAGTAGTAGTAGTAGTAGTAGTAGTAGTAGTAGTAGTAGTAGTAGTAGTAAACTCTGTAACTCAACAGATGTTTAAAACAAGATTAAAACTCCATCTTTTTGACTTGGTTTATCCTCCATAGACTGTCACCTGTTTGCCCGGCCGGAAGCCCTGGATTTGACCTGGATCATTAATGATTTTGATTTGGTGTGTCACCGGCTGATGTTTCTGTGCATTATGAAGTGGCGCTATAGAAGTTTAAGATTAGATTATATAATCAGCAATAAAAGTAAGCATTTAAAATATAATAGAAGCCTAGATTGCCCACTAAAAATTCATTCACTCAACTGTATCCTTCGGAAGAGTTTAATTGCAACATTGATTAAACTTAGATTTGGTTGACGCCGTCTTCAGAAATGGTCTATTGATCCAAAAGCAGACGTAGTCTTATGTCGAACTTGCCAAGACAACTGTTTGGCTCTTACCTTAATTAAATCTTTCCTGCAGTAGACAGTCCAGTCACCGTTTACGTAATGTCGTGTCCAAATCCAGTAGGCGCTTGTCCTGATTCCGGGCACAACCTTCCACGGCAGCGTCTGATGGATTGCCACCTGATGCGCCGCGGGCCAGTTGGAATCGTCGAATCCCACGGTTTCCCAGCCCGCATAGTACTGATTTGTGCATTTCCACGAGGAATCAGTCCGAATGGACCCGTCATCCGTCGATGCCAGGATGCCGGCGATCACTCCGTAGTCGACGCCTTTGACGGCGATGACTCGGGCGGCGCATGGAAGGGTCACGACGTCGGCCTTTTGCCAGTCGCTGTAGTTTGGAAGGCAGTTGATCTTCACGCCCTCTATGTATAGTTCCATGGAGTTGTCGACAGTTATGGAAAGGGTACGACTATGACATGTGTTGCATGCGACGAATGAGAGCCCTGAATTGAGAAATATCAATCTGATTTCCTAATAATTTCCAGTGAAAGCGGCCTACTTGGCGCTGTGCAATCGGTTCCCGTCAGAACACCGCAGTTAAGCAAAGTCGAGCGCGGTTAGTACTTGGATGGGTGACCATTCCGGGATCTAGCCATGGTGCCGACGGCCAACCAAGCCGTTCATCGCTTAGACGTCGATAAATTGGTAGCAGCGTTAAGCTGCGAAGGGTAAAGCGTGGGTCTAGAGAAAGTAACGGCAACCTACTCTAGATTAATGGCGCCAGCCACCTGCGTTGCTGCTTGCCTAGTAACCGGAGATCAGCACCGGCCCCTACGCTCGAAATCGAGTATGGGACTACCTTTACCTTTAATAATTTCCAGTGATGGACAACTATCTAAAAACATTAGTTTACCTACAACTAAATTTAAACTAGAAATAAGTAGTTGAACTTTTAGTTGACAACTAAATTTCTAAAATAGTTAACTAAACTAAATAATATAGTTAAACTTTTTGCAACTAATTTTACAACTATTTCCTAGGTATCAGGTATGTGTTCATGAAAATATAGACGATGATTGCAACATGAACATATCAGTCATTGAACCATTGAATTCATTAATCATTGTCTATTTAATATTTAAGTCTTAGTCTAGACTGCAGGAACATAAGTTTGCCAGGTTTGTTTGAAAAATCGACCCAGAAAGGAATAGATAAAAAAGGTAGGCCTACTGTTATTGAGAATTCGGGAAACCAACCAAATCGCTTTAGTTAAACTATTTAGTTATTAACTAAAATTGTTCAGTTAATCTAGCATTTTAATTATTTAGAGTTTATTTAACTAGAGACTATTTATATCTAATTAAACTATGAAAACAACTTTTAAAATTAGTTGAACTTTTAGTTAGTAACTAAGTAGTTAACTAGTTGCCCATCACTGATAATTTCCAGTATTTGGAGTTCTCAAGTAATTAAATCTGCTCTCCAGAAACGTTCAAATTGTTGCTTAACGAATTGCGCCATTTTTGCCACAAAGGAAGAAAGAGGCTTGGGAATGATCTTCCGTAAAACTTTGTAGACGTATGAATCCTTCTTGACAATGTAAGGAGGCAGCAAAAATGGGCAACCGGGTGTTGGGAATGGTGAAAAGAAAAACAACGAGTCGAGAAAAAAGGATAATCGTAGAGCTATATAAGACATTAGTACGACCTCATCTCAGTGGCGGCTCCAGGATTTGGCAAGTGGGGAGGCCGTTGGGGTGGCAACTTCTAATCATGGGGCCAACCATTTGTTGTTTAATGTATGTATTATTAAGTATAGGGTCCCAACAGGGGGCACTGGGGGGCCAGGCACTCAATAGGGGGCACGGGCCCCCCGGTGGAGCCGCCACTGCCTCATCTATAATACTGCGTTCAGGCACGGAATTCTTGCTATTAGGTAGTCCAGCTTAATTAACTAAATTTGAATCTCTGAAATCCGTAGTACTAGGAGATTCCACTGTTGTCCCTAGAAGTACTTCTGCTCGCAACCTTGGTGTCACATTTGACTCTTCCCTCTCTTTCACTAATCACATAAATTCAGTCTGCAAAATTTCTCATTATCACATTCGGGACATCTATCGCATCAGACATCTCCTCCCTAAGCCTGTTCTTATTCAGTTAGCCAATGCATTGGTATCTAGTCGCCTAGATTATTGTAATTCCCTGCTTTTCGGCATAACAAATTCAAATATGCAGAAACTCCAGAGAGTACAAAATTCCTTAGTTAGAGACATATCCAAAACTCCAAGACATGAACATATAACTCCAGCTAGACAGTCCCTACATTGGCTTCCTATCAAATACCGAATTAATTATAAAATCTGTCTCTTAGTATTTAAAACCATATTATTTAATGAACCTATTTATTATTTTGATATTATTATTATTATTATTACTACTACTACTACTACTACTACTACTACTACTACTACTACTACTACTACTACTACTACTACTACTACTACTACTTATTATTATTATTATTATTACCAATTACCTTAAGATGCGACTTATCCCTCGACCTACTACTCAATCTCCTAGGTATTCGGCAGGACTTTCAATTGTTGTTCCTTATTCTCGCTCCGCCATTGGCACTAGTTATTTCTCAGTGTGTGGCTCTAAGCTTTGGAATTCATTACCAATATCACTTCGTATAACTAACACTTTATCATCTTTCAGATCTGGTTTTGAAACATACCTGTTTGACTTGGCTTATCCCCTTTAGATTGCTCCCCCGCTGTTCTGACTGATCTTCCGGATTGACCTTGCTCTAATTCAATTTGGATTTGGTGCGCCGTCGGCTGCTGCCTGGGCATTATATAGTGGCGCCATATAATTTTATAGATTGAATCCATTTACGAAAATAGATATAGAGCTTTTATAAAAAAAGTGCAAGACGAGCAACAAAGATGGCCAATGGATGCCATAATTTAAGCTATGAAAAAAGATTTTAAAATTGTGTGTTGACAACGTTAGAAAGGAGAGGCGAGGGGGATTTTATAGAAACATACAAAATATTGACTGGGAAAGTTGGTGCGTCATACGAGCAATTCCTTACGTTAGCAGACTATAGCATCACTAGAGGCCACAAATTCAAATTGTTCAAGCAGAAAACCAGAAGATTTTTAGTGTAAGGGTTGTGGCGAACAAATGGAACAGTTTGGTCGAAAAGGCAATAAATGAATGGAAAATTAGGCCCTATTAAATGTTGAGAGTTATTACAGTAGTTTTCACACAGGCTAACTTACCCTCGTAAACCACTTAAAGTCGCATTATTATTTTTCTGGTGAATCTGAGTAACAGAAACTGGCGCGATAGAAGTCGATTATTATTATTAGGCGTATAACTATTATCATTATCATCATTACCAGTATTACTATTATCAGTTTTATCACAACATTGTGAGTGAACTACATAGCCTAATATTCTAATATTCTAGACTAGATTTTGTAGGCTTAGAGATAATTTACTGTATATACAGATTATTATTTAACTGCAGTTTACCAGCCACGAAGAAAATGCAAGTAAGCTTCATGTTGTCTGAGTTCCCGTGCAGCGGCGTGACAACTGCAACAACAACGGCAACAACAACTGCAACAGCAACGGCAACAACAACTGCAACAACAACAACAACGCAACACCAAATGACCGTCTCCGCGCTCAACACCAAACTCGGTCTTTTGTAGACATGTATGATCCTGTTTAGTGCCAGGGAGACAACTTTTAACCCCCGTCCCCGCCCCTCACCCGGACATTACTCCTCTCTCCGCCCCATTCGTGAATTGGTTCTCTCCGTTCCTACTCCACCACCCAATCCCCATAACCGCCCCTGTCATTTACACTCACGCACTTCAGTAGGTCTGTAACTTTATTTACCCAAAATTAGCTAAGTAACTGACAGGCAATCTACTGATTACCGAGGCCGCATTTGTCCCCCATCCCAGTGGCATAGCCAAGGGAGGTTTGGGGGTTAAACCCCCATTGGCTGCCGGCGAAAAAAATTTTTACATCCTTTTTCAAACATTTTTCATTTTCGACGCGATTTTGGGGGTCAAACGCCCCCTTGGCTGGCTGGGGATTGAAAACATTTCTAAATGCTATAAAAAATAGAAAAAAATTAGAAAGAATACGAAAGTGACGACCTTTTTTCTTGTCAGCTCCTAAAAAAGGAAAAATAAGAAAAGTTTGCAAAGTTTGGTCACGATTGATGCCAAACCCCCTTCCGGAAATCCTGGCTACGCCACTGCCCCAGCGAATCCCCATAACCGCATCTGTCATTTACAGTTTTACACCCCCGCACTTCAGTAGGCCTAATTTGAGACTGTTTGTTGGACTTCAAAATACTTTCAAGCTTAACTAACAGCTGATGGTCTGTACTGCAATCAGCTCTTGGGTAAGTTTTGCATTTCCTGATGCTTCCTGTCCAGTTATTGTTCACCAATATGTAGTAAATTTGATTTCTAATGCGACCATCAGGCGATATCCAAGCGTATATCTCCTTATCTTTTTAGGGTTGGTCTTAACCCCAAGCATTTGATAAAATTCATAAAAGAGGATGTGAGCGGACACAAGCGAACAGACAACCGTACCTGCAAGCTCACGTGAAATTGCGTAGTTAATAACTGGAATGAACCAAATTGGAACCAAATGGCGTACACCCCTTATAAATGGGACATTGGCAGAATACTTGGCAGAGTACGATACACCCCCGCTCCATCCTCCTCCTCTACGTCCAGCATTGTTTTAGAATAACCATATATGGTCTTAGAATGACCATATTAATATAAGGTAACTCGTTAAGTTATAGAGTCAGAGTATCTGCTCGAACGGTTGATTACGTTACTTACGACATTTGGAACTGTAATGATAATCCCACGCGAATATGTCTCGATGTAGGTTTAAAGTACTGTGCAAACATCCTGTTAGATGCTGACCGTCCAGTCGAGATAAGCTAGGCTACGAGTATTTGCGCAGGACTGTGTGTTTTTCTCGAACTAGACGAGCTGAGTTCCCTTCTCAGTTCCGTCTAAAGCTCCATACCGTAGACTAATTTGTTTCGATAAGTTGTTTCAATAAACGCTTCCAAAAAGATTCAGCGAAGTTCTTCGGAGACTAAGCAACTCACCACCAACACCACAACACTGGCCGTTGCAGCAACAGTAGAGCGCCGTCTTAAACAACACCGCTCTTTGGGACATTGAACTTAGAGTTCACTATAACCAATTCATTCACTTGGCAGAATTCAACTAGATTTTGTCCAGCTTCATTCCTTCTACTAAGTACATATTCTCCTGCAACCTAACTCTCTTTGAGTTCCCCCACTTTTCCCTTAAAGTCACCAACAATCACATGTATTCCCTTTCACTTCCATCTTTGAAGTGCGGATTAAGTTCCACTTCTGCTTCTTCTGTTGCAGAAGTTGGCGCATAACACTGTATTACAACGAGCGAGATCCACTCTTTCACTAAAATGCGTTCATTCACATTAGTAGTAGTAGTAGTAGTAGTAGTAGTAGTAGTAGTAGTAGTAGTAGTAGTAGTAGACTAGTAGTAGTAGTAGTAGTAGTAGTAGTAGTAGTAGCAGTAGCAGCAGTAGCAGTAGTAGCAGTAGTAGCAGTAGCAGTAGTAGTAGTAGTAGTAGTAGTAGTAGTAGTAGTAGTAGTAGTAGTAGTAGTAGTAGTAGTAGTAGTAGTAGTAGTAGTAGTAGTAGTAGTAGTAGTAGTAGTAGTAAACTCTGTAACTCAGCAGATGTTTAAAACAAGATTAAAACTCCATCTTTTTGACTTGGTTTATCCTCCATAGACTGTCACCTGTTTGCCCGGCCGGAAGCCCTGGATTTGACCTAGATCTTTAATGAGTTTGATTTGGTGTGTCACCGGCTGATGCTTCTGTGCATTATGAAGTGGCGCTATAGAAGTTTAAGATTAGATTATATACCAGTAATAAAAGTAAGCATTTAAAATATAATAGAAGCCTAGATTGCTCACTAAAAATTCATTCACTCAACTGTATCCTTCAGAAGATTTTAATTGCAACATTGATTAAACTTAGATTTGGTTGACGCCGTCTTCAGTAGCAGCAGATGCTCTGGTCGTGTAGTTGTAGTAATAGAAGTTTCTGGAATATTTAAGTGAAACCCTGCTTCTGAGCGTTATTTCTATTCATGGGTTTTGCATCTGATGGCCTTCTGTCTCATGTTCGCCTCATTTGGCCTGGGCGTCCCATTGCTAATAATTATGCAGAAGTCACATTGCGGATTCTAGTTCTGACAACGGAACTAAGCAAAGCTGTCAACAGGTCGAAAATTCCCAGCACCACAAAAGTTAGCTGATAATTAGATTATTAATCGTCCAGACTGTGAACATTTTTAGTACCCGGATGATTGCAACATAGACCATCAGCTGTTAGTTAGGCTTGAAAGTCTTTCGAAGTCCAACAGACAGCCTCATATTAGGCCTACTGAAGTGCGGAAACTGGATAACAAACAGACCCCTCGACAGGCCGCCCGGATGCGCCCACGTGCAGTCGTGATGTCCACAATATGGGCCACAGAAATCGTACTTTGTTGCTTAGTTAATTGACTGCTGAACATTGGCTACAGAGCTTGATGAGTTGAACTTTTGAACTCCAACAGTCACAATAGTCTGGATGACGGGATTTTGGAAACGTGTGTTTTGTGTCTGTTTAATTCAAAGATGCGCCCATAATACTATGAAAGACGATGAGCCTCTGTGCGTGTGTGCGTGTGTGTGTGTGCGTGTGTGTGTGCGTGTGTGTGCACGTGTGTGTGTGCGTGTGTGTGTGCGTGCGTGTGTGTGTGTGAGAGGCTCCTCTTTTCTCCGCAGAGCTGGCCACCGGCTACGGCGGAGTTTTTGGAATCGTGGATCTGTAACTGTATTTACCTAAAATTAGCTAAGTAACAAACAGACAGGCAATCTACTGCATGCAGTGCTCCATCTGATAACCAGAGAGCCTAAAAAGTGACATTGTGCTACCTCGATTATATTAAAGCGAGACAATTGACCTCTTTTGAATTATTCAAGTCATTTTATAGAGACATTTTCGAATTGTTTTACAATACGTGGAACTGAATTTTACAATAAATTTCCGTTTCTTTTAAATCGTAAATGCTCTGTTTTTCAAACTAAAATTCATAGAATTCGAATTCTTGAACACAGAAATTGAACAGCATGTAAGAATGTAATTGTTTCAGTGGTGGGCACAAGTTGACTAGAAAAGTTACAATAATAATAATAATAATAATAATAATAATAATAATAATAATAATAATAATAATAATAATAATAATAATAATAATAATAATAATAATAATAATAATTGTGCACTTCTATAGCACCAGTTCTAATACCCAAGGTATCAATCGATGGTACTTCAAAATCAATCCGCAAAAGATCCAGGTCATTCCAGAGATCAGTCAGAGGGAGAGAGGGAGACGGACTATGGAGGAAACGCCAATTGAAAGAGATGTGTCTTAAGTCTGGATCGGAAGATGCTTAATGAATTGGAAGATCTGACAGCCGGAGGGAGAGAGTTCCAGATTTTAGGCCCAGAAATAGAAAAAGCTCTCTTACCAATTTCAGTGTTGGTTCTAGGTACATTTACAACTAATTAACTGGAAAAATTTAGTCGAATCAGTAGTCTAGCTACTCTTCTAAAACTAATTACAGCAATGGCTTAACTACTTTTTGCGCGCACGTATGTTTATTTATTACTTACTTATTGACGTGCAATTTATACGCCGCTATCAAAGAATCCGCCTCGGTGATATTTCTAGGATTTTGAGTTGGGGGGGGGGGGGGTCGGGAAAATCTGGGGTGAGGTGTTGGAATTTTTAAGTCTCTGCCCGAAAAAGGCTGACAAGCAAAAAACGTTATCAAGCGCTCCAAAAACAACCAAAAAAAACAACCTTAAAAGTCTCAAAAAACCTCTGACGAGCAAACAAAAGTCATCCGGGAATAAAAGTTGAAGAGGTGTCCTTCTCAATGGGGGGTGTTCTAAGCTAATTAGTATGCATTGTGTATGCATACCATTGTCGCATTACCAAATTTTGGGGTGTCGACCTCAAATTAGGGGTGTTGGGGGTGTTAGGGGTGTAAAAATATTCCTGATCCACCTTGTCTGTTATGAACATGAATAGGCTCAAGACAGGCTCCAAGAACAAAATCTTAAGCAACAGTTGTAAAAATGAATCAACGGTAATGTTATATCAAGTACGAACCTTCCTAAGGTATTTCGTTGACGTAATTAATGGACAGCCCCTTAGACGTTATATTGTTTCTATTGCATTATTATATTACTTAAACACATAATAATAATAATAATAATAATAATAATAATAATAATAATAATAATAATAATACTACTACTACTAATAATAATAATAATAATAATAATGAACTACTACTACTATTATTATTACTACTACTACTATTACTACTACTACTACTACTACTGTACTACTACTACTAATAAGAATAACGTAATAATAATGACGTAATAATAATGACGTAATAATAATGACGTTATAATAATAACGTGATTAAAAGTGGTTTATGAGGTTAAGTCAACCTGTGTGAAGACCACTGTAATAACTATAACTCTACATTCAATAACCTAGTTTTCCGAACTCCACCATGGCAGGTGGCAAGCCATGGTTAAGAAAGGAGGAACTACCGTACATAAACACACACACACACAGACGCAAATCGTCTTTGATACGGACGCAACGACGCGTCAATAAACAAACACAACAGACACGTCGAGTTTTCCCAGATAACATTTGAATGTGTTTATTGTTTCAACTGTTACTGCGTCTTCCTTCGTCCATCTGGGCCCATTGTTGATATACAGTGTAATTCGAAAGAAAACTGGGAAAGGTAATTGGATATATAAAACCCAGTAATAAGGATATTAAATTTGAACTCTGCCATTACCGTTGGCAAAGCCCGTCGTCGTCTCTTACTGGCGCGTCTTAATCCGATAGACACACAGCAGCACTTCTACAGTAGATTTGCTTTGAATGTCTGTTGCCTTCGGAAGCGAACAATTGTTCAAGTCGAATGATTTTGATGTACAGTAGACATCCTTTTGTCAGTTTTGAGCCAACGTTGGAGTTTTCTAATTCGCTCAGCCGGGTAACAGCTGCCTATAAGCGGAGGCCTTTGTGTGTCTTTGTTAACACTAAACACAATAGGTCTAAGCCGTTAGGGAGAAGATTTTGGATTTTAGAACATTCTCTTGTTTAGCGTCTGGAGTGTTCGTGAACCCTCACACCATCAATAATAACTTATAACTTACGCCTTAGCAGCAACAGTAAGTTTAATATTATTATCATCTGCGCAGTGGCGGCTCCACCGGGGGGGCCAGGGGCCGTGCCCCCCTATTGAGAGCCTGGCCCCCCCAGTGGCCCCCCAGTTGGGACCCTATACTTAATGCTACATACATTAAACAACAAATGGTTGGCCCCCCATGATTAGAAGTTGCCCCCAACGGCCCCCCCACTTGCCAAATCCTAGAGCCGCCACTGCATCTGCGTGTGATAGGTTGTCGATGCCTGGTCTATTTCAACTAAAAATATGAAAGTCATATTGGAAAATACTTTGATATATAATTTTAAGCAATCTTAATTATAGAAGCGAATAGTATTTAATATAGACAATAGTGATAATTAAAAGAATATTGAAATGATACTTGATAGAATAGATACTTCATAGTTATTTAAATAATAAAATATGTTTAAGTCGTTGTGCATAATTATCAGTTATCATGTGATTTTAGTTAAGCCTAGGTGAGTTGGAAAAAAAGATACGCGAAGTGAACGATATTCCAGCTAGTAGGTACTGTATATATCTTATTATCATTAATATTGCTGCTGTTCGATGATGGATATTAACGTTAAAAGTCCGTAAATCGGTTTTGACTTTTAACCAGCCGACTCAGCTGCTTCAACAAACAGCGCTTAATACTTTTATATTTTTTTACCATACTTCACGGAGGCCTCTAAACCCTCAGAGGCCCCTGAACCCTCGGAGGCCCTGGGGCGCCGCCCCCGAAGCCACGGCCTAGTTACGGGTCTGACTGCAATGCACGGGTTCGCATGATGCGCTACCGTATTGGATGGTATTGGATATAACGTACCTCGGATGAAAGTACTAACTTTTACAGACCCGCTAAGTACGCTAAAATGATTTCCTATGATACTTAAGTGTTTCGCTTCCACGACACGACCTTTATGTAAGCAGAATCCGGCTTAACCTTGGCACATGAGGGTCGGGTTCTGTGATGAAGTTAGGACGACCTATGCGTTCCTCTTTCGTTAACTGTGACAGCTGCATATCGATCTATCGTATGCCCAGTGGTGTCGCTATGGGGCGCCAGGGTGCTGGTCACCTCGGGTGACACCAATTGTAACATCACAAAGAGGTGACACTGAACGTTTGGTGTAATGGTGTTTGTAAATTAACTACGCCAAGCAATTCCATTAGTACCGGTACGTATACGCTGGTACGGGAGGACTCAAGAAGAAGTCCATTGTGTAATTTTAGCTGTTGTCGGGGGGGGGGGGGGGCTACTAGATTAAGATCACCCATGGACTACTAGATTAAGGTCATCTAGTAGTCTATGCTTCACCGCGTATGCCTATTGTAAGAAATGACCAGATGGCCAGTAAAATTTCGATGTGTCGTCTAAAATCGTTTGAATGATCAACTTTCTCCGCGTTTTCCCTCTTAATAGCACTGTGGCCAAACCCGCGAAATTGCCGTCCAATGATCGTATATGTATAAGTGTATATGTATATGTGTATATGTATATGTGTATATGTATATGTGTATATGTATATGTATATGTGGCGTGAAAAGGACAATAATCTCACAGCACCTGAAACATATTGAATGTCTATAGATAGCAATATCCGCAATTACGTTCTGCAGTTCGAAGAGGACATCAACACAGAAATATCGTCAACGACAGAAAAAGAAGACGAAAAAGAAGAAGAAGAAGAAGAAGAAGAAGAAGAGGAGGAGGGAGGAGGAGAAAGAAGAAGTATAGTATATCTAGTATTATTATAAGAGCCGTAGCTAGGGGATGGGCGGGGGGAAGTCGCCCCGGGCGCCAACCCGGAGGGGGACGCATTTTGGGCGTGAATAAAAAAAAAGCTGTGACGACTAAAAAAGGTCATCACCGAAATTTAGGGGCGCAAAATAAAATTCTTGCCCCGGGCGCCGAAACGCCTAGCTACGGCTGTGATTATTATCTGCAATTTGTATCTTCATAGGCTATTTCAGTTGATCGGTGTGGCTGTTTTCTCTAATCATTAGATATAAAAAAGACTTGTAACTTGTCCTTAAGGAGTCCTTAAGGCCAGACAGAACCAAGACCAAGGACTAGCAGTTAAGGCAGCCCTTATTATAATGCAGTGTCCAGCTGACAATTGTACCTCTATATTTTGAACTATAAGCAACAGGGAGTTTATCCCGGTCAAAAAATATTCCGAACATTTACTTCAGATTTTGACAAGAGGAGCGAGAAAAATTCCATATAACTTGGGATTTTTTCTTACAGTCGGCGGAATTTATGGACTGACTGCTGACAATCGCGTCATGATGGGCGACAAATTTCCAGATTGAATCGTGGAGAGGAGCAATGTTTAGCTTGCATGCTTAGATTTTACACAAACGCTCGTCTCTGCACAAAATGTCACTGCTTCTACGTTTACCATCTGGCTTTGTTGACGGTGTTTCAATTTTGCGCAATCTTGAGTCTCCTGATCTTCAGTCTTAGTTTGGTCGTTATAAGTCTGCTGTTGTTGTTGTTTTTGTTGCTGCGTATATACTTTTACGAGTACTCGTTTTTCAAATACTAATATTTTTCTCATAGAATTTTTCTCATAGAAATTGCCTCTTCGATGTTATGAACTATATATAGTTACAGCTGTCCATCTTCCGAAATTACATCCTAAGAGTCTCAACTTCACGTTTGATGCGAAATGACCGCCGATTTGCTGTTCCCTTGTCTTTATCATTGTCGTCTCTGTTTAGATAATTTTTATCCTTATTGTTGTTCTTTATTGTTTTTCTCGTCATATATATATATATATACCGTAGTGTTTCTTATCCTTAACAAAAGCGTCAGCAGAATTTCAGTATTTCAAGGATAAATCTGCCAAGAGAATTTCGTTGCATGGTTATTGGTATATATATATATATATATATATATATATATATATATATATATATATATATATATATATATATATTGGTGTGTGTGTACGACTCTCGTCAGGGTTGGAAGTCCGTTTTCTTCAGCAGGACGATATTTTGCATTTACGTCGTTCTTCGATGGTGCTTCCACCCAGTTGTTGGTTTTCTGCACGGATTAGGCCTGGTGCATCTGTTTTTAATATTTCTGTCTTCGCTTCTGTCGGGTTTTGCGCGTTTTTTTGATGTTTTGATTCCGTTTTCGGGTATGTTTAGTTTAGTTCCATGCCCCACCCCATTTGGTTTTAGAAACCCCGCTTGCACGCACCTGAGCGCACGCATAGCTCTCGCACTGTTTACGCGGTCACGCTCTGATGGAGCCAGGGCCTAGCCAGCTTTCCCAGAAGCGCTCGGGGCTCTGCGCTGTATGCAGGACGGTTCGGCGGCTCCACTGCGGAGACGGCAAGGTGCACCTCCACGGGCCCCACTCCAACCCCTGCCCCGGCTCCAATCAACCACCATTGCACTCGGGCAGCCAACCGATCGCTCCCGTTTCTAATATTGGCTCAAATCAACGCGACCTTAGCGCACCGACATCGTCTTCCTTAGAGGCAACAGCAAACAGCAACGTCGGTGACGATCACCCTGAGTGCTTTGTTTTTCACCCCACAATAACAAGCGCAATATCAAAACATGTACCTAAGTCGGCTAGAACCACCGTTTGTCGGTTGCTAATCGACATTATAAATAAAATTCTAGCTAACCCCTCCATCATTGACCACTGGCGGGATTTAATCTGCTTCGCCCCCATAATTCTGAAGCAAACGGCTAGAGGGGGAAAGAGGCATAACCAGGCTTCAGCGTTTAAAAAACGCACGCAGAATTTTTATGCGGAGCTACACGAGAACATTGAGATCCTCTCAGACGCCAGCCAAACTCTCTCCAGCAAAGCAGCGACGAGGAAAAGCAGAGACCAGATGCTGGCAGCCTCAGTGTCATCCAAACTAGAGGATGGGAATGTAAGGGCCGCCGTCAGGATCTTAATGTCGGATGAAGAACCGGTTACCCCCGACCCTCAGACCTACCAGGAGCTGCTTGGGAAGCATCCTTCACCGCCGGAAGACCGGGTCCACATGCCACCAGCCAGTGATTGCGCTCCACTCCGGGTGTCTGAAGAGGACGTTAGGGCCAGAATTCGCTCCTTTCCAGCTGGATCATCCGGAGGCCCAGATGGACTGAGGCCACAAATCGTGGCTGAGCTTATCACCTGTCCAGAGGCTGGCAGCAGACTGGTCTCTGCTATAACGGGCCTAATTAACCTTTTACTTTCTGGCACATGTCCTGATCAGGTCAGGCCCATTCTCTTTGGGGGAACCCTCCTGGCCCTCAGGAAAAAAGCCGGGGGATTGCGCCCAATCGCAATAGGCTATTTTTGGCGCCGCCTAGCCTCCAAATGTGCCGCAAACTTTGCACTGTCCAGGGTATCGGACTATCTGGCCCCCCTACAGGTCGGGGTTGGATGCCCAGGGGGCTGCGAAGCGGCAGTGCACGCAACCAGACGTTTCTTGGACGCAATGCCAGATGACAACGTTATCGTTAAACTGGACTTCAGTAATGCTTTCAATAGCGTGCAGAGAGACAGAATGCTTACCGCACTAACGAACATTCTGCCAGAACTCTCGAAGTACGGTCTTTTGTCCTACGGAAGTCCAAGTCTTCTAAAATTTGGCAAATTTCGGCTGTCCTCGCAAATGGGCCCCCAACAAGGCGACCCTTTGGGCCCACTGCTTTTTGCCTGCCGCTGCAGCCCATCCTGAGAAAGTTAACAGCCGCGCTTATTCTGGGGTATCTTGATGACGTCACCTTGGGCGGGGACGCAGACAGCGTCGCAAGCGATGTTTATGTTATTGAGCGGGAATGTAAAGAGCTGGGCCTATCTCTGAACCATCGCAAATGCGAGATTATATCCAAAGGCCCAATCCCAGCTACTGACACTTCGCTTGACAGCTTTCAACGCATAGAGCCCCAAGACGCTATTCTCCTTGGGGCTCCTCTTTCCATCACTCAGGCCTTTGGGTCCCTTATGTCACACCGCTCTAACGAGCTAAACTTGGCACTGAACCGCTTGACGCTGATCGCTAAACAGGACGCCCTAATTTTGCTTAGAATGTCGCTCACCCATTCTAAACTTTTGCACCTTTACGATGCACTCCATGCACAGGCCATCCACTATTAGAAAACTTCGACGACGCTATGCGTGTGGGACTGAACCAAATCCTTAATCTGCGTCTGTCAGACAGTCAATGGGTACAGGCTACGCTCCCAATCAGAGATGGGGGACTGGGGATTCGCCGGGTGTCTGCGCTTGCACCGTCTGCCTTCTTGGCTTCAGCTGCGAGCACCCGAGATCTCCAGTCGTCCATTCTTCTGAAGGCAAGTCTGCCTACGGACCCACGTGAGACCGAGATCATCGCCCAGTGGAGGGAAATGAGCCAAATGGATAATCCTGGTTCGGGCCCTCTCCACAAGCAGTCCACTTGGGATCGTCCTCTGATTCTCAGGGAGTTTAACCACCTACTCCAATCTGACCAACGGCAGTACCATCAGGCACGTCTAAGGGCCGTTTCAGCGGAGCACGCCGGGGACTGGCTTTATGCGCTGCCCATCGCTTCCTGTGGACTGCGCATGGACGACGAGGCAGTCAGAATCGTCGTCGGCCTCCGCCTCGGTGCCAACACCTGTGAACGGCACATCTGCCCTTGCGGGGAACAGGTGTTGGAAGTCGGGTCTCATGGCCTGTCTTGCTCACTCGGCCCAGGTCGCGTTCCACGTCACACAGTGATTAATGACGTGGTCTACCGGGCGCTTCTTCGAGCGGGCATTCCATCTGTCAAAGAACCACCCGATCTCTCGCGCTCTGACGGTAGAGACCGGACGGCCTCACTCTGATCCCGTGGAACGCCGGCCGTAGCCTGATTTGGGACGTAACCGTGGCAGACACAGTCGCTGCCACCCATCTACCCATCACGTCTTTGTTGGCAGGTGCGGCTGCTGAGGCAGCAGCAGTACGAAAAAACACCAAATACGCAGATCTGACAAGAGATTACAATTTCCTGCCATTGGCCTTTGAGTCCTTCGGGCCAATAAGTCTCGACGCACAGATTTTCATCAGACAACTAGGTCGTCGTATTTCAGAGTCTTCCGGAGACAAAAGGGAAGGAAGCTTTCTTTTTCAGCGCTTGTCCATGGCCATACAGCGCTTCAACGCAATATCGTTTCGAGGAACTTTTTCCGTGGCCGACCTCGAAGAACCTGACGAGAGTTAACACACATTAATTTTGTCTCCGGACAATTTTTTTCTCATAAGACCTTCGGGAATGAAGTACCGAGGGCATAAAAAAAATATATATATATATATATATATATATATATATATATATATAGACGCTGCTGTTGTAAAGTAATATTAGCGTTTGTGCGGAGTAGAGCGTGTTAGATTTTATAAATATCAGTTATAGTAACAATAGTAATAACAACTCGATGTTAAGTGGTTTAATAGGATCTATCCTGTGTTAAAAGCCCCATTGTCACTCATCCATCTATTCCATCTTCTGTCGTCAGTCGAGTCTGCTACAACTGCTGCCTTTGACACTTCATTAAAAAACTCATTTTCAGTATACATTACTATACAATGCCTGAACAGGTCACATGTTAAAATTTCAGTTCTTCATAATTCTGATCTACGATCACTATGCGTTAATAGGTCAGTTATAATGTATCAGTAATTAGTCTTTAGATGCCTAGCCTAATATTCCACTGTACTTAAGTTGCTTTTAAAAACGTTCAGACCAGTAGCCAATCCATCCAATTCATTCTCTCTGTCTACTAATCTGGCTCTGTAAAGAAATGACGTTTGTACCTCCCAACTAGGTTTTCTAACAATTTTTGTCATATCCTCGAGTACCAGTAAGCCTATACAGTATTGTGCTAGTGAAAATTTTTCATATTGCACCTATATTTGTTGTAGAGCTGGGTCGATTACGATTATTTTTTCCGATTACGATTACGATTATTTTGGATTATTTTTCACGATTACGATTTCGATTACGATTACGGCTTTTTATATAATCGCGATTTCGATTTCGATTATTTCACAGTACCTTTAGAAACTGTCTTTCCCGCCATATTTTACAGTATTCGGCAATCCTCTGTGTATCGATGTTCAGTTGGTCTTCAACAGGGATATTTTACACCCCTAACACCCTAACACCCCCAATTTGAGGTCGACTCCCCTAAAATTTGGTAATGTGACAATGGTATGCATACAGAATGCATATTGATTAGCCCTGAACACCCCCAAACAGGCCCATTCAGAGGGGGCCAGGAGGGCCATTCGGCCTGGGCCTCCATCATTTGGGGCCTCCTTTGTTTCCTTGTCTAGAATTCTGGGAGAGCAAGAAAGCTAGATAGCTACTACTAGAAGGGGCCTCAAAATTTGGTGATGACCTTTTTTGCTTGTTGACAATTTTGGGATTTTGGGAAAGCTAGGAAGGTATTCTGCGGTCCTCAAAATTGGTGATTACCTTTTTTCGCTTGTCAAAATTTTAATTGTTGGGAAGGCTAGGAGAGGCCTCGAAATTTAGGAGAGGTCTCGAAATTCCAACTGGCCTGGGCCTCCTTCAGCTTCTGAAGGGGCCTGCCCCCAAATGGAGAAATACACCCCACAACTTTTATCCTCGGATGACTTTTTGCGTGTCAGACTTTTGTGTGAGTCTCTATAACGTTTTTGCTTGTCAGCCTTTTTCGGTAGAGACCTCCAAATTTTGACACCCCCAGATTTTGCCGACACCCCCAAATTCACAATCCTACAATCCTAGAAATAAACACTCCCCAGATTTTCCCGACACCCCACCCCAATTCACAATCCTAGAAATAACCCTGGTCTTCAATCTCCTTAAAGGATCGAGCCTGGGTGGCAAGACCGATATCGTCAGCGTATCCAAACTTCCTACTGATGGTATCAGGTTAAGTCGTTTGTAGGCCTATAAGCCTACAAATTGAATAACATAGGTGCTAGTACTGAACACTGTGTTAGACCGTTTCGCTGACGTCTCCAGGAGCTGACATCTCCCAAATGAACTCAGAACCGTCTCTCAGAGATGAGTAATTTCACAAGTTGACAGAACCAGGGCAGTGGCGGCTCCACCGGGGGGCCAGAGGGGCCCGTGCCTCCTATTGAGTGCCTGGCCCCCCAGTGGCCCCCCAGTTGGGACCCTATACTTAATGCTACATACATTAAACAACAAATGGTTGGCCCCATGATTAGAAGTTGGCAAGTTGCCACCCCAACGGCCTCCCACTTGCCAAATCCTAGAGCCGCCACTGAACCAGGGTGGCAAGTTGAGCGAGAGTTTGTACATTAAACCCACATGACACACCGTATCGAAAGCTGCTGTCAAACCCAGAAAGATGGTACCTGTCTTTAGACGCTGTTGAATCCATTTTCAATGAAAATCTGATAATCAACGGTAAATTGATCTTTCTTTGAATCGGAAATATTGTATATAATATACGGGAATAATCGAAAAATAATCATGATTTCGATTATTTTTACGACGATTATCGATTATTTCGATTTATTTGATAATCGTGCCGATTTCGATTTCGGTTTTTCCAAAAATCGCGATTACGATTTCGATTTCGATTAATCGACCAACCTCTAATTTGTAGGTGAGTATCTAGTAGATCATTACTAGATCCCGCTTACTCTTGCAGTTGCCGAGTCTTACTGTAGTTTAGACGTAGGCCTAATTTATTCTATTCGTTGCTCGTAGAAGACTCTTTCGCTCGAAATCGATTTTTAGTTTTCTTCGAAGAAGGAGACAGACAGACAGGCAGACAGACAAAGAAGACGACGAATGATGTGGTATTCATTACGAAGTCTGTCAGTGTTCTATAGACTTAATAACAATGGACGAATTTCTGCAGATACAAATTGCGAAGCAACTCTTTACTTGATCCTCCGCTCTTCTAGCTCTAAACCAACCCCACGTCTCTTCTGCCACCCCACCCCCCACCTCACTCCCGCCAGCCACCCCTTCCGCAACCTCCCACCACAGGCAGAAACGTCATTCTGTAGAATTCCATCAGTAATTGGATTTTCCGCATGATAATTTCCCGTTGTTAATCCTCCGTCAGCCAAATGAGTGCAGCTGCACTTACTTGCGCTGCTAATCCAGTTTCCAGTTCCTAGTTTCAAGGGTTTTCCTTTTCTCAGTGGCGTCGAGGAAGGGGTGCGGGAGTGCGGACCGCACCAGAGGTGGCACCATCTAGAGGGGAGGGGTGACACCCAAACAAGGATGACCTTTTTTGCTTGTCACGGCACATGAGTAGAAAAAAATTACACAAATATAAGGATGACCTCTTTTTGTTTTGTTTTTTTGTTTTGATTTTTTGCTTGTCACGGCAATTTGAGAGAAGGAGAGAAGGAAAAAATAAGGATGCTTTAGAAGAGGTCCCAAGTCTAAATGGGTGAAACCACGATTTTACCACCGCACTTGGGTGACACCAACCCTAGCGACGTAGCGACGCCACTGGCCTTTTCTTGGTCGTTGTTGTCGTCGTTGTTGCTGTTGTTGTTGTCGTTCGTCGTTGTTGTGCAACAAAAACCTACATTCTCAGAATTAGGAATTAGACTGCTTCTTTCCTTTCTCGTTTGCAAAACCTGGGATCTGGCTGCAAATCTGCTCCTTGACGAATCGGCGAGTCTTGCGGCGACGACCAGCTTCCTCTCTTGGGTCAGAGTGTCGCTGATGACCGTGTAGCTAGTCGCCCTCAGGGCCCCCGAAGACCCGACGATCGCGGGCCCCAGCTGCTTCTGAGAGGAGGACACCGTCGGCGGAGGGGTCCTGCCGAGCCAGTGGGCAGACGGCAGCACGGCCTTCGTCTTCTCGTGATTGTTTCTCAAGTACAGGAGTAATTTACCTGATCTAGGTTTATAATAATAATAATAATAATAATAATAATAATAATAATAATAATAATAATAATAATAATAATAATAATAATAATAATAACTAAAAGCAGTCCGTCGTGTTCTACGATGACAAGAGTGACCCATCGTGGGTCTGCGTGTCACTAAACAGACCTTTTATAGCAGAACATTTTTTACATATGGAAGATATAAAATTGATTGTCAGCAAAAATTGTCGAGGAGTTGTTAACGCGATCTTTTAAGCTCCTGTCGTTTTTTCTTATTTAATTGCAACAGCAACTCAAGCATTTTCCATGAAATTGACCCCACTGCGAAGAGAATGGCGCCAATGTGAGCGATCTTGTGCTTGTAATTCCCAGTCTTTAATGTTAATGTTAACATCAATGTTAACGTTAATGGAAATGTTATAGTTTAATGTTAACATCAATGTTAACGTTAACATTAATGTCAATGTTGCCAGGATTCTCTTCAGTTGGTCTTTGTACCGTTTGCAATGGTTACCATGTGAGAGAAATTCAATGCAGAGCAGAATCTTTGGCAATCGCGAACGACATGACCAATCCACCAGACAGACAGGGACAGGGACAGAGACAGACAGACAGATACAAAGACAGAGACAGAGACAGAGAGAGAGAGGGAGAGGAAGTTAATATGCGTCCAAGTGAAAGCCGATTTTCATCAACATGGCATAACGGCAAATTGCATAATGGCGCCATATCATCTATTGCGTCATTCCGTGTGCCGACTATCAGTCCTCTATCGAAATCGGTCGTCGTCGTTTTCTATTGTCAAGATAATTAACTTGTGGATAAGCGCGATTATTGAATATTTTTGCTATTTCGCAGAATTTATCGCTTTTGTGCAACAATCCAAAGAATCGATTATTGTCTGTGAAGCGATATAAATTACGCCTGTAATGAGAAATTAGAAATTAGAATCGAATTGCAAGTGTCATTACCAATAAGCCTACAGCGAAATATTACAGTATAAGAGATTAAGAGACGAAATTCAGAGGAAAGTAAAATCTGAACAAGGCATCAGCTTGACAAGTTTTGCAGAGAGAGAGAGAGAGCGAGAGAGAGAGAGAGAGAGAGAGAGAGAGAGAGAAAGAGAGAAGAAAGAAAGAAAGAAAGAAAGAAAGAAAGAAAGAAAGAAAGAAAGAGAGGAGCAGCGAGAGACAGACAGGGGTAGAGACAGACATTAACACAGAGATAGACAGACAGAGGGAGAGGGAGTTAACCATTTTGTTCTGATTTGTCGGTTGTCCTTTCTAATCGTTATTAATGCGTTTTCTACATTATGAGCTTTGAAAAATTATTGTCACGCAGAGGTTGGTCTTAACGAAAGTCTTGGCCAAGTTTCAATCGCCTGAAAAGACCTCGGATTAAGTATAATAGTTCTATTAAACCTAGAAGCGCTTTTTGCAAAAGATCGACGCCAAAAACGAAGCTTGTCAATCATGCAGTCATGTCGTAATGCAGGAGTGGGCACTGGGCAACCAACCTTTTAGGTGCAAGGAACCACATTGAAATTAAAAATTGGTCAAAGGGCCGCGTGTAATTTCCGTGAACTGTACAGTAGATATAATTTCTTTCAATGCGAACCGATTCCTATATTGCTACTTCCTGAATTTCAACTGGGTCAAAAAAATGTATCCGAATGTCTACGAAGACTTGACCTTGATTGTGAAAATGGCCACGTGGGACAGTTCGTATCTTAAAACTTTATTAAGCCACCTAGTCCAGTAATAAATACAAAGTCAAGTTGAAACAGTTTCCTTTATTTCGTTGTTGTTAACAGTACAGTTTACCTGTATTTTAACAGGCAGCAACAATACATGTATCGTTTATGCTGTCTTGCCAAGAAAAAAAACCAAAAATACTAAAAGATGGACTAGCGACAGGTAGACGCTTATCCGGTTTCTAGCCTCTTTCCTATCTTGACCTCGACCATTTATTCATTATATTTACGTGCAGCAGTGTGGCATACAAGCCGGATAGAGGGGAGGGGACATTTTCTCCCAAAGTCTTAGATTTCCTCTCCAAAAATTTGCGCCTCAGTGTGTAATGTGATGACAATTTCTCATCACTCCCTTCTCCCCTCCCCCCTCCCGAAACCACGCCCTCCCTTCCCAAACTTCCGAAAATAACCCCATGGCAGAGGGGAGTGTATGCAACGCTGAGGTCGTGCAATTTGGAGGGAATCTTAGTATAGGCACTTCTAAGCATTATGAGAAAACCGAAATTAGACGTACTCAGATGGAAAACGGCCATGGTCATAAGGCGAGGTTTTTCATTTCCGCGTTTCCACTCATATGGATGGACGGCGAAATGTGTCTGGAATTCGATGAATTCTACCAATTTATATTGCCGCTCGTTTCCAGAAACCACTTCTGAGCAAATGAGACCTAAGACCTTCATTCGTCCTCAAAATTCATTTGTTCCTTATTGCAGAGTTCATTGATTCGTGATTTCAAACCTATTTTACAGCGTAGATTAATTATTACAATGATTTGCGATTATTGCCTAAGATTACTAAGTCTTATTGCACTGAAAAAGAATTTCTTAGATTCAATGGTGGACAAAATTATGACAATTTTATTTCAAACAGTTTTTAAATATTTAAATTAAATTATTTATCGAATTATTTACGCTATGTAAATGGTTAGTGTTTGCTAGAGCTAGACTCTACGGTCTTCCGCGTGCCTCACTTTCTCCTGTTCTTTTCTCTCTCTCTCTCTCTCTCTCTCTCTCTCTCTCTCTCTCTCTCTCTCTCTCTATCCATCTGTCTCTTTCTATTGTAAATTAATTGTCATTTTATTCTGCATCTTTTCCGAGCGTGTTTCGAAGGTCGGCCGATAATCTTGGAGTTTATTTCAGTCAGTACTTTGCCTTCGATAATAAAATTCGTCTACAGTTGTTTGGTTCGACGCTTCAAAATTCGCGGCACGTGCGTTCAGCAGAGCCTAAAGCTGCGTTGAGTTAATTGGGCGGCGAAGTTACAGTAGGGAATTTGGACAGACAGGAAGACAAAAATGGAAACGCCTGTATTCTCTCTGTCCGTCTGTCTGTCATGTCTGTGTCTGTCTGTCTGTCTGTTGTTTGTCTGTCTGTCTGTTGTCTGTCTCTGTCTCTGTCTCTGTCTCTGTCTCTGTCTCTCTCTCTCTCTCTCTCTCTCTCTCTCTCTCTCTCTCTCTCCGCCTAGGCACTGTTTCGCGTGTCCCTGCTGTCGCATTTCAAGGCATGCCTCAAGTTAGGATCGTCGGCGAAGATGCCTGACTCAGATGTCCGATTTCAGATTGAAGACATCGAATGTCTGCCGTTGACGTTCCACATTCGAGCAGCCTTCCTTCTGCCATCCATGACGCGCTCTCGTTGACCGACCAGCGCACCGTTCGAGGACCTCAAACGTCCGTCTGTTGAGAATATTGTCGACATCCTCCGACCATGCCGACTGCGAGATTTTGCAAAAGTAGAAACCCTTACCGACAGGCAGTCCAACATGTAAATGATATATGTCAAGGCGCTTTTGTCGTAGGCCTTAGCCTTGTTTACTGCGCTCGAGAAATTGTCTAGAAATAATAATAATAATAATAACAACAAAGCTGTGCCATACGACTCACGAGCGACGCTTTACATTAGCAACGCTATACGGCAGCACAAGAGGCCCCAAGCACGATCCTCCTTATTCCTGTAACGAAGTCTGTGAATCAGTTGGCCCTATATTCTGGAATGCTCTTGACCACAGTATACGTATAATTTAACAAATGCTGGTTTTATGGCCGTCTTTTTGAAATGACTTAAAACTTTTCTCTTTATCAATATAAAGCAATCGCAGCGTGAGCCCTTTTATTATTATTATTATTATTATTATTATTATTATTATTATTATTACGAACATTTCTATAGCGCAAATTATCGCAAAGCAGCAAATGCACTCATGTCAGTTGCGAACCAGATCAATCAAACAAGAATGTCTTCAGTTGTTTCCTAAAAGATAACAGCGTCATGGTTGAGTCAGAGGAACGCAATGTTGCTGGCAGACTGTTCCAAACAACCGGGCCAGCAACGGCCAGGTTGCGGTCACCAAAGCCTGTCCGAGTTCGAGGCACTGCAAGTGTGCTGGTCAAGGCGGAGCGCAGATGCGACCGACCAGGCAACTTAGCCGTCGAGCAGAACATATCAGTTAGATATGACGGAGCAGAGCTGTGTTGGGCCTTGAACAGGATGGTCCCGAGTTTAAAAGTCACGCGTTGACCGACCGGGAGCCAGTGGAGCTCCCGTAGTACTGGTGTGATATGATCGAACTTCCCTCTCTGGAACACCAAGCGTGATACAGTCACTTAACTGGTCCATTAATGCTTGCTTTTAGGTGTTTCTTAAGAAGAGATGCTATACAAATAGTCTGTTACTTTACACAGCAGATGCAAATTGTTCGAGCAGAGGGGGCCGAGAAGGACAAACTTTTAGCTCAAAAGTTGTGGACAACTGGAACAGTTTTTAAGGCGGCAGTAACGGTGGAAACAATAAGCTGATTCAAAAGTTGTCTGGGAAAAGTAGGCTATTAAATGTTGAGTGCTATTACAGTGGTTTTCAACTTTTCACACAGGATAACTTAGCCTCCTACACCGTTTAAAATCGCGTTATTAGACTGCGAAATGGCGGATCGAAAAAATGATAGACTGAGGAAATGATTGGTGAACGGATGAGAGGATAGATTGTAATTGATTACTGATGGTAGTGACTCTGTTTGTTTGATTGATATATAAATGAGTATAGATGAGACGTTGCGTGATAGATGGAGAAATTGCGACCGCTGAGATATCGGGGTGGGTGGAGGGAGGAGAAGTATACGCTTGCAATATCCGTATTTTTAGTTCTCGGATTTTCTATTAGCTTCGGAGTATTGCGATCAGCTTAGAGATCATACGGGAAAGCGCGGAGACATGTCTACGACATAGATTAGAAATTAACTGCCCAATACGATATCGCCTGTGACGCGTCTAAAACGCGAGAGATCCTCTAGAGAGATTAATCCTCCTCTGAAACGCCAGATCTCTGGTCTCCAGTCAGGTCAAATGGACCTACTGCGATTCTTGTCATATCTATAAATTTCCAACGAAGGTCAGAGACTCCCCCCCCCCAATGAACGACTGAATGAGCGAACGGCGAACGAACGAAAACACCAACGGGTTAACTCTGACCGGACTGCAGGGATGTTAACAAGGACTCAACCCTCAAGGCCAGGACCCAGGACAAAAGACTTGTAACTTTTCCTTAAGAAGTCCTTAGGGCATGCAGGACCAAGGCCAAGGACTAACATTCTTGCGGGACTTTAATAGTATGGTGGATGAACGAGCAACCTGATTGATTGAGCGACGAATGTGTGCGACGAACAGACAGGGTCGTCGACTGAATTCTAATAAACGACGCGAGAGGATTTTTCGACTTCCGTCCCAATTCGGAAATGAATCATTGAATTCGCCGCCGAAGACCGCGATTAACAAAATTAGCGACTCAAAGGAGTCGAAAGAGAAAAAGGCGATTTAGAAACAGAAGCACGGTTGCGCATTCATTTGCCTTTTCCATCCGTTTGCCAACTATCTGCTCTGTCCCTCTCCCTTTCTGTCTCTCCTCTCTTTCTCCCTATCTCTTTCCCACTATCACCTATATCCCCCCCTACCTCAATTTCTGTCCCATCTCTGTGTCTCTATCTATCTCTCTCTCTCTCTCTCTCTCTCTCTCTCTCTCTCTCTCTCTCCATATATCCCTCTCCTTCCCCTCCCTTTCTCTTCATTCTCTGTCTCTTGCCTCTGTCTGTCTCTGTATGTCTGTCTGTCTGTCTTTCTCTGTATATCTGTGGCCTGTCTGTCTTTATCTCCTTCTCTTAGCCGACAACGGACACACTTAAAGCTGCGTGCCCGTCAGCGCCCGTTGACTTTCGGCTCGAGGCTCTGCTAAGCGCAGCGCCGATCTATCTGTTCCGATCGCGAGATGTATCTGCGGAGATTATTCGTGGGAATCGAGACTCTGCTGCGTCGGCGACTTTTTGAAGACCCGACGACCGCTACACGTGCGAATGTTTGAGCGCTGTCGGCTCGCAATCAGTTTCTTCGCAGATGAAACTTCATAGCATAAACAACCGTTGCAGACACGAGAGAGGGAAAATCGGAAAATCCGGCGCCGTTTGTTCGATCGCCTTACACAGTACTTTGAAATAACAAACACTGGACGATAGCGGTTTTGGGAAACTGCTTGGCATGGTTAAACTTCGAATCAAAGAAGAGAGTTATACCAGTAACTTATTGATTTCGTTGAAAAGTATCTTTTCGTACGTTTAAATGACATATAATAGTTGAACACAGTAATTGACAGATTCAAGCGATATTGCTTACAAATAAATCGTATACTCACAGCACAATTTCTTAGAAGTTGCCACTGCGTTGAAACGAGGCGATCATCTACTATGCGTTCAGTTGAGAGTGGGCCGAATGTCGTGGATGGCAGGCAAATAGATAACTCTGCAGATAATTATTACTAAATCGTGTTTTTTCGGACAAACTCAAACATTTCGTGACCCTGCAAACGAATAATCGCATCGGAAATGTTTCTCGAATCCTTCAGACTGACTTCGAGCGAAAGTGACTCATCGGTGGGCTATGTGGCCGCTGTTGGCGGCGGCGAAGAGAACATCTCGACGACGACGACGACGACGACGACTACTACTACTAGGACGATAATGACGACGACGACGACAGCAGCAGCAGCAACAACGACGCTGTTTATATCTGAGAATCAAACAACCGAATGTACGAACTCCTACTGCATAAGCGACGCGGATTACCTTCTCATCATCCACGACTTCATCTTTCCGACGCCTTTCGAGTGGGTTCTCATCGGTCTATATTTTGTCGTCTTCGTCGTCGGAATAGTCGGCAACTTTCTCGTCTGCTTCGTCGTCTGGTCGGACCCGAAGATGAGATCGGTCACCAACCTGTTCATCGTCAACCTGTCAGTCGCCGACTTCCTCGTTCTTCTCGTCTGCCTGCCGACCACGGTTCTCGGTGACGTCACCGAGACGTGGTACATGGGAAGCGCCATGTGCAAGATCGTTCAGTATCTCCAGGTAGAAGACACTTTCAATATACGGTGTTCTGTCTGTACAGGTGTGTTTCGGTGTTGTGTAGAAATGAAAGAACTCGATCGATGTCCTCTGAATCTAAATGAAATTCTGTGTAACACTGACAAAGCAGCTACTGCGGTAGCAATCCCAGAAGTGCCATATAAATTCACGAGATGTTACTTACTCACTTGACTTATTGTCAAACAACCTTGTCAGCTGCAAATTCAGTCTCTGATATCATCACTGATTGGTCATGAATAATTAATATTAATTAATTAGTTAATTAATTTATTTATTTATTGCCAATTTATATAGCGCAGTAGACAAGGCTTAAGGCATACAACAAGAGCGCTTAACACAGTTCGTATCCAATATTAAATAAATGTGTCTTCAAATTTGAAATTTCTAATGAATAGTCTAGCTGAGACTGCTTCAATCACATAGTCTGGAAGAGAGTTCCACAGGGCGGGATTCCCCCGCGCTAATAATCTTTCCCAAAAACTTAGGGGTCTTGGACGGGGATGTTTATTGATTATATATTATTATAACTAATTAAGTAATAAATGAATGAGAATAAGCCATCGATGAGGTCGCCGCCCAGCAGAGTACTGAACAGGTCAATTGACAAGGCTGAGTTAGATCATCATGGCCTCATGACTAACACCTAATGACTCTAAAGACTTAGCGAAGGTTGCTGGTTCGAATCCTGATTATGATATCCTCAGGCGAATTCTCCTTACGAAGTGAGAGACGCTGAGTACGGGTTTCTTAACTGGCGGTGATGAACGGCTAGCAGCGTGAAACTGCAAAGGTAAAACGCGGGTCAGGAGAAGGAAGAGCGATGGCAAACTGCTCTAGTCTAGTGGTGTAAGTTGCCTTCCTGCGCAGTCGTAAGTGGTGGCCTCTGTCGCTTAAACTCGAGGCGCAATGAATCCAGATGCACGACACTCAAGAACGACCACACTCAAATTAAGCGCCGATGTTTGTATAATTAACGGTGAAAGTCGTCTTGCTGTACATTTAGCGAGCTAATAAGCATCGCCACGATTGCACCTTTCACTGACAGAAGTCGCCTCAAAGGGGACGACCGAAGAAGATCAACGGAAAACGGCCAATAGGCGCCGACAGGGTTTAATCTAGGCTGTTTCCGGGGGAAAATTGCCCTTTTAACCCCCGGAAATTTCAAAATTTCACCCGGAAATTTTGGCATACTACATCAACTAACAGCAGCCCCCTAGCTGACTCCCCCGGCTTTTTCAGTTTCTCCTCCGGCTTTGTCAGTCCCTCCCCCCCCGGAGTCCAGGAGTCTAGATTAAACACTGGGCGCCGATAGACGACTGCGAAGAGTCGGAACTTCGAACTGATAAAGCAAAAGCATAAATCATCAATAACATCATCATCACAACGAACATACCCACGTCTTTTCGCTAACATTCACACTTGAAACGACAGTTTCAAAGCGTATATATATATATATATATATATATATATATATATATGCACCGGAGAAGTAAATTGAAAAATGTTTCTGACAAGCCTACAGACTAAACCGCTGTGCGAATTCTCATGACTACTGTGTTCTGAAGTCGTGGTTTATTTCTGAGATTCCGCTGGTTAGGTTAAATTTTAATATGACAGCTACAAATATTTCTTTATTTCAAAATCGAGTCAAGAGGATAAGAAATGAGGTGGTTTAATTCGTTCGTTACTCCTTGACGGCCTACTTTCATTGTTACGTCAGACGGTGCAAAGGCTCGCGGTAGTCTGTGTCAGTGCCTCCGAAAGACGGTAGCGTAACCGGGGGCGAAATGGCAGAAATTATAGGCTAAGTTAAGGAAAGCAACCTACGGTGCTCTAAAACATGTTAGCGCTAAAAAAATTTATGCGCGCCATCATCTATAATGCTTTTCGTTCATTCATTCATAAAGTAAATTTATAAGGCGCGTTCATTGTCTATGGCGCCTCTGCCGTTTTCATAAACAAGTATGTCTTTAATCTGTTCAAAAACATTTCTCGTGACATGGTTTCATCGCGCAACTGAGCATTCCACAGATCATTTCACAGTTTTGGTCCGCATACTCGGAAGGTGCAATCACCCATCTGGTCTTGGTTCTTGGTGTCTGGAGGATGTGAGTGGTATTTGAGATCTTAATTCCCTTGTACGACTCTGGTTCCTTAGCAGTTGACAATGTCTGGTGAGGTATTGAGGTGCCTCGGCTCGTAGGCACTTGTCAACTAGAGATAGAATTTTGAATTCGATGCGTTGTGCGACCGGTAGCCAGTGTACACATGTGTACACTTGTAGGCTACTCTATATGGATATCTAAGTCATACCAATAATAATAATAATAATAATAATAATAATAATAATAATAATAATAATAATAATAATAATAATAATAATAATAATAATAATAATAATAATAATAATAATATAGGCTATCGAAATAATCAGCGTAGTTATTAAATATTGTTATTAAGTAAGTAAGTAAGTAAGTAATCACCAAATGTCTATAGCGCTGCCAGGAAGCTTTGGCGCAGTGCACCAGCTTATTCACGATCGCTCAATCTGGGTAAAATCCATAGATTTATTATAATACACTAGATGCCGTCTATCTATGGCAAAGTCAGGCCAAAGTTGAAGCCAGTTTGCATGGATGGTGTGTCAAGAAATGTTTACCCCGCAGATATCTTGAAGACATCATAATTCTTTAGCGCTATCATATTTCTTTGAGTGCAGCGCCTACTTAGATATGGACGACGTCACCGCTTTAATATGGTGTACCATAGTTGCTTTAAATGTGTTCCGTTTGATCTTTTACTCATCTTTTCCACAATTCTTATTCGTGCCAATTGATTTCCGAATATAAATACTATAATCGTATCGTAAAAGTAGATTTTTAGGTCGATTATTAGTTGAGTTTGAAGCCGTTTTGTGCAGTGCTGATTTATACGACTATAAGCCTATGTTACTATGTGACCTATGTCTATGTAATCGAAGGCTTATTTGCGGCAGCGACTGCGCAACGTCGCGGCTATTCGCATAAATCAGACGATCAATTACACAATATTTAAACAACTAGTCCACATTAAATAAGTTAAATGGCTAAACGATATCCGTTCCAACAGTGTACCAAAATTTTCAAGATTTCAGCGGGGTAAACATTTCTTGACACACCATCAATGCAAACTGGCCTCACTTTCTGATACCATAGACTCTGTCTTGTGATATTAAAGTCTATGGTAAAATCCATAGTCCGTAATTCGTAGTCCGTGGTGGTCAAGGTCGTAGATCCAGGTAGGCAGTCGCAGCAAAGTATTTTTATGGAGGATGAAAACATCCGTCCATTGTCCGATCCTCGATCGGACAGTGGACGGATGAAAATCGGTTATCCCTGAATCCAGCAAAGACTGAGTTCCTCTGGCTAAGTACACCTAGAAGGAAACATCTCATACCACGAAATCCGTTTTCAATTGAAGATGTAGACATTGTTCCTTGTACCGAACTACGTCTTCTCGGTGTTCTTTTGGATGAGTCACTTTCGTTTGTCAGTCACTTAAACAATGTGACTCGCACCTGTTACTATCGGTTACGTAGAATCCGGGAGATTCGCCGCTACCTGTCATTACCGGACGTGATTAAACTGGTTCGAGCCTTCATTCTATCAAGAGCCTGCTCAACCGTCTTCAGATGGTGCTAAACGTTTCAGAACGTCTGATCTTCGGCACAGCGACGTAGCTACATTGGTGCAAACCGGTGCAATTGCACCGGTCGGACCGCCCAGGGTCACTTGTGCAAATCGTGTAAATCCGATGAGATTTTTTTTTTTGGGGGGGGGGTTAATCACCTGGTATAGTAGGTGCCAGCTTCTACTATCTAAGGATTCGAGCAGAAGAACCCCGCTGCGTCTACGATGGCGCGCACACACACACACACACACACACACAAAGCTACATTTTCCTAGTTCATGATTGGCGTAGATTTCAGTGTTTCAGTTGGGGAGGGATGGTTTTCCGATGTGTCACTGCCGATCATTCAAATAGGGCAAAATATCTTCATTCTTCTGAAATTCGTATTAAGTATTCGTCAGAAATCAAGTTGATGATGGCTGCGATTGCTTAATGTGCTTTGTATAATAAAATTTGTCAGTTTCCGCAATTTGATAGCTACGACGCCAGCTGTATAGTAGGTCGTGAAACTGATGCAGATAACAGGTACTGTAAGTCGACAATACTATAAATAATTAATCAACAATTGAAACACATATTGCGGTAATCGTGAATTTCTCGTCAAAAGTTTCTCGTCAAAAGCTAGACGTAATGAGACAGTGACGTCTGGAACTGAGTAGGCCTATAGTACATGTTGTACATTATGACAAAAACTTCACTACTCGAGAAGTGAGCCTGAAATTTTTAATGTTCACAATCACAGAGAAGAATGTGGTACATCCCAAAATGCGCTAAAATTCACATGCAGGCATTTGTGATTTTTAAAATTTTTCGGGGGTTATACCCTCGGACCCCCGTTAAAAAGGGGAGGGGAGGAAGAGGAGAGAGAAGGGGAAAGAAAAGAAGGGAAGGGCGAAGAGGCGGCGGCGGCGGCGGCGGTTGAACCGGTCGGAATTTTTCCTAGCTACGCCAGTGCTTCGCGCCAGGTGGAATGAGCATGTGACATCGCTATTACGAGACAGCCTTCACTGGCTTCGGATTCCGGAGCGTATAGCCTTTACACGTTGCTAGTTTGCATTTCGGACGTTGAATGACCATTTCTGTCCCCGATTACTTATCGGTTCTTGTCTGTAAGCCCAAGTCGTCCGATCGGCGCTCGCAGCTCCGATCAAGCAGCCGTTCTCAATTGGTGGTTCCACGCCCGCTAATGACAGCGAAATTTGGGGATCGGTTTGTTTCGAGGGGCAACCCTTTGCTTTGGAACTCGCTGCCGGCGGACGTGACTAGGGCGACATCTCCTGAACTGTTCACCAGGAACCTTTAAAAAGACATTTATTTAACGTTTCGGGACCCATGTAAAGCGCTCTTGACTTTAGCCTTCGCTATGCGCATTGCGCTATATGAAATTGCCAGAATAATAATAATAATAATAATAATAATAATAATAATAATAATAATAATAATAATAATAATAATAATAATTGCGATGTATAGAATGCAGGCCTGTAGTAAGGATTATTATAACGAATACAGATTTTATTTCGGAATCTTTCTTTGACTGACGACAAATATTGTCTTTTTAATGACTGCAGCAGCCCGTAGTTAGTCTCCCACAATTGCCTTCGTTGACCTCGTCTCAGAAACGTGGTCAATTTCGAAACAGATGAAGAAGAAACTAGAGGCAGCGGAAATGTGGTTTTTAAGAAGAATGATGAAGGTTTCATGGACAGAGAAAAATCAAATCAAGAAATATTGGATAAGGCAAATTCAAGAAGGAAATTGTTAAAACCCATATAAAGAAAAGGCAATTAGAATTCTTAGGACATATAATGAGAAAAAAGACCTGGAAAACTTAGTCACTACCGGAAAAGTGAAGGGAAAAGGAGCAAGAGGGAGACAAAGATTGACGTTCATCGAAAGCCTGCTAAGCGACACAAAAGACAAAATATCAGAAGTAGAACTGCTACAAGCGACATATGACAGGATGCATGAGTGGAAGTCCATGGTCGCCAACGTAGTAATACAGAGCACCTGAAGAAGAAGAAGAAGAAGAAGAAGAAGAAGAAGAAGAAGAAGAAGAAGAAGAAGAAGAAGAAGAAGAAGAAGAAGAAGAAGAAGAAGAAGAAGAAGAAGAAGAAGAAGAAGAAGAAGAAGAAGAAGAAGAAGGAAGAAGAAGGAGAAGGAGAAGAAGAAGAAGAAGAAGAAGAAGAAGAAGAAGAAGAAGAAGAAGAAGAAGAAGAAGAAGAAGAAGAAGAGAAGAAGAAGAAGAAGAAGAAGAAGAAGAAGAAGAAGAAGAAGAAGAAGAGAAGAAGAAGAAGAAGAAGAGAAGAAGAAGAAGAAGAAGGAGAAAGAGGAGGAGAAGGAGAAGGAGAAGAAGAAGAAGAAGAAGAAGAAGAAAGAAGAAGAAGAAGAAGGAGAAGGAGGAGAAGAAGAAGAAGAAGAAGAAGAAGAAGAAGAAGAAGAAGAAGAAGAAGAAGAAGAAGAAGACCTCGTCTCTTCCTTATCAGTCTAAGCTATCGAAATAATCAGCGTCGTTATCACACGTCGTTTTTCCTCAGTATCGTATTGTAGTCGCCGCCATCATCATCATCATCGTCATCATCATCATCATCATCATCACTATCATCATCATCGTCGTCGTCGTCGTCGTCGTCGTCATCAATTCTTTCATCTAGACGTCAACAACAACAGTTTCATCGTCGTGCTGCAAGATCTGACTTTTATCGTGTCTTAAATCGTTCATTACATTACATTGGGCTTTACAAACATTGGAAGTGTCTTCTGTTTATGACGGCGCTTCTTAAACTAGCGATGGCGTTTGGCGGATAACGACCCGCAGTCGTAGTAAACAGATGAACAGCCGACGTGGACAGGGGGGGGGGGAAGGTCTTAATGATGGAAAACGCTTCGGACCAAAAGCCGAACAGTCAACGAACGCCGGTACTGCATTCAAAGTACGGCTAATTGCCGAAGGCTAATCACGCGTTTGAAAACGCAATGCGAAATAGCCTTCGGTAAGTATGCAACACACGCGCGCGCGCACACACACACACACACAGCGATTGAAACGAGGCTTCACAGAAGGAAAACAAGGCTTCCAAGCGATCTTCGGACTTCAAACAGATGTACCACCGTAGCATAACCTCTGTTGGCAATTTTCACCTGCTTGCCTAATTTATAGCGACGACCCATTGGCTTTTCTACCTGTTCTACCGATTCTATATTATCGTCGAGTTCTCGCAATTAACATCACGTGACTGTGCAAACAACAACAGCAGATGACGTCAGAGCAACGTCACTGTAAACGAGACGATCAAGAGGCGTGACAATTTACGTGACATGAGATGACCTAACAACAACTGTCGGACTATTTAAGAATTGCACTGGATAAAAAAACAAGAAAATTAAATAAAACGATTCATTCAAGTATTATATATATAATGTATATTATATGTATAATATACATTATATATACAGGTATATATTGAAGGTCGTTATATATGTAAGACAACAATACTCTAATCCAGGGGTCTCAAACTCAAATTGCCCCGGGGGCCGCATGAGCGGGCCGCAGTAACCCGAGGGCCGCAAAGCCCGAATTTTGTTACAATGTTAAAGTGTATAAAAACAACGAAATAAAAGCATAGTCATTGTGTTTTACAAATTATATATACTTCAGACAATTTTACGGGCTTTTATTTTTAGTACAAAAATGTCACTAAATCGATTTTTTACTCTACATTAAACAACGCGACCACCTCCACTAGAAAACCGGAAGTTCGTGTATAATCACTAGATTCGAAAGAGTACGAATAATCAGGTACTGTAAGTAAGAATTTATTATAGCTAAGATGGCATGAACGTTAAAAGGCGTCGAGAGAAATATATACAAATTGCAGATGGAAAATTTGTTTAATTTTAAATCCCAAAATGCATCGCGGGCCGCATAAAATGCCTTCGCGGGTCGCATGCGGCCCGCGGGCCGCGTGTTTGAGACCCCTGCTCTAATCACTCGTAGGCTATTATTTGTGATGCTTCACTATATTTCGAATTAATCAATGATATTTTATTTGTAAGTAAGTGAGTAAAATCTCGAATTTAGCATCGTTAAGAACGATAGGCAAACGCCGCAGGCAGTGGCGGCTCCACCGGAGGGGCCAGGGGGGCCCGTGCCCCCCTATTGAGAGCCTGGTCCCCCAGTGGCCCCCCCAGTTTGGACCCTATACTTAATGCTACATACATTAAACAACCAATGGTTGGCCCCTGATTAAGTTGCCCCCCCAACGGCCCCCTCACTTGCCAAATCCTAGAGCCGCCACTGGCCGCAGGACGATGAAGATATAATTAATAGGATTTTGGAGTCCTGCACCGAAAGAGGGAAACGTGAGAGTGCTGATAAAGTGAGGGGGTGCACCTTATGACCCTAGGAACTTCACGGCTCTAAGGTGAATAATAGGAATATATGTATAAACGTCTGATTTGACATAAATAGTGATATGCGATCGCATAGACATCAAAGGATTTAAATCTATTGCCATAAAAGTAATAGATCAGGGCTACTCAAATTGTTTGCGTGGTGAAACGGAAATTTGTATCGAGACACGACCGGCTGCGTTGAAAATGCTGGACAAGAAACTAACGGACTGGAAACTGGCGGCCTGGAAAATGACGACTGGAAAATGACGACTGGAAAATGACGACTGGAAAATGACGGACTGGAAAATGACGGACTGGAAAATGACGGACTGGAAACTAACGGACTGGAAATTGGCGGCCTGGAAAATGACGACTGGAAAATGACGACTGGAAAATGACGACTGGAAAATGACGGACTGGAAAATGACGGACTGGAAAATGGCGGACTGGAAACTAACGGACTGGAAACTGGAAAAACTGGAAAATGGACTGGAAATTGAAAATGACGGACTGGAAAATGGCGGACTGGAAATTGGCGGACTGGAAAATGACAGACTGGAAACTAACGGACTGGAAACTAACGGACTGGAAACTAACGGACTGGAAATTGGCGGCCTGGAAAATGACGGACTGGAAAATGGCGGACTGGCAAATGACGGACTGGAAAATGACTGACTAGAAAATGAAAAACTATAGCAGGGGGTACGTGGATCAATAGGCGTGTGTGTCGGTGCGATCTTATAGCCATCGATTTAATTCAGACATAAGCTGTGTAATCATAATCATCATTGTAAGCTTACTTTAAGGAAGCATTAGTTACAAACAAACATACATCAATGCACTTCAAGAACACATAGTTACAAATGTCGTCAAGCTACACGAAACAAGTAAATAAAATAGAGTAGGCCTACAGAGACACATTAATCACGCAGTCTACATCAGCGGTTCCCAAACTGTGGTCCGCGGACCGGAGGGGGTCCGCGGAGGATATGGCGGGGGTCCGCGAGAGCCTCCCAAAATATTTAGGGTTAGGCAGTAACTTAGGCCTAACTCTAACCCAGATGACAATTTTTTGCTTGTCACTACCATTTAGGAAGGATGATGATATTGATGATAAGCTTTTTTTCTTGTCACTTGTTCACTTGTTAAATAATGTGGTCCGCGAACTAAGCTGGGAACAAAATAGGGTCTGCGATCAAAAAAGTTTGGGAACCTCTGGTCTACATAACACGTTTAAAAATTCAACTGGCGAAGGTGACACAAAGGTTAAAAAATTAAAAATAAATTATGCTAATATAATTCTAATTATAGAAACGCTTTACGATGTTAATTATTGGTCTGCGACAGATTGGACAACTTCCAGAAGACATTGCAACCACAGTTGTTGGGGGTCGCGGCACAATGTTGCGAGAAACGAGTCGAGATAAGATTAATAGAGAATTTATTCAAGAGCACAGCTCTCTCTCTCTCTCTCTCTACGATCATTTTCTAGCTCATTCAAACCGGAAAAAGAAAGCGTCCGCCCTCTTCACAGACGGCCACATAGCGACTAAACCAATATAATAAGTAAGATAGCATACATCTCATAAATCAGAGAGGATGTCACATAACACCGTGTTTGCAGAAGTGGTGCGAAATCCGGCATGTTTCCACGTGGAACGACAGCAACGCCCTTCACGCGGTGCAACAAGACAAACCTCACAACAGTCGTTACTCGGGACCGTCACGGTCTGAGCCGACGGACGGATGGCCCGAAGGAACGCCATCCTTTACTGTCGGCTGCAGCAGCAGCTGCTCTTCATCACTGTCTTTGTGTCCGGTATTCTCATCTATGAACTGCAGCGTCTGTGTGTGTGTGTGCTCCCATGCTGTGGTCGACAACTCTTAAGAGTGTAATTTCCTGCATCGAATCGCGTAATGCATGCAGTGATGCGCTTCTCGGTAAGTATGGTCATCTACTTTTTGGACGCCTTGTATGCAATCCGTTGAGCAAGCGTTTGAAGTCTTAGTAATCATAAGATTTCGACTCGTCGCGTACTTTAATTCAAGTGACTACTATGTATAGTATAAGTATACTCGCCTGACAAACCATATAGTAGGGGTGGGGGTTAAACTAACTGGTCTCGTGACAGTTGACAATTCAGCTCACGTTCTCAACCCATCCTTCATGGAGGTCTTGTTCAGGACGACGACTAATTTTGTTTCAGCCATTACGTGGCGTATTGTCGGTCAATTATTTGTCTAGGTACAAAAATGTGAAGTTTCCAATTTGTTGAACAGTTAAAAGCGTACCTTCTGTCAATCACTTGCAAATTTTGTCCGTCATCTTCCAGTCCTGCATTTTCCACTCCTGCTACTCTGTCCGTTATCTTCCAGTCCTGCATTTTCAGTCGACCCACACGACCGGGTTCAAGTTAATTGACATCAACACTTTAGCAGACCAGTCCAACAATTTATTTTTATACCTTGTCTTATTGTATGTTAGACTACAGCAATTAAAATAAGAACACTACAATAAAAAGGGAATTAGTTTAGCCGCTTCAACTCTAAGTTTGGAGTAAAATTAATATTTTCTTCAGCGGCGTGGGCAAACTACGGCCCGCGGGCCGTATGCGGTCCGCCACCGAATTTCATGCGGTCCGCGAGGTCATTTAGAAATATGCATGCAGTCGGCATTTATCTCCCATCATTACATTTCTTCTGTTTTTATTGTGCTACTTTGCTTTGTTTTCTTTTTCTGATAATTCTTTTATCTTGTCGTGCAAATTCTCTTTATTTCCCCGTGTTTCTATTTCTTTGCATTGTTCGTTTAGCCATTCTTCTTCTTCTTTTGCCTTTATACATTCCTCTTTTATTTCCTTATTGAGCTGTAAGCTGACTAATCTGTTTCACCTTTGTTCTTAGTTTGTCTTCTTTATTGCAGTTTATCCAAGATTTCCTGCTTCATCCATTTCTGCTTGCATTGTTTTTGCCTTTTATGTGCCATATCTTGTGTACAGTCTCTAGTATTGTTGCTTTAAAGTCTCCCCATATCGTCTCCATGTCTTCGTTTCCCTCAAGGACTTGGAACCTGTTTTGTAATTTAGTTTAATTTAGAGAACAAAACGCAAAAGTGGGAAATGAAAAACGGAAAATGGCAGATGGGTCACATGGACTGGCGAAATGAACGAACGGGGTGAAAGATGGGCTGATTGGTGCGAGGAAACGAATTAATAATCACAAACACCTCGTTCGACAACCATACGATAAGAATTTGGACGCGGAAAAACCCATGAAATACAGTATGGAATCAAATTGATTGCATAGCAATAAAAAGATTCAGAACTGCAGTGAGACCAGACTGCGACAGTGATCACACACACACACACACACACACACACACACACACACACACACCAGTGATTGTCAACATGTCCATAAATTCAAGAAAGTCAAAAAAGTCAAATATGGGAACAGAAGGGCGATGACAGAAAGAAAGACAGAAGAATATGAAATTATAATATGGATGCGATGACAACAACAACAACAATAATAATAATAATAATAATAATAATTATTTTTTTATTATTATCTATTAGTTTATTTGTGCTTTGGACATATCAGACGTCCATTCGAAATAAGTAATCATGGCAAAATATTCAAAGACGCAGGTGATATACGACAGATTGCTGACAGTATTGGTTCGCGTCTTTCAATAAATCTTTATCTCTCTCGTCTAAATAGCCATAAGACCACCCAGGCTTAAGGACTTCCATGAAAAGCGCTCACAGCACTGTACTGGCTGATTTGGCGAATTCCTAACGCAACTATTCGCTTTAGTTTTGCAATAACTCCTCTTTCACCGCTCGCGTCCCAGCTGCTGTCAGTTGGTTTCCATTTTGACTTCCTGTTGAATCTTATTTTCCTGGATGCACGTGTTGTGTTTCCTGTCAAAATTTGCGTCCAGTATTAATCAATTGCCCGAAATTCTGGAATGCTGCAAAACTCAAAAACACTTTTTCCTGTAGACTGTTGTCGAATAGTCGTATCAACCTATCGATATGCCAGTCGAAAATCATCTCTAGAAAAGCACTTAGGCTATTTCCGAAATCTTACTTTTCGATTGAGTTCGTTGTCGACGATCAGACGAAGGAAGAATGGCAGACAAAATTATTATTTAAGATGGCGCAACATAATTAGAGATTATTATTATCTCAAGTCTCTGAACAGCGCGGCACATCAAAGGGAGCCTTGTCGAATGCATAATTAGGTTCATTAGTGGGTGATTTCTGTCATCTCGTATTCATAAATGTTATTGTCCTTGATTTGCCGCAAATATACGATAACCCCGGATAACGTACGGTTTCTATTTATACAAATACTCGTTTTATATATAGCCTATATACATATATATATATATATATATATATATATATATATATATATATATATATATATATATATATATATATATATATGGGGGATGTGGAAATTAATTAATCGATTAATCGTTAATTTAAAACAAACCTTTATAAAGTTATTAAACAAATGACCATTTTCAATCGAAAAATGAACATTTTGGCGGAAAATTTAGAAAATGCTGATAGCATTTGTTGCATCCGAAGCGATAAATCATTCGTTATAAAGCCGAGAAAAAGGCTGCTGAATCAGTTGATCCACCACAACTGGCAATATCAACGTTCCCCCTCAAAGCTGCGCAATTGCGCGGGGGCCGCGCAGAGAAAATAATCCTGCCGTGCAAAAGATTTTGACTCCCGCGCAATTTTTTGACCTGCAACTAATTTTTAAACAGCTGTCTGCATTTAGATGAAACAGCGCTACAAAAACAGAAGAATCCCACAACCTCATGCACAACTGCACATGCTATATAAAGTTTTTGCGCCACTAACGGGCATTTAATGAAGCGATCTTGTATTGTTTTGCACGCGGGCTTTTGTCGTCGTGCAGAGCCCGTGAGTTTTCACCGCGTGATTGATACACATTTTTCTGTACCTGTTCACAGCTGAGTCGACTGGGTGCGCTTGGCGCAGAAGTAACCGAAAAGTTTCTCACGCGGCCGGGACTTGAACCACATACCTCAAAATTGGCAGATTAGCGCGCTAACCACTGCCCCACCGCCCACCCTAAATCAGATAGGGCTTCAGTAAGGGGCCATCCAAATATTACATATGCCAAAAATCACATGTTCAGCTCCCCTTCCCCTGTTGCACCCCGCACTTTTTAAAATGCCCTATGAATACGTACAAATTAGCTTATCCCGATTCCCAGCCCTGTTTGAGAAAGTAATTTTTAGCCATAATCACAAAGCGTACAGTTGACTAAAGTTGTTACGGCTAAAAAAGCAATAAATGTAATTTAACGAGTGTAAGCGTGTGAACAATTCTTGTGACCAATTGTCTGCTCGTGAGAAAGTAATTGTGTTCATATTTAATGTGTGTAATTTCAACCAGTCTTCTGTCTGAGCTGTTGTTTTTATAAATTGTTACGTTTAGGCGACTATCACAATTCCCAGGGCATATGGCGCATCAGATCCAGATCGAATTCGAAGCCAGGTCAATTCGGAAAGATCAGTCAGAACACCGGGGAGCAATCTAAGGGGGATAAGTCATTAATAATGAAAATGATCAACGTCTTGGAAATGCGGTCTTTCCTTTCCAGAGAGTTTAGTAGTCAGGCTAGCCGCCTGTGGACCGTACAGATCAAAGAACTTTGCGAGTCTTGCGCCGAGGAATTGAGGGGAAACGAGCCAATCGACGTATTTGCGTGGGACCTTAGGGCCCATGTGTTGGATTAATAAATAAACCAATGAGATCAAAATTTATGAAGGAATTGCATAATAGACATCTTTTTTCTAATTACCCTTCTATGTTCATTTGTTTCTTCAAAGTTTAAGATCAGCGGCAAGATTTTGCGCAAAAATTCACACGGTGGTTTTTTTGCAAAAAAATTTTGAACTTTGCACAGAAACCAGCAAGTCTTAGACGGAACGTTGAAGTCTGGCATTTGTGGCCAAGACTGTTTGTTCTGTGCATTCCAGCAACATCAGTTCCCGGAGTTCCGCGTGAACGACTATTTAGCTCTGTCGGTTGCATTGAGAGTCGGACACGTTCGTCACTCGGAACACTGTTAATATTATTCTCTCGTGTGCTTGCGTGGTTGGTTATCCGACGACATTTGAAAGATAAAACGCTTCTGCTATTTACTCTTTTTAACTAAACTTAATGGGAAATATCACATCTTTGTCAATAACTGTAACTATAGAAGTTTTTTATTTAATCGAAATTAACTATTAATGAATCTTTAATTTTTCAAAAGTTAACTATTACAAATAAATTAATCGTTTACCTATATATATATATATATATATATATATATATATATATATATATATATATATATATACAGATCAGTGTCCGGTAGATTTCGGTTTACCAGCGCGTGTTTGCGTGTTTGGATTATGTCGCTGAAATCGCCAGGATTCGACGTTCTTCGTTTGGTTTTCATTCGTGCTCGCAATGCAAGATAATACTATTGTGGAGAATTTGCATTTCTCGTCTATTGTTAGCAGCTACATCGGTAATTTTCCAACCCAATCTGGTTTTTTGGGCCTCGTTTGGTTGTTTGTTTTGGCGGAATCTGTTTTCGGAATCTCTTCTCGCAGTGCAGGATAATACTAATTCAATTTACCTACCCAATCATTGAATTCATGCTGAACAACGTTTCAATGATGTACATACTACATTTTTGCGCCGATAGGCCTATGTCGTTAAAATCGCAACTGTGACCATTTGTGACGCTGTACACGTATTTTTGTGTACGTTAAAATTGCGCAACTTCTGTATTACGCCCACCAACGCATCGCGACGTTGTACGCTTATGACGCCGCAATGAACAATTGAACGTACGCTTCGTCAAACGCTTCTTCGACTAAACCGTTTGGTAGTCAACCAATCAGAACGCTTGAAGGTAACAGAGGTACAGGCAGAGGAAGAATCTTAATATAATAAATAAGAGGATTTAGTTCTTGTTCGTCGGTTTTCGAGGAGTGTACTCGGTCCTCTGTACTATTTTTCCGACGAACCTGAACTTTTTCGGTCAGTCGTTATCGTCAAGTCCGCCATCTTGTCCGCCACAATGGCCGCCATCGCCAGCGCGTGTTTGCGCGTCTTGAATGTCGCCCTTCTTGGCAATTGTTTGACTCAATCGACTGTTGCTCCAGTCTTCGCCGGAATCTTCCATCTTCGTTGGATGTGACGAGTTCGGTGACGGGAACCTACTCGGTGGCTGATTATTCTCACGGAAGACCGCCGCATGGGAAGTCAACGCCGGACTTTTCCACGTCGCGACTTCCGTCTACCATCCAGTGGACTATCAACATCTTCCGTCATTCATCGGCGTCTCTGTGTTGGGAACATCCAGTGGAAGGTCGCTCTCTTAGGAATTCGCTGCCGGTTTTCGTGACGACGGCGAACTCCCTTTTACCATACGAGTGGATATTAAAGATCATCTTCCGATCCGCAGAGGCGTCGACGCTGTTGACAGGTTGACAGTGCTTCTGACTTTGGCTTTGCCATGTCGACAGTACCTAACGCAGCGGGAGCGCTTCGGAGTGATCTTTTTATATTAAGACTGAAGAGGCGCTGTATAAAAATATTACATTATATTACATATATGTAATTGCCCAAAGTCTGTTTATGTGTTTGCGTGTGTCTGTTCTCATTGGACAACGCGCAAAGATCAAGACACAACCAGTAATTCTAAAAGGACAGCATCCGACATTTCATTTCTGACCAATTCTAATCGCCATAGATTTTGTGGCATTAAACAACACATCAAAAACATCAGCATATCTGCTACAAATGTCTAACATCTTCTGTAATTCAATAACTGAACGATTTAACGATAGAATACCATCTGCAATTCTGCATAGGCTAAGCAACCAACGTACAATCCTTATTGAACCCGGGCCAACAGATAAACTGAGACGACACTACGTGCAGACATCTAGCGACAAAATAGCGCCGACTGAAAGTCATTTCAAACGGACGACCTAGTCTTTTGTCCGAAAAATTATAGTGTGACAATCAATATTGACGCTATTTTGTTTGTCTGGAGTGACCGTAATTCTGCCTTCGTGTAAACAAGGCAATTTATTATTTCCAACAAAGCTCATATCTAGACCGTAACCAAAAACGTCGCTTCCTTTCCTTTTTTATGGCAAAAGAATCTTTTCTTTGTCGTTTGATCCATCTTGTCTACTGATGTTGACGTTTAATCTGCAAAATGGAGCGAAAAAACTCGGCGATTCCTTCGAATTAGATACAAGCAGCGGTGTTCTGTCGGCGACGCAAAATGACTGTCTTACATACTTACTTGAGCAGAAGTGACTCGCGTCTGCCACGTGCGGTTGCGCTCAGTTTTGTAGCGCATATTTTGTCGATCGCATTTTAGAGCACAAATAAGTAAGTAAGTAACATCTGGTGAATATCTATAGCGCTTTTGAAAGCAGATAGCGTAGAGGCTGCTTAATAGTGTGCTTATTACTAGTCGCTTAATCTACCGTTGAAGTAGCTATAGCCGAATTCTAGTGGTCAGCCGGTCAAATCCAGAGGTCAGTCAAATGGGAGTGGGAAAGCAGCAAGGCAGGCTATGCAGAAAGAACAGAAAGGAGAAAGAGACGTGATTTAACTCTTGTTCATATAATATATGCCATTACTGTTCTTAATCAGCTGCGTAACAATAGTTTTACAGAGAATCGAATTGTAAACTGTAAATGCTCAAATTATGTAGCGCCTTTCTCAGACCATTAATTAATTCGCTCCGCGTGCGGGTGAACATGTGAATGCCCGCGACGCACAGTCTCCGTCCCCAGTATCGAACCCGGTTTGAACGGCAGAGATGTTACTCCAATGAATGAGCGATCGGATAACTTCGAACTAGAGAGAGACCGAAGTTCGGCTTCGGCGCCGAATCTAAGGAATCTGCCAGATTCGGCCAATATTCGGCTACGGCCTAATCGCTTTCATAATATTCGGCTTCGGCCTTAACCCTTTCATGGGCACATTTTTCCAGCATTGCAACAAATTCAACAATTCAATGAAAAATCATATAAAAATGAATAGATTAAAAATGCTGTGCATCATTTTTAAGAATTATTTAAAAAAATTTACATGGGAATCCTGCCCCCATGACCCACAGCAGACAATTTACGCTACATAAGCCAAAAAGTTTGCCTTTATATATATGTGTAAATTTGTAAAAAAAAATGTGGACAATATCTTTATTTGATTTCTTTTCTGACATTGACATTCTGCAAGGCAAATTGCATTTATTTACACTCAAAAAGACAAAATAAAAAAATGCATTTATTTACACTAAAAAGACAAGCAAAAAATTTATCTCCAAAAAATGCTGCAAATATGTGGACACTGTCTTTATTTTATTTCTTCCCATGACATTAGCAACGGACATTTTTAAATTGTTATTTATTACACTCAATAAGGACTCAAAAATTATAAAAAAAAATGCACGGGATATTGCCAAAAAATTGTATTTCCATACACAAAATCAACTGTCACAAACAAGAGGTATACGGCTATACGCAATAGAGACTTCAATAGCTTTACAATGTCAAAATAGGTAAGTAAAATCGCAGGGAACAATATTTCCCATGGCCCAGCAACTACCAATCTAATGCGGGAAGTATACTTCCCAGCGCCCATGATCGCGCGGCAAGATATTAGTAGAATTTAAAAGGCTCTTTGTCAGTTTTCAATAGGAAATTTGAGCTTATGTAGCGCCAGCCTATGCTCGATCGGCATTTTCTATGTTGAGATCGAAGTGAAATGATCACGTGATTGCACGAGTGATGTCTCTTTCTGTCACGCGAAGCCCAGCTCCTGTTCCGTCGAGAGCAACCTCATTAGGCACTGTTGTTAGCATAAAGAGATCGTTGTATTCGATGCAGTTGATGAAATCGATGTCTCACCTGGTTACTATAGAAGAACGATCTCTTCTTTTCTGCTTTGGAGTTTGCGTCAGATGCGACTAGATAACCACTTACACTGTATATGCCTTTGAAGTGCTGTTAGATTACATGACGATCACGATGATGACGACGATGATGATGATGATGATGATGACGATGATGATGATGATGATGATGATGATGACGATGATGATGATGATGATGATGATGATGATGATGATGATGGCAATCTTAAAAGGCAAGAAAGTAAAGCAATGAAGCAGCCGACATGTGTTGTCATTTGGTCGAAGATCCCATAATAAAAGGAAGCGAAAATGTAAAAGACAAAAAATAATAATGGAAAAACGACAAGAAGTAAAAAAACTATTGAAAAAGGAAAAAGAAAGTTTAAAAGTAAAAACAACAAAAACAAAGAAAGGAAAAGGAAACAAGAAAATATACAAAAAGAAAGAAGGAAGAAATAAAGAAGTAAATAAAGAAGAAAGCAAACCACGGAACACTAGTACTATTCTTGGAGGGAGGGAGGGAGGGAGCGAGTGAGAGACGGAGGGACGGAAGGAGGGAGGGAAGCGAAGATTTCTCGTCGTTAGCCATGAAACTGTTGCCCGTTGATTCGGCGATAAACTCGATGATTCTGCCATTTGCATTTGACGCCATCTGTCGACGAAGCTTAGCCCGTCTACGCAGAAGACATCTATGGTCGAAAAACGCACAGATTGTCGTGTCATTTATCATCTTCAGCATGTTTCGATGTCGCGTTCTCTGTCTGTCTGCGCCTGTCTGTCGGTCTGTCTGTCGCGCCGCAGCAACGGGATTATTTAAACCAAGCGTGGATGTCGGGGATCGTAAAAGCGAGATCCATCTTCTCTTTCTTCTCTCGTCCGTCCGCAAAAATGATTTTTAACCGCAGCAGGTAGAATCAGAATGTGTTTGGAGATTGTGTAATGGCGTAATGATGCCCCGACGAGACAGATTACAGATTTACTATCCAATCGAGTGAAGTGACTATGCCAGAGTATAAACGCTTACACTTTTACCATGATTTCGACAACAACAACACGCAGTTAATACTGACGTCGCTTTGCTTTTCGTCTCGTATTTTAACGCTGCTTTCAAATTATCCCGAATCTAAGTTAAACGTATCCATCAAAACAACGACTATTATCCAGTGGCACTGTTCTAACACGACCGGCAGATGCACAAAAGAGTTACCGGAGGCCAGACCACTATTCGGACCTAGACTATAGTTGTGAGATAATGAGATTCGATGACGACTGGTTTTCATTTAGCCAGCAAAATTGCGTCAAAGCTCCGATTCGAATCTAATAATATACTTTGAATCTATAATATTAGTATACCTTCAGTATTATAGTATATTAGTATTACCTTTGAATCTAAATTCTAATATTACATTTGAATCTAACATTACAAAAGTTTTTCCAATGGGCTCCACTCCGACCCCTCAGGGAGTTCACGACGTTGGACCAGTGCAAATTTATCTGAACACGCGATGGTGCAATGCCTTACTACTACCACCGGAGATCAAAGAGTTTAGCCTTAGAGGAGCACAACTGAGTACTACCCTCATGTGCGAAATTGAAGACTAAAAACGCTGAACACAAGATCAAATATTACATCAGCCTGAACATATATGTATATATATATATATATATGCTGTATCTAATGTACAGTAGAACCTCGTTATAACGTACTTAGAGGGTCTGTAAAATTTAGTATCCGAAGTACGAAGTATTATATCTAATACCATCCAATACAGTATCACACGAGGCCGTGCTTTACGGTGCGCTGCAACCGAGATACGATGTAACCGAGTCCATTAAAACGAAGCTATACTGTATACATATATTACACATACTGTATACATATATTACACATACTGTATACATATATTACACATACTGTATATATATATATAACTAATAATTTGGATAACGAAATCTAATAGCTCAGAACATTAGAATAGATGCCTCAGTACTACACCATCGAGTTACAATATAAAGCAAGTCCTACTGCGAAGTTTCAAACACCGAATGGAAAGGAAAGAGAGAAATACGCGAAATTTCGAAGTGTTTCATCTGATGATCTGAGGGGCTCAGGCTTCTCCAGCTGCGATGAAGCGAAATAGTAGGAGGAGAAGGAGGAGAGCGAGAATGGAAGAGGAGCGAGAGAAAAGGCGGAGGAGGAGAAGGAGAAGGAGAGAATGTTCGAAGTGCGGTGCTGACTGCTGTCTGCAATAATAATAATAATAACCACTGCGTCGTAGCCACAGGAAACTGAGCAGTCGGCAACATAGAAAGAGCATTCTTTGATGAGGAATAAATCATTTCCCGCTTATTCATTCTGTTTTTCGCTCTTCTTCCGTTCTATCTGTTGTCCGATTAACTCCGTTGCAGGGATGTTAACCCTCAAGGATAGGACCAGGCAGTGTTTTATCCAGACTCTAGGCCTTTGGGGGAAATTGAGGCTTTCGGGAGGGGGAATCGACTTGGTTGGAGAGGAAAAGACACAGTTCAATGCAAAATGTGTGTAAGTGCTGGGATTTTGGGGGAATTTTGAGGTTTTGGGGGAGGAGAATCTCCCCTTCTAACAGGCCTGTATAAAACACTGGGATCAGGACCAAGGACTCAAACATCAAGGCCTGGACTAGGACCAAGGACTTGACTATAGGCCCTAAGCCTACTGGTTTAAATGAAATTTAATGCTACTACGTATAGGCCAGATGCAATAAAGAGATAAGAAGACGTATAGCAATAGCAAAAGAAGCTTTTTACAAGAGAAAGGAGCTGATGCAAAGTAAACTAAAACTAAACCTAAAAAAGAGATTGGTAAAAACATTGATATGGAGTGTGGCGTTGTATGGGGCGGAGACGTGGACAATGAGAAAGGAAGATATAAAACGATTAGAGGCTTTTGAAATGTGGATTTGGAGGAAAATGCTAAAAGTAAAATACACAGAGCATAAGACAAACGAGGAAGTCATGAAGGAGATAGAAGAAGAAAGAAGCCTGATAGATACAATCCGGAAAAAGGCAGAGAAATTGATGGGACATGTCCTCCGGCATGACTCTTTACTAAGAACAATAATCGAAGGAAAAATGGAGGGAAAGAGAGTGAGAGGTAGACCGAGAAAGATGATGTTGGAGTGGATGATGAATAAAGGATATCAGGAACTCAAAGAAGAAGCAAGCAATCGATCGGAGTGGAGAAACTGGATACCTGGACCTGTCGAGAGACAGAAACACTGATGATATGACGTATAGGCCATATTCCTAGAACGTAGTATAAATTAAATGATTGAAACGCAAAAAGGTAAGAAACAGAATTACAATTAACGAGTGTATGAACACCGACACCAAGAGAAAAGTAAACATAATAGCTCATATTTTTGATGATTTCGTCCGCAAGATGACGCCGCTCCACTTTTGGAATCGCAAAGAAAAACTTAAATGGACATAATAATAACGCACAAGTTCACAAAATTTCATGCATTTTGACCCAGAGGTTGTGAAAATATTTACGATAAAACAGGGTGTGTTACAGGCTTTATTGGCCTAACTTGTAGATGTTATAATATATATATATATATATATATATATATATATATATATATATATATATAATTTTAATTAAATAAAATTAAAATTAAAATTAAAATTAAAAATTAAATAAAATATATTTTATTTTTATTTTATATTATTATTTATATTTTATATTTATATATATAATTTTATTTTTATATACAGGGTGTAAAAGTGAAAAGGGCACCCCTTTATGATATTTAATATCTCGGCTGCGTGTAAAGCGATTTCAATGAAATTTATAAGCCATATACCTGAGAATGTTTCTGATGTAATTGCCAAATTTCATGCTGATAGCTTAAGATTTTGCTAAAATATGGCCAAAAACCTAAAGAGACCCAAATTTTAAAATTGACAAACAGAAGATAACGTCATAGTAATTTGTATCATTTTTTAAGTCTAAAATGGCGTCGTTGTCATTGAGCCAGACAAGGTCAAGGGTTACTTACGGCCAACAGATAAACACAGCAGCATTATGATTGGCTGCAGGACTGTCAGGATATGCTTGGAGAAAATTTCATATTCCAGCAAGACGGAACACCTGCACACTCTGCTCTCAGGACCCAGGATTTTCTGTAGCAACATTGTCCAGATTTCATCAAGAAAGATGACTGGCCACCCAACTCCCCAGATATCAATCCACTTGACTTCCACGTCTGGGGAATCATGCTCGACAGATATCAAAAGTATCAGCCAAAGCCACAGAACATCACGGAGTTGAAGACTGTGCTGAAGAATATCTGGGAGAGTTTGCCTGAAGACCAGATCAAGAAGTCGATACTGTCAGTGAAGAAGCGCTTGTCGGCATGTGCGAAGGCTGAGGGGGGCATTTGAGCACCTGCTCCCGCAACAAATCATCTGAAACACCCTTTAAAACGGCCCTTTTCAGGGCCAAAAAATAATAAACAAATTTTATCACTTTATTATGACGTTATATTCCGTTGTCAATTTCAAAATTTGGGTCTCTTTAGTTTTTTGGCCACATTTTAGCAAACTCTAAAGCTATCATCATGAAATTTGGCAATTATATCAGAAACATTCCCATGTATGTGGTCTATAAATTTCATTGAAATCGCTCTACACGCAGCCGAGATATTATATATCATAAAGGGGTGCTCTTTTCACTTTTACACCCTGTATATAAGGCAAGACGCCCTCTTTCTGCTTCGGAGTTTCCTGAGTCATTCAAAGATCCTCTATTCCGGGGGTGCACAACCCGTGGCCCGCGGGCCACTGGTGGCCCGCCGACGATTTTTTGTGGCCCGCGGACGTTTCCAGGATTTCAATGGAAAGTGGCCCCAAAGGCTTTAAAGTGGCCCGAAGGTTTTCTTGCTTTCATATTAGCGCTACACTTTAAACCTTATTATTATTTATAATTATTGTGCCCTTGCTATTAAGAAATTCACGAATTTCTGCTATCAGTTCAACAAACCATTCTAAAATTCGTCCTCTGCTCTCTCACATCTGTGAATTTGGTACGCAGGGCTTTTTGTGCAGGAACGTGGCGGAACGGCGTTCCGGAAAATATGAACGGCGTTCCGGAAAATCAAAGACTGGTATTTAAAAAATTTTAAAAATAGCTGTGGCGACTATAAAAAAAGAAAAAAAGGTCATCACCCGGAAAATGGATTGTTTTATAGGGATTTGAAAACTTCTGTGACGACTAAAAAAAGGTCATCGCCGAAATTTAGGGGTGCAAAATCAAAATAGAAATCTTGCCATCTTGCCCCGTTTCGGAAAATATTTTGTTTGCAAAAAAGCCCTAATGGTATGTCATGATAAGAGGCACTAGTCTCTGCTATAAATAACTTGAATTGATGGCGACTTAGGCCCTTGGAACGAATGGCTTCTTCTGCAGCGATAATATGAAAGCAAGAAAGCCGTCGGGCCATTTTAAAGCCTTCGCAACTATTTGGAAGCACTTACTTGTGTGAACAAACATTTTCTGTAATGAAATTGAAGAAAAATGTTCTAAGGTTCAGGTTGAGTGCTCGGTATTGAAAGTTGCAACAAGTGAACGGCCACAAAATATGAATAAGGTTGTTAACGACGTTCAGTCTCAACAACTTCATTGGGTATAAAAATGCGATTTATCTTTGGGTTTTTATTTTTTGTGAATTAATAATTGAACATGGTCATGGTATTTTTTTTATTAACAAAGCCTTAACCTTTAATTCTACATTTAAATTACCAATCATTTCAATTTCATTTTTTCCTACTGGATTGATTGTATTCATCAAAAAGTCTATTAATTCCAATAGTCCTGTCGAATTAAATTTTATCCATAACCATATTAAATATTGTTATTAACGGTTACTGTCAATGTACCACTTCTGCATTAGAAATAGCGCATGTGGCCCGCGGATTCTTGGAACCGAAAAATGTGGCCCTTCGTCCTTAAAAGGTGGTGCACCCCTGCTCTATTCGCTGCGATGCATCCTTTGCGCCGAACATCCACTTTTAAAGCGTTTCGACGCAGCCATGCACGAGGGTTTATAATAATAGGCCTAATAATAATAATGTGACTTTAAGTGGTTTAGGAGGCTACGTAAGCCTGTGTGAAAACCACTGATGTAACCATCTGCATTCAATAACCTAGTTTATCGAGATAGCCTTTGAATCCGTTTACTGTTTCAACTGTCACTCCCACCTCGTCCAAACTGTTCCATTTGTCCACCACCCTTGCACAAAAAATTTTTCTTTCTTGGACCAACCCTCTGCTTAAACAATTTGCATTTGTGGCCTCTTGTGCTGTTATAGTGTGCCAATGTAAAGAATCGATCGTATGGCACATCTACTTTCCCAGTCATTATTTTGTATGTCTCTCTCTCTCTCTCTCTCTCTCTCTCTCTCTCTCTCTCTCTCTCTCTTCTCCTTTCTAATGTTGTCAGTTCACAATATTGAAGTCTTTTTCATAGCTTAAATTATGGCACCCATTGACCATCTTCGTTGATCGTCTTTGCACTTTTTCTAAAAGCTCTATATCTTTTTTCAAGAATGGATTCCATGCCTGAACACAGTATTCTAAATGAGGCCTTACCAATGACTTATAAAGTTTTATGATTATATCTTTGTCTCGATTCACTATTGTCCTTTTCATCATTCTCAACATTTGGTTTCAACCTTTTTGCTGCCTCTATGCATTGGTGAGATGGATTCATACTTTTATGGATGATTACCCCCAAGTCTCTTTCTTTTTCTGTTGTGGTTAGAACCTTCCCTCCTAAAGAATATTCATTACTATTATTAGATTTCCCAACATGCATTACAGAACATTTATCAATATTGAAAAGCATCTGCCAGTCCACAGACCACTGAAACAATTTCCTTAGATCATCCTGTAAAATGTTAGCATCATCCTCATCATCCTGTTTGAACAGCATACTCAAAATTCAGACAGCCAGTGGCATCAGGCGACGCTCCCCATTAGGGATGGAGGTCTGGAGATTCGTCGGGTGTCCATGCTTGCACCGTCTGCCTTCTTGGCTTCTGCTGCAGGCACCCGACTCCTCCAGTCTTCCATGCTAGAGAAAGTCTGTGTAAACACTGACGGACATGAATTGCAAGTCAGGAACCAGTGGTCCTCGATGAGTCAGCTGCCGAGCCCAACGTCTGGCTCCCTCACCAAGCAGAGCACCTGGGATCGTCCATTTATTTAAAGGGAAATAGCATATCTACTCCAGATCCATCAAGGGCAATACCACCAAGACCGTCTGCGAGCTGTCTTAACACGACACGCCAGCGACTGGCTCCATGCACTCCCAATCACCAGTTGTGGCCTTCGCATGGACGATGAGACAATTAGAGTCGTCGTCGGCCTACGGCTAGGGCCACAATCTGCGAGAAGCACCTTTGCCCTTGCGGTGCTATGGTCTCGGAGGACGGCGCACATGGACTCTCATGTCACTTAGGCCATACTTAGGTCCAGGTCGTGTTCCTCGACACTGCATGCTGAATGATCTAGTTCAGAGGGCCTTGGTTAGGGCTGACATCCCTTCTATCGAAGAGCCACCGGGTCTCTGCCAAACCGATGGGAAAACCACGAATCCTTCAGTTATCTGCCTTTGATTCTCGTTTTGCTAATTCGCTGCTCGTTCTTCATTTTATTTTCATCGTCATCATCATCTATTTTTATTTCCAAAGCATAAAAATCATTGAAAGTTACATAATAACATAATAATAGCATAATAACATCTGTAGAAGAACTTAATAATAACATTTGTAGAAGAACTTAATTATAATTATTATTACAATAATAGATTATTATAATATAACAGTATTTGCTATAACATCCATAGAAGAACTTAATTATTTTACAATTAAAATGAAATAGGTGAAATAGGTACAATTATATGGAAATAACAAGATACCGAAGGGAACAAAGTTCCCGCAAGGAGGTAGGTACCTTAGGTAGAGTACGAAAAATGAAATAGTAATAGTAAATAACAAGATCTATAATAGAAAAATGAATAGATAAACAAATATTAAAGAACAAACAGACATTTGTATTGGTGTATCAAAACCATGAAACATCATAGCAGTTCAAATTCCTCATTTATTAGATATAATGAATTGTTTAAGTTTCAATTTCTATTCCATTTCTGTCTCTTTTTATTCATTTTTATTTCATTTTCTGCTGCGGCGCATAATCCCTTCTGTATTGTTTCCTGTCTTTCAGTGAATTACGGCTCTCTCTTTCACTCCCTCCATCTTTCTCTCTGTGTTTCTGTCTCTGACTCTCTGTCTGTCTGTTTCTCTGTGTCTCTGTCTCTTCTCTCTCTCTCTCTCTCTCTCTCTCTCTCTCTCTCTCTCTCTCTCTCGTTGTCTTCATTAGAATCATGCATTCTCTTCGCAGTTCTGCGTTCAAAGTAGAACACTCCATGGAAATCATCTGAAATCATCGTCCTTGCACCATCCTAATATAATTACCGTTATCTGTTCTCTTTTCGTATTCATCGACTGATCATCCCACACGAGTGGCGTTTCTATACTCGGGTATTTTCTATGGATATTTCATCGTTTAATTATCCTATCTCTTTTCCTTTTGCCTAATTGCATATTGATACATCCTCGCGCTGGGGTACAACGGCGTAGAGGCGCGACCCCTGGGTGGCGGATGGGGGGAAGTCCTGGGCTGGGAAACCTCCTGGGATTGCACCGAATAATACGGAATAAGTTGCCGTGGACCAACTGTACCAGAAGACAACGGCAGGGATGGTGGATGTATAATAATAATAATAATAATAATAATAATAATAATAATAATAATAATAATAATAATAATGTGATTTTAAGTGGTTTAGGAGGCTAAGTAAGCCTGTGTGAAAACCACTGATGTAACCATCTGCATTCAATAACCTAGTTTATCTAGATAGCCTTTGAATCCGTTCACTGTTTCAACTGTCACTCCCACCTCGTCCAAACTGTTCCATTTGTCCACAACCCTTGCACTAAAAAGTTTTTCTTTCTTGGACCAACCCTCTGCTTAAACATTTTGCACTTGTGGCCTCTTGTGCTGCTATAGTGTGCCAATGTAAAGAATCGATCATATGGCACATCTACTTTCCCAGTCATTATTTTGTATGTTTCTATCAAATCCCCTCTTTCTCTTCTCCTTTCTAATGTTGTCAATCCACAATATTGAAGTCTTTTTTCGTAGCTTAAATTATGGCACCCATTGACCATCTTCGTTGCTCGTCTTTGCACTTTTTCTAAAAGTTCTATATCTTTTTTCAAGAATGGATTCCAAGCCTGAACACAGTATTCCAGATGAGGCCTTACTAATGACTTATAAAGTTTAATGATTATCTCTTTGTCACGACTCACAATTGTCCTTTTCACCATTCCCAACATTTGGTTTCCCTTTTTTGCTGCCTCCATGCATTGGTGAGATGTATTCATGTATTCAACTGAAGAGTATCAAAGAACAGCATCACTGGCGGAAGATCTTCGTACGCTGTCGTGCCAGCAGAGGGCGTGTGTCCAACTATATGGGACATTGCGGCCAGCTCGATATACCGAGAAGTCATGACCAGTGCTCGGCGAAAACAGTGTCATGGAAGGACACAAGACGGGAACCGGAGGCGGATCAACATTCTGTGTCTCGCCATTGCCGCTGAAGAGCTGGCAGAGGGCAGGATGGTGACGATGCCTCATGGAAATGTTTTGTGCCCAGCTATTGCCACCAATGGGTTGGCAGAAAGCAATGATGATGATGATGATGATGATGATGATGATGATGATGATGATGATGATGATGATGATGATGATGATGATGATGATGATGATGATGATGATGATGATGATGATGATGATGATGATGATGATGATGATGATGATGATGATGATGATGATGATGATGATGATGATGATGATGATGATGATGATGATGATGATGATGATGATGATGATGATGATGATGATGATGATGATGATGATGATGATGATGATGATGATGATGATGATGATGATGATGATGATGATGATGATGATGATGATGATGATGATGATGATGATGATGATGATGATGATGATGATGATGATGATGATGATGATGATGATGATGATGATGATGATGATGATGATGATGATGATGATGATGATGATGATGATGATGATGATGATGATGATGATGATGATGATGATGATGATGATGATGATGATGATGATGATGATGATGATGATGATGATGATGATGATGATGATGATGATGATGATGATGATGATGATGATGATGATGATGATGATGATGATGATGATGATGATGATGATGATGATGATGATGATGATGATGATGATGATGATGATGATGATGATGATGATGATGATGATGATGATGATGATGATGATGATGATGATGATGATGATGATGATGATGATGATGATGATGATGATGATGATGATGATGATGATGATGATGATGATGATGATGATGATGATGATGATGATGATGATGATGATGATGATGATGATGATGATGATGATGATGATGATGATGATGATGATGATGATGATGATGATGATGATGATGATATTGATACATCCAGTGTTTTATTTACCGGGGTGGCAGGCTTGACTGCCTTTGGCATACCGAGCACAGAAAGAGACCGAAAATGTATGGATTATTGACAAGAGTACACGATTAACTGCATAGTTAGACTCTTCTTACCAACTAAACAAAGGTTTAAGTAATAATGCATCAATCAAACTTGGTACAAATGAAACGAACTAATCAAATGTGAAAGTGAATACAAACAATTTATCATCGAACGCTGATCAGGGTCAGTGGAGAGTTTAGAAAGGTTACGAGGCAGCGGCGAATCGGTCTCGGGGGAGGGGAAGTGTAAAATAGTTTAAGAACTCCATTTCTAGACCGATTTTTGCCCAGGTTGTGCTATCGACGACATTTATACTCATAGATTCTCTTCCACAAATGATTTGGAACCTCCATTCACTTTCTTACTTGCTTACTTACTTACCTTCCTACTTACTTTCGTGCACAATTACTCGTATTCTTAATTGTTTTCTTACTGATTTATTTCCTCTCATGGTAGATGAATTGTCGTCTCTCTACTTTTTCATTCTAATTAATTGGTCATTATCCAGACGCACGTGACCTCTCCTTTTCCCTTCTGCCTATCTCGCCTCCAGCTTAATCCCTTTACGTCTCTTTATTATATTTTTAAAAATCTCTTTTCTGTATTCACTTTCCTGTATTCCAGTCTACTGTTTCTTCCTTGCTTTCTTCCAGTCACGTAAGGTGCGTGTTATTCTGAAAGTGACATTTAAATTTTTATAGAAGACTGTTTTGACGCAATGCGATGGGAGGTGCTGTCGTCATCGCCATCATTGGAGATTGTTGTTGTTGTTATCCAGAACCGAGATTCTGACCATGTTCGTCAATATCAATAATCAATATCAAATCAATATTATGTTCGCCAATATCAATCAATAATGTCAATACCTGAAGTCCGAAAGTTCCCTGTTAATACTTTTATAAGTCCAAGTGAATGACTTCGTCCTTGTGAACTTTAATGTAACGGTGTGCTTCATCTTTATGCACATTTTAGTGTTTTAGATCGGGCGTACGCCTTTCGTCTGCCAGCTTATGCATCGGGAGCGATGTGGATACCTACCTGAGTTCACCTGCGATTCGGGTGCTCTGAACCCTTCCAGCGTACGCAGTGTTGACCCCTGCACTGGCTTTCCGCGCTCCTTCGTTCAATATTTGCTATTATACGATCGCCTGCATTCGCAACATCAAACTTACTTAGCATGATTTAAAGTGGCTTAGAAGGCATTACTGCCTGTGTGAAAGCCACTAGGGGCACTAACGGGGCTTGAACCCGCTCCGTCAGCCTGACGCTCCAGCACGTAACCCACTCTGCCAAAGATCCATCCATACGCTGAAGTCATGGATCGTAGAGCTAGACCTTGGGGCCAAGCTATCCTAACAAATATTAATGGACGGAGGATCACGATACGGTTTGAAAGTGAGATCGGGGCTGGTTGTCTATCATCAGAATGTCAGCGTTTTAATATTTTCTTTCGGTGATTTAAATCCAAAGAATATCTCGAAGAAGAATCCGAAGAACAGACAGACCTGCAACTTCACCCTTCGAAGCCCTGGGGCAACAATGGGTCGTATGGCCCCTTGAACGTTTCATGAAAATCTACATGCTGTTCTTCGACGACGGAAACCCCACCCCGAACATCTGGTATTAGACCTATTGTATAGTGGCATAGCGTAAGCACTTTGGATCAACACATTTAAAATATAGCAAATTGTAATTACCTTAAATTTATGATACCAAGGGTCAGGCCCGCCGAGAGAAATTCCGGGCCCCTGTGCAGAATGGCCGGCGGGCCCGAAAAAAATTGCTGACGACCCTTTTTTGCTTGTCATTGGTTCAACCCAAATTAACCGACGCGATGTAATGTTGCAACCCTCGAAAACTAGTGACCTTTTTTTCTTGTCGCTCTTTTTCACACTCAGTAGCGTCATTTCACACTTTTCTTCGGAGCCAGATAATTTGTTGGTCAAATTTGGCCAAATTTTGGCATATTATGGGCAAACTTTGAGCAATTATAGGCAAATTTTGGGCAATTTTTGGACCAATTTTGTCAAATTTGAAATTTTTTGACATTTTTTGGCAAGTTTTTGCGAATTTTTGAACATTTCACATTTACAGTATTTATTTACTTAATACATTATTTCTTCATTTTCCTTGGGGCCCGCCTGCCCCTCCCCAAATGACGCCCCTGTTCACACTGCTCATTTTGATGCTTTTGATGTCCTCAGGTCCGGGCCCCCTTTTACTCGCCAGGCCACCTTTCTTTAGTGTTATTATTGGTATCATTGTTAATTATGCATATTCATCATCGGCCCGGGCCCCCTCCAGACCGTCGGGCCCCTGTGCATTTGCCCCCTTACCCCCCGCTCTCGGAGGCCCTGCCAAGGTCCATGACACCTGACGTGCAGTGTTGTAGCATGAAGTGTCATAGTGCAACTGTCTACACATTAGGTCTACTTTCACTTAATTAAAGCACAGTAGGATATGAGGATCATTCATTGTCCGGCTGTCAGCATCACACCAGTTCCAACTTTCAGCTTTTGAACTTAATTTACGGCTTTCGTCTCTCTTTCTTTGAGCCTAAGTCCGTAATTAAGCCATCCAGGTTTCAACATCATGCAACTTAGATGGAGGTTCCAGATGAATAAGCTGCCACAACAAACAGCGCATAATATTTTTATATTTTTCCGCATACTTCACGTTGAGGCCTTTGGGCGCTGCCCCAGCAGCCCCGGCCTAATTACAGGCCTGAGTACAGGACAAGTTAGGAATATTTAAAAGAATATTCAAAAGAATATTTTCTCAAGAAGTAATTACGATTAAGGACAGAATAAGTTCACAAGGTCACAGAAGACGTAAAGTTCGTGAATTTTTCCAAATGTCGTGAATTGCCTGGATTTTCACTGAATTTCATTTAAGTAAACGCGGCATGTCGTATAAAATTTAAAATCAATGTTTCACAAACGCAAAAGCCGTATAGGCAGATGCTTCGAACATTGCGTGGCTTGATTCTTGACAGGTCGTAGCTTATTCGTCTGGAATATAATCATTAATCATAGACAGCCTCCAGAGCCAACCCTTGTCTACATCAGACAAAGGGGATGTTCCGGAACCCCTCCCCAATACAAAGATGATCCCAGTTCCCATAATCCAGATGCTCCCTATCATTAATAAGAAGCTGACAACTAAGATCTAGGTCAACGTCCTCTGTAACGGCTGTCGATTGCAATTCTACCTCAGTTGTTAAAAAGCAACAATCAATTTTTTTCTATAAACTAGTGCTGTCATCACTAACGATATTGATACTAGGCAACTTAGTTAATGCGACAAAGTTTAACAGACAGTAATTTGCCGCTTCATATTACGAGGGGCGCGTGAATCCTGGAATTAATGCCTGCATTAAACCTATACAACTACAAACCACAGGAGAAGTTCAGCATGACTCGAAGTTTTAGGTTTCTACTTAACATACTTTTTATAGTTATAAAACATCACAGTACTACTGTCTCCGTCATTATAATTATTTGATATAAGTAGCGAGTGCGACAGACATCTTTACGTATATAAATCATTGCAGACCATGAATTAACCGCGATTTTGCCTTGAATTCACGGCATTTTTCAAAAACCTAGACAGTGAATTTGAATTTTTATTGCCGTGAATTTCTATTGACCCTAATTATAACATTCTAATAGGAGAATTTCGCTTAAATGAAATGTAAACCAGAACGTGAATACTTCTTAATGTTATGCCTTCAATATATAACTGTCAATTTGAAAATACGGGTAATTGTGATTTGCCCTTCTAAGTTCTAAGGGACTTTAGACGTTCATTGATCAATTGGAAGTTAAAGATTTCCAGCTTAATTCCCTCGACGTCACTACATAAGTTATCGTTCTTTGGTATCAGTAATAATAATAATAATAATAATAATAATAATAATAATAATAATAATAATAATAATAATAATAATAATAATAATAATAATAATAGCCTATATAAATAATGAATGCGCAAAATTTTTCCCAAACTCTTTTCGTCATATTCCTGTCCTGTCCTACCCTGTCCTGTCCTGTCCTGTCCTGCCCTGCCATGTATGTGTGTCGGTGACAACCGGTTGACGTACTCGTTTTTATAATGTGTAAGGCTACTTTGTCAGGTATTTAGGGGCGCGGTGGAGTAACGGTAGATTCTTGCCACGCAACCGAAGGGTAGCAGATTCGAATCCAACCCTATCCACTGCGCAACGACCTTGGACGGAAAATTTGTCCAACATTGACTTGCTCCTCAATAACGATTCTTCGCCTTGTAAATTATTTATTGTACGTTAACAGCCATGTAATAAATTAATAATACAATAAAATAATTGTTATTTATTGCAGACAGCTATGCAAGTCACTGCCTATCGCCGCTAACATAGCGACGCATTAGTCAGGACATTTTTAACTTACACTTCATGTCGGCGAACATACAACTGTCGGGTTCGTTGAGAGGGAGAAGGGGGAAAATGCCCAGAACCCCGACGATCTGCAGGGGGCCCGGGGGCCGGAAGATTCGGCAAAATGTTATTTCATGCAATATTATTTATTATTATGAACGAGCTGAAGGCGGTTGCAGTTGGGGACGTCGAAGGCGTTGCTTGTCTTTAGCGTCTTGAAAAGTCTGAGATGCAAAAAAATGTCATCACCACTTTTTTACACTTGATCTGTATATTTTTTTAAAACTTTAGAACATTTGAGGACAAGCTTTCTAAAAATATAAACTTTCAACATTTCTCACTTTCTATGATCCCGTGACTGCTCTGCCCAGAGTGCCCGGGTCAAACGACTGTCCGAGGTTTAAATTCGACCTACTGGGTATTTGAACCCTGACCAACAGATAAACAGAGACGACACTACGTACAGACATCTAGCGACAAAAGTCATTTCAAACGGACAATCGAGTCTTTTGTCAGAAAAAGTAGTGCAACAATCAACATTGACCTGTGGCTATTCTAGGCCACCTAGACATTGGGGGAAGTTTAAAATTTGAGGTGAAAGACATTGGGGAGGTCATACTACTTGCATGCCAAAATGTCACAATTTTGGGGGAGGCAAATTTCAAACTTGGGAGAGGGGAAATTCTTCCCAGAGAAGGCCAAGAATAAACACTAAATATTGACGCTATTTTGTTCGTTTGAAGTGAAAGTAATTCTGCCTTCGTATAAATAAGGCAATTTATTATTTCCACTTCCGTAGCGTGTGGTGCGGAGTGTACTTTTTAAAAGTCGTGTAATCAAAGATGGCAGAACTAGACGAAACAAAAAAGCTCTTGTCTAGACCGAATCCATTTCTTTCGTTTTTATCACAAAAGAATCTTTTCTTTGTCGTTTGATCCATCTTGTCTACTGATGTTGACATTTAATCTGCAAAATGGAGCGAAAAAACTCGGCGGTTCCTTCGAATTAGATATAATCAGCGGTGTTCTGTCGGCGACGCAAAATGACTGTCTTACATACTTACTTGAGCGGAAGTGACTCGCGTTTGCCACGTGCGGTTACGTTCAGTTTTGTAGCGCATATTAGGTCGATCGCATTTTAGAGCACAAATAAGTAAGTAAGTAACATCTGGTGAATATCTATAGCGCTTTTGAAAGCAGGTAGCGCCATGGGTTGGGTTAACCCATGAGATGGGTTCGGTTGGGTCCAGATTTTAAAAAAATTAATGGGTTGGGTTGGGTTTCATGAGCCTATACCTGCTCACCACGTTAAATATAGATATTTTGTTTAGGCCTTCTGTTTTGACAATGGCCATAGATTCTTGTATTATGTTATATGATATATTGGCGCCATGTACGTTGGCCCAGATTCCATCGTTGGCAACACATTCAATAACCTGTACATACCGGACCACGTGATCGGATCGGATCGGAGACGGCTGTTGTTTATTATTTGTATGAGCGCCATTTCTTAAACTGGCCACAACTAGTTGGCAATAGGCAAGATAGAAAGACATATTTTCACGTTGTACGACGCTAATGATTCAGTTCGTTATAGGCTACACTCGAAAATGGCAATTGCAAGTGAAATCGAACGTCAACTGAGCAAATTTATTACAAGTCAAAGCTGAAAGCAAATGCTTGAAATGTCCTCCTCTTGCGCGAACTCATGCACGCAAAAAGTGGCGCCATTCGTCAAGTAGCATCATTGATGACACATTGTCCCAGATTGTTCCATGGCAGACGGTGATCAGTCGTTCCTTCAAGTTCACTGACGTTGTAAACTTTGTCCAGGTAGACCCGTTGCTGCATTTATCCCTAAACTTTGTAGCGTAGCCCACAGGGTTTAGATCTGAACTGCTTGGAGGGCAACACTCCTGGTGAACTGCAAGATCAGTCTGCGACTTGTCGACACAACCTTTATCAGATCAAGGGTTCTGGAATTTAAAAAGCTATATTTATGCCAAATGTGACCTGATTCTCAAAATTTTGGAATTGTTTTGTTCCAAATGCATCTCCTTACATCTATGCCTATTCAAAAGGTAGACTGTCACTCGAAAATTTTAGCTGGAGAACTTTTCAAAAATATTTGATTTTTGAGCGGGTCTGTATTAGGCCGGAAAGTGGACCCTCCCAAATTCTATATATTTTTGCACGGATGTTTAGAAAGAGGAATAAAAATGCAGGAGAATGGTGTATGCCTCGTCGTTTTAGCTTTCATATGGCCTGAGGTAATAAAAAGTTGAAAAAGTCCAATATTACGTGAAAATGCTCAAAAACTGAGGAACTGTTCTAGAAAACTCTCTGGTCGTCTGAGTTGTTCCGCTTTGGAATACCTGGGGCTTAAAGGGTTAAAGGCGTCTTAAATAATATATAAATATATGACATTGTTCCCATTCATTTCTGAGTCAAATAGTGAAAACATTTTAAAAATCGGTTCACATTTGTCAAAGTTATGGACAACCCTACAGTGGCGTGCTTTTTATTGGGTCACAGTGTAGATAAATTAATAATAATAATTAATTAATTCAAGCAAAAGAAGTCGTGATCTTTCAGTTTTGGTTGACAATAAGGACGTTTAACCTGTTTCAAGAAAATCTGCAGTTTGTCTTTTATACGACGCACATTTCGCTGCAGATTGCTGTTGACACGTGACCCCGTTGAGGTCAAATGTCAAAGGTCATTTATTGGAAGGCAACAAATTCTACGAATCGTGTTTCTAGGAGCAACTGCATGAGAACTGCGAATTCATACACTAGGTCGATGTTTTATGACTTATGTAAAATCTTATTTCCCGTTTTCTTGGTCAGTGATGTTCCTTGTATCTCTCTCTTTCGTCGGTTCGCTCTTTCTTTGGTTCATCAGACGTCAACGGAACTAAAGAGTAAAGACAGTCGAAGACGAACGAAAAATCTCGACAGAAAAAGACAAAATCTGAAACTAGACTCTTCAATCACGTTACGGGCGTTGCAATGATCCAACAATGAATGCAGTACACGTAACTGCAAAGCTCTCACTAATTAACTTAGGCTACTTACTTAGTGAAACAAAGAGCTTTGTTCTTTTTTCTTCCTTCCTTCCTTCCTTCCTTCCTTCCTTCCTTCCTTTCAAAGTTTCACATACACGCCATCGGCTCTCTCTCTCTCTCTCTCTCTGTTTGTCTCTGTGTCTGTTTGTATCTGTCTCTGTATGTCTCTGTCTCTCTGTCTCTGTCTGGCCACTAAGATGATTAAATTAAGTGAAAACGTTCTCGGAAGAATCTGAAACAACATGTTAGACATGGCGATATGTTTACGCAGACAAAGAACAGGAGAGAAAGAGAGACACGGATGTTCCTCCGACCGACGCGCAGATGAATAAAGGCGCCGTCGTGAAATGCAGTGGAAATTTTTCGAACCCAAAGACCCGAAATTTTCGGTCGAGCGGAGAAATTCTTAGGTCAATCGAAATTTACGATTTCCATCGCCCCATTTGTAAAGCACCGATTGGCCTCTATCTGTCTCCGTCTCTGTCTGTCTGTCTCTGTCTCTGTCTCTGTCACTGTCTCTGTCTCTGTCACTGTCTCTGTCTGTCTGTCTGTCTGGCCGTCTGACCGTCTGTCCGTCCGTCTGTCTGTCTGTCTGTCTCTCTCTCTCTCTCTCTCTCTCTCTCTCTCTCTCTCTCTCTCTCTCTCTCTCTCTCTCTCTCTCTCTCTGTCCGATGTCCTTCGGGTCCGTGAATTTCAGCCCTTTTTCGTTCGGTGAGAATTATGTGGGAAAATCGCGGAGGAAAAGACAAACCTCGGAATCAAGACCCGTCTTGATTATTTCTGATCGTTGCATCGACACTGATCAGAATGGCACGGAAGTTCGATTCTAAATAATATATATATATATATATATATATATATATATATATATATATATATATTAGGGTGTGTCTCTTAAAAACCAACTTTCAAAACAAGCAGGTCTGACCTTTGAAAATGGTTCCATTCTAATAAAAAACATTGAGTAAAAAATTAGAAGAAAAAATTTCACTGTTTACAGGTAGCTCAAATGGGTCAAAGTTTGCATGAAACATTAAATTTGGAGTCATTCAACCAATGGCTCCAGCTCGACCATCTCAAAAAATTATGAAATTTGCAACAGATGTTCCCCAAACATCCATCTGAAAGATGGCAAAAGTTTAGCCTGCTCTCTTGAGTAATTTTTGAGATATTCAACTTTTATAGTAACTGGGTAGGCCGTTTTTGGCGTTTCGCAGCAGCCGCTTAAATTTCTCACAACTTCAGCCCTCTATAACTTCAGAAATATCATAGCTAGAGAGCTGAAACTTTCTGTGCTTATTCACTACTAGTATTATTTTAGAAAACAAGAGTAAGATTTTGTCTTTTGGAAAAAGTGTCCTCACTGCAGAGTCACAAAAATGGAAGAAAAAATTGCTCCTTTGCTGATATTCAATGTTTAGCTCTCCAAAGGGAACCTTGCTCTTTATTTCAGAGTTGTAACTTTTATTCTGTAAACTGTCCAGTGGCTATATTTTCTCTCATTGCAAACAGTTTTCTCATGTTGTTAATCCCTGAGTTTCTACAGGATCTAAAAATGGCAGCGCCAAAGATTCCTGCAGGAACTGGAGTTGCACAAGCAAATGCTGTCTTTGAAGCACTCAATTCGTGGCAAATTGTTGACAACGTGCAAGGATTGTGCCTTGATACGACAAGCAGCAACACTGGTCTTGAATTAGGAACTTGTGCAATACTAGAACAGTTGCTTGGGCGTGATCTTCTGCACTTAGCAAGTCGACACCATATGCTGGAACTGGACACTGGCACTGCTTTCATTGAGGCAATGGGTTCATCTTCAGCACCTGAAATCTTTCTCTTTAAGGGATTTCAATCCAATTGGTCCCACATTAATCAAGATCGATTTGAGGATTCGTCGACTGACGTAGTAGCTGCGTCTCATAGGTCCTATATCCAGCAGCAAAGACAAATTAGTGAGTTTCTTATTATCAGCTCTGATGGAGGCTCAACCACGTGATGATTACTGTGAGCTGATGAAAATAACTCATTTTTCTTTGTGTTTCACCACTTCATGAATGGCATTTCTGCACACCTGGTGTAATGCACAAGTCACGCTAGATGGCTAAAGTCATCTATGCCTTCAAGGTATATGGATGTTTAGGTCACTGTTCGCTCACACTGGTCGAGAGAAGAAAGGTCTGCGTGACCTGTGTATATTTTATGCCGTGCTATACGTAAAAGCTTGGGTCACGGCACCGTTCACTGTTGCAGCCCTTCTTAATGACCTTAGACTTATGAAGTCACTCTTAACATACCAATCAGTCAATCCAGCAATTTCTCGAGCAATCTCACGGAAGCTCGCAGATCACTTGTGGTACCTCTCAGAGAAGTTGGTCGTCTTGGCTTTCTATGATAGCAATGTACCAAATGATGTCAAGAACAGCATGGTTACAGCTATATGCCAAGTTGATGGTGAAGATTCTCCACACAAACATGTCAAACTCATTGAAATGACACTGCCTGCATTGGAAATGCTGACTTCGTGATTAAAAATGCAAGGTCATTTTCACTAAGTTCAAATTAACTCAGACCTTCCTGAGCCTACCAACTTCAGAGTGGGAAAGTAATGATGAGTACAATGCAGTTGTTTCAACCGGTCGAAAAATTGCAGTCACAAATGACCACTCAGAGCGAGGCTTGATTCAGCAGTTCTCTGGCAGTCTGACTAGGGATGAAGAACAGCTGCAGTACCTACAGTACTACAGGTCATAGCTGAGAGTCAAAAACAATCCCACAGGCCCTCAAACGTTTGTTAATGGGTCAAAATGAGGATTTGGCAATGCATTCAAACTGAACATCAACAGTGAGCAATGAACATCTAGTTAATGACACTTTCTAGTGTTTGAGCAACCTCTAAATGTCTCATTACTTGAAAAAACAAATTTCAACACAGTGTTTTTTCCATGAACTGAACCATTTTATGGGGTCAGACCGCATTTATCGGAAAAAATTTTTTTATACCATTGACGTAAGGGACACTAATATATATATATATATATATATATATATATATATATATATATATATATATATATATATATATGTACTGTACAGTGTACAGTATATGCGAAAATATTCATACGCTGCGCCTCGTCTCTGGAATGATCTTCCGACAGAGATCCGAAAGATCAAGTACTCGGGTCCTCTTCAGGCCAGAAGTCAGTCATCCTTGGCCATCACTTCGCATACTTTCCGAACACAACTTTAAACTATTCTTTTCAAGAAATCCTATGGCGAAATCCCTACAACAGAGTTGCATTCTATCCACTGCAAATCTTGTTTTCATCCTAAGACCTTAAAATACTTTGCTGCGACTGCCTACCTGGATCTACGACCTTGACCACCACGGACTACGGATTACGGACTATGGATGATTTCACCCAGATTGAGCGCTGGTGAATAAGCTGGTGCATTGCGCCATGCTTTCGGGCAGCGCTATAGAAATTTCGTGTTTTTACTTTATAGGTCAACTGGTTTTCGTGTATTATACGAAAAGGTATTCGTATGTTTATTCGTATATTTAGATGCCAGAAGATGGCAGAGTGGGTTAGGCGCTGGAGCGGTAGGCTGACGGAGCGAGGCTAACTCTCCGTTAGCGCCCCTATAGAGGCTTTTGCACAGGCAGTAATGCTTCCTAAGCCACTATTTATCACGGTATGGTTTATGGTATTGCACGTCTGTAGGAGCTTTTCAATTAAAAAGACGCTGTTGCAAAGCCTTTTGTTGATTTACTGAAAGCATATTAATACGAATATTTGCAAAAGGCTGTGCGCCTCCGTCGGTAATACAGAATCGGCGCGCTGCCTGCCGCCGCCGCCGCCGAGAGAGAGAGAGAGAGAGAGAGAGAGAGAGAGAGAGAGAGAGAGAGAGAGAGAGAGAGAGAGAGAGAGAGAGAGAGAGAGAGAGAGAGCATCGGTCAATGTACAGTATGATATATAATGAAGCAATATAATTTGACAAGATGTTTCCTAAACTGTACAATTTTTAATGTGCCATTGAACATTGTTTTCAAATGAACCGGGTTAAAAATAACATGAGAATTGAACAAAAACGACGATGTCATATGGTATCCTTTGTAGCCACATGCAGGGTTAAATTGAGCCGGATCTTGTCGGATCTCCGATCCGGGACGTCTGGCAAGAGATCCGGAACGTACTTTTGAATATCCGGTGCGTTTTTTGCTGTCAGCTGATGTGCAACAGAAATTACCCAATACCGCAATACTGTTACAGGCCACAGCTATATGATGATGACATTTTCTTTTTGATTAATCAAAATAATCGATAAAACGAATTTTAATCTATTAAAAATTTTAACGATTATCTATTAATTAATCGTTAAATTCCGCGATTATAGTGCTGTTACAATAAAAATGAATTTAAAAGTTGTGAAGAAATTTTGTGGGCGGAGGCACCTCTGAAATAGTGATTTAACCACTAGTCACACGTATTGTACTGTAGTAACCGTTTGTACGCCGCCGACGCCGCCAATGAAGTCCACGCCGCTAGTGGCGTAGCCAGGATTTCCGGAAGGGAGTTTGGTTTTGATCATGACCAACTTCGAAAAATCTTGACAAGCAAAACAGAGGTCATGCTCATCTTTCCTCTCGTACTTTTCCCTTTACAAATGTGCTGAGCACAGAGGCGGACTGAGGGGGACCAGAGGGGACATATGTCTCCGGGCGCCGAGGTGAGGGGGCGCCAAAATCGGGTATTTGGGTAAATGAAACGCACAATAAATAAGAAGAAACACGTGTGACGACCTTTTTTGCTTGTCAGCACTAAATGAAGAGGGGCGCCGTAAGAGCTGCGGGGCGCCGAAAACGATGTGACGACCTTCTATTGCTCGTCAGAAATGTTGTTAGGGGCGCCAACGGTACACTTTGCCCCCGGGCGCCGCATACCCTCGCTCCGCCTCTGTGACAAGCAAAAAAGGTCGTCACTTTACATCTTTACTCTATGGCGCTTAAAAATTATTTTGCCTCGGCAGCCAAGGGGCGGGTTTTGACCCCAAAAACCGCGTCCGAAATTTAAAATATATGGAAACACATTTTTTAAAAAAATTTCTGTAGCCAACGGAGGTTTAACCCCCAACCCCTCCCTTGGCTACGCCACTGCACGTCGCCGATGCAATTGGTTCGGCGCGCCGCCGCCGCTGGTGATAAAGCGGTCAAACGCCGCCGCCGCCCTTCAGAGCGTCGGCGCACAGGTCTGGTCTAAACGCATTGTCCTTCTCGGGTTTCCGTATCACTCACATCTCTTAGCGAAACTTCTCCACTCTGTCTTTCATCTGTTGCGGCAATTTGATCGAAAGAATCACTTCAAGCCTTTTTCGAACATGCATCGCTCACCCCCCACTCCATAATTGAATGTTAAATTCAGAAGTTGAAAGTTTGTCAAAATCAATTCCATATCATAAATTTATATAGAAATTCTCTGAAAGCATTGTCGTTTTCAGCAAACCAACTGCATAAGAAACACCATTTGTAGTACGCCCACTGGTCACTGGTGTAGCGAGGTCTACATAATGGGGTGGGCGATCATCAACTCCAAAGGCCAGCTTGGTCAAGCATGGTTGGGGGGGGGGGGGGTTGGGTGTGCTGTGTGCTTTCGCAATGGGGTCTGTGGCAGAGACTTTAACAACAAAATTCAGTGCAATGTTAGATTCAAATCTTGAGTCTATCTGTTCGATTTTCAGACTGTATGACGTCACATCGGCAATCACTCCCCCTCCCCAACTTATAAAAGTTTATCATCGACTTTGCACAAATATGTCCAAACAAGGAGGTCAGCCCACCCACCCCACCCCTCCCCCTCTCTTGGCTGGACTAATGACGATGTCTTTTAAAGTACGTATTGCATTAACGGAATGAGTTAGGTCCACATTAAAATAGGATGCAATTGACAAGAATTTCTTCCATATTTCTTAGATTATTATAGCTAATTTACGTCTGTGTAAATGATTGCCTACTTATTTCCCGGAACAGTCTTCGATCTCCCATCGGCAGGCACTATTGCTAATTTCTGATATTCGTTATTGGGCTCTAACTTTTTATTGGGCTCTAACTTTTTAAAGGCAAATGAATTTCCAATAATAAGTCAACAGCAATTTTCAGCAGTCATTGTGACGACACAAACACACACAAACACACACACACACACACTCACAGACTGTGTTCGACGAATTAATGCGTTAGATACATTAAAGATGCGGTATGATTTTGCAAATTAAAACCCATGAAAGTCTTGGTATTGTCCCGTCATGCATTTAGATGCGTCACTGGTGAGTGTCAGTTGTTGTCAGCTGTCTTGGTTTCTCCGGCGTCTGTGGGGGAGGGGGAGGGGGGCTTCGTCCCGTGAAAGCAAAGACAATAATGGTTCTCTATAGACGCCATCGCCAGGAGGCGCTTTCTTTTGTCGTGTGCGTCCGGAGGGAGACATCTCATGCGACGTGAATCGTCGTCATACAGTCGAATGGTTTTGACCAAAAATTCCGCGTACTTCGTGCCGTGCATGCTATCACACGACGAGCGAAACCAGCAAAACGCCGGAGTTCTTAAACTGAACGAAACTTTTTAGCATAGCACGCTCATAAATAATATTCCTGTCGCGTTTTTTTCGACGCGTAGACGGAAAACGAACGCCGAGGAGACGTTCTAATGACATTCAGACGGTGATCAACTGATCATAGCCACTCTGTTCCTCTCTCTCTCTCTCTCTCTCTCTCTCTCTCTCTCTCTCTCTCTCTCTCTCTCTCTCTCTCTGTCTGTCTATCTATCTATCTATCTCTCAGGAGCTTTTCGCGAGCCTTTCTCTAAGAAGCTGTAGCGGACACCCAACTGAGTAGATGTCGGAGCGGCCATCTCTGTGATCAGGGGCTTCTATCCCTATTTAAGGCGGACGCAGCTGCGCCCGGAAAAAATGGGGAGGGGTATTTTGCTACTAATCTGAACTGAACCGAGACTGATATTGATTCAAAATAACACTGACCGTGACGTAATCAGTGGTAGCTATGCCTAACACAAAGGATAAAAAGCTAAATATAATACTAAGTCTACAAGGGAGCAAATTAACAGGGGGAATTTGTATTTGGGGGATTTGTAATTTGGGGGGGAATTGAGCCCGGCTGCAAGGGGGGATAGAAGCCACTGTCTGTGATTACTCGGTGTCTGCGTCTTTGGCGGAATAATATAAGCATTTGAGTCAATATTCCATAAAATAGTCCCAAGAGTAGTTTTAGTGAATAGAACATGAGCAAAGCAGAGAGCGACCTATCGCTACCGATGTGATTCTAATGGATCGCCATTACAAACACTGGTGGAACCATTATCAGTGTCTCCATCCGACGAACCACCCCTCCTCTCTGCCCGCACCACGTTCCATCATGCACTGCTACCAGAATAGGTGTCTAGAGAGAGTGGCGTTAGGTCTGCTCGGAGAGGATTCCCTCGTGGGGAGAGAGAGAGAGAGAGAGAGGCTGCTGATGCTGCTAAAGCTGTTTCCAGCAATGATAATGAATGCGGTGATACTGATAGTGCTGTTACGGTTAACCGAACCGAACCGAAACCGCGGTTTTTCGGTAAAAACCGAACCGAAACGAAACCGCGGTTTTGACCATGCAAATTTGGACGGTTATTTTTCGTAGAGAATAGCAAATACAATGCATGATTATGCGCCAATTTAAGTCACCTTCTCTTCTCAGTTAATGCAATTGCCAATTGGCCTAATTTTAAACTCGGCATGATTTAAAGTGGCTTAGGAGGCATTACTCATTGCATGTGTGAAAGCCACTAGGGGCACTAACGGGGCTTGAACCCGCTCCGTTAGCCTGACGCTCCAGCACGTAACTCACTCTGCCATCTTGCTACGTAAGAGCAAATCTACATAAAATGTACATCACTTTCTCATAGGCAGTGTTAAGCAGAAGCTCCATTGACCCACCACAGCACAGCTGCAGCATAAACAAAGACCAATAGAAAGCAATAAGAGAAATAACAAGTAAAACCCAGCAGCAGCAACACAAATTAAAAGGTCTAATACAGGTCGGTCAGGATATTTATAGAAAGAATTAACATGTATACAGGCAGTGAACCTCAGGAATTTATCATATTGTAGAGTTCTTTGCTTGTAAAATGCTGTGTCAAAGGTGAAATATTCAAATGATTTTTGTAGAAAATGTGAACAACTGAATAACAAATGTACGCATTTGATTCAAAGAGCATAGCTAAATCATTAAGAAATTGAAAAGAATACAGTGAGAACTCTGACATTCTCACACTAAGTTTGATCAATCTTATCTGAAATCATACTTAATAGAGGATTATACACTGTATGTGCAGATAGACAACTGCAGTTGACACCTATAAGTAAACTTAATCATCACAGAGTTAAGGCAAGTAAAATCCAAGTACATCTGACAGCCTTCAAATACATGTGACTTCAGTTTCAAGTCGTCAGGCATTGAGACAAACACTTATTTTAAAATGCTATACCAGGGGTGGCCAGACCTGTAGTAGACAAGAGCCATTTTTGCAAATTTTCCAAGTCTTGAGAGCCGCATTGACTTTCTATGAGTCGCGACCCAACTCGCAATGGATAATTATTTTATTCATTTATTTTAAGAAATTATTATAATTCTCAATTAATTAATGTTTAACGGATTAGAAAAGA